>QEPC01012362.1:15173-56326 GCA_003113815.1 Sphenodon punctatus
TCTCAGTCCTTGATGTAAGCGACTGGGTCTTCAGTCTTAGAGTTGCTAGAAAGCAAAGTCCTGGTCTCAGTCCATAGTTTCCAGCCTTGCTGGCTGGCAGGTTTTAGGATGCAGATGCAGTTGCTCAAGATGGCTCTGGCCAAGTGAGAGAGAAGATGGCTTCATGGCCCTCGCTTAAGTACCTTCCATGGTCTCTTTGTGTCGGCTTTCACACCTTGGAGAAACCTGAGGTCTGTCACGTAGGCAACGCAGGCAAGCCCGAAGGTCGATTTGCATCTCCCCAGGGTTCTGTCTGGCCAGGGTTCCCAATACACATTATTTTTATTTCTTTGCATTTCCTGGAGTTTTTTCAGTGTCACAGTCCTGATTTGGATTTTACAGTTCTCAATTGTAACATTACATACATGTTGCACCTTTCGCTTTACATATTTACTAGGCTTGTAGTCTACATGTAGACCAGTATCACACGTGTGTGACCCTATGTTCCTCCGTGGCACTGTTCCGTAAGAGAATAAAGGCGATTACTCACAAATTTGGGTGCTCCCTTGCCATGCAGCAAGGGGGTCAGTTCTTGGCTCTAGTGTATTCCATACAGGTCCGGAGCCATTTCCTCAGTTCCCAGGGTGCTAAGAGTCCCTAGAGGAAGAAAGGTCAGAGAGAAGAGCGCGAGCCAGGCGTGGCTAGATCTTTTTAAAGCCCCTCGCCCCTTTTCCATGGTTGATCATTGGTAGGTCACCTGGGGCAGGTATCTGTTCACATCCTCCAATCAGATAAAAGTCCCATCAGCCTATGCTGGCTGGAGACCTCCTCCTGCAGTATTGCGAAACCAGGCCATGTGGTTGATTGCAGGCCTAGTCAACCCCAAAATCCCGAGGGTCAGTGAAAGTCACAGAGAAAGGCAAGGGGCAGGGCCTAGTGGCTTCTGCCACATGGCTCACGGAATCGTAGCATGTGTGAGTCTACAGGGCTTGACTCCCGAAATCATAGCGTGCAGGGGATTCTACAGGGCTTGGTGTCACGGAGGAACATAGGGTCACACACGTGTAACATGGGCCTACATGTAGACTACAAGTCTGGTAAATATGTAATGCAAAAGGTTCCACATTTATGTAATGTTACAATTGAGAACTGTAAAACTCAAATTAGGGCTATGACACGTGACCAAGCTCCAGGAAATGCAAAGAGATACAAAGAATGTGTATTTGGGAACCCTGGCCCAGACAAGGTGGCCAGAAACATTAACAATGCTAATGCAGGCAGCCATTGCCTACGTGCAGAGACAGAGAAAGCTGATAACAAGAACAAAGGGAATTCTAGAAGCCTCGAGAGGATATGAGGAGTTTCCTCCTGAGGATATAAGGAGTTGTACCCCAGAGGGGGCAGGGACTATCAGGAACTCACTCACCATCTTGCAGTCAGGAAGGCTGGAAAGACATGAACTGAGAGACAGGTCTTTGCTCTCTAGCAACTCTAAGTCTGGAGACCCAGTCGCTTACATCAAGGGCTGAGAAGAACTTATGGACCTTTGTAGGGTAAGATGCTTATTTAGGAACTCAACCAGTATAGGTTAGGAATGCGTTATATTTACCTTTGATTTCTAGTAGCCACTCTGTATCAACTATCTTGCTTATGTAATCAATAAACTTATTATCTTTATGAAGAAGTGTCTGTGTCTAACATTGGAACACAAGTGAGCAACAAGAGTTCTCAAGCTCTTGCGAACCCAGAGAGTAAAGAGTCTGTAAATGGGAAGGATCTGGCCCTTGAGTGACAACGGGGTTGTCCTTGCGGCAGGCTTGAATCAGCCAGAGAGAGAAAACTGGTTCAAGTGGGCTGTACACGAGGGAAACTGAGTCACTCAAACCCGGTAAAGTGGTGGTTGCAGACCTCCAACTCATGACACTTGGCTCATGGGATCGCAGCGTGCAGTGGAGTCTAGAGGGCCTGGCTCACAGGATCGCAGAGCGCAGGTGAGTCTACAGAGCCTGGCTCCCGGGATCGTAGAGCGCAGGTGAAACTACAGGCCCTGGCTCATGGGATCGCAGCTTGCAGGTCAGTCTACAGGGCTTGGCTCATGGGATCACAGCGCGCAGGTGAGAGTCTACAGAGCCTGGCTCATGGGATCACAGCGCGCAGGTGAATCTACAGGGCTTGGTTCCCGGGATCAGAGCATGCAGGTGAGTTTACAGGGCCTGGCTCACAGGATCGCAGCGCGTAGGTGAGTCTACAGGGCCTAGCTCCCGAGATCGCAGCGCGCAGGTGAATCTATGGAGCTTGGCTCACAGGATCGCTGCGCGCAGGTGAGTCTACAGCGCCTGCCTCATGGGATCGCAGCGTGCAGGTGAGTCTACAGGGCCTGACTTACGGGATCTCAGCACGCAGGTGAGTCTACAGGGCTTGATTCATGGGATCGCAGTGCAGAGGTGAGTCTACAGGGTCTGACTCACGGGATCGCAGCGCACAGGTGAGTCTACAGGGTCTGACTCCCGGGATCGCAGTGCGCAGCTGAGTCTACAGGGCCTGGCTCACGGGATCGCAGCGCGCAGGTGAGTCTACAGGGCCTGGCTCCCGGGATCGCAGCGCGCAGGTGAGTCTACAGGGCCTGGCTCACGGGGTCGCAGTGCGCAGGTGAGTCTACAGGGCCTGGCTCATGGGATCGCAGCGCGCAGGTGAGTCTACAGGGCCTGGCTCCTGGGATCGCAGCGCGCAGGTGAGTCTACAGGGCCTGGCTCCCGGGATCGCAGCGCGCAGGTGAGTCTACAGGGCCTGGCTCCTGGGATCGCAGCGCGCAGGTGAGTCTACAGGGCTTGGCTCCTGGGATCACAGCGCGCAGGTGAGTCTACAGGTTTTGGCTCACAGGATCTAGCTGCCCAGACTCCAGCGTTTCATCCTGACTCAACCCCCACCGTGGTACACAGTCTGAGAGATGGGGCAGCACATAGGGTGGCCACTGACCCATCCCCAGAATACAGGATATGGGGGAGGGGGGATACGCCAGCCTTGACAGTCGCTGGCTGGGACAGGCGCTGCAGTGGGCCCGGCTAGGGCAGTGCTTCAGGCACACTAGGGAAGGGAGAGCCACCTGCTCGAGGCTGGGAGTGGGGGCCTGTGGAAGAGCCTCTCCCGGTCAGAGCCAGACTGCCTCCCTGCATGCTTCGGGGACACAGATCCAAGTGTGCAGGACCTCATCCCTCCCCAGAGCCACTCACCCAGCTGCCACTGCCTCCTTGCTCAAACAAGCCGGGCCGGCCAGGTGCCTTGTCCTCAACTGATCCGCTCCCGCAGTCCCCTTCCCGGCTCCTCCTCCTCCCGCTACATCTGAGTGCATGGCGGGGTTTCTGCGGCACTGCCCGCTCCCCCAATGATAACCCTAGCACTCTCCCCACACATGCTGCCGGCATCACTGCTCCTGCCCGGAAGTTATGAAATCATGACTTCCAGGGGTGTGGAAGTGGAAAATACAGGACAAAAACATGTAGGGAACGGACAATGCACAAACCCTTCAAAAAACCAGGACTGTCCTGTATAAAACAGGGCCAATGGCCACCCTAGGAACATTGTTTGAGGCCAATGGGGCGGGGGGTGTGGGGGGGGTGTCAGCTGATGACCTCACCCAATATATAATCCCACAGCCCAGTGGGCATTGAGCAGTCTAGGGGTGGAACACACACGGGAGAGTACAAGGGGCCAGGGGTCTGCTGGTAAGGGGCTGGTGTCTGCTTCAGTGGTGGGTAACCTGTATGCAACACCCCTGTGACTGTGGAGCAGGACCCGGATGCAGCTCACTTGGGAAGGGAACCCTTGTGGGATGCTGCGGGCTGTAAAGTAGGATTGCCAGATGCACACATTTTTCTGGGACGTGTATGAAAAATACATGTTGCAGGTGCCAATGTGGGCCCTGCAACATGTATGTTTCATAAGCGTTCCTTTAAAAATTGCATAGGCGGCAACATGTTGGAGGGACCTTGGCTTTGTGGGAACCCTTGGGTCTGGGGAGGGGAGTGTCCATCCCCCTCCAGGCAGCCCGCCAGCCCCTGTCTGTATCAGGGAACAGGTTGCTGCATCAACCCTGAGCCTGTGTGAGCTGGGTTAGGCCTCAGGCTGTGGCAATCCTACTGTCAGTCAGGCTGCTCTGCTCCTTCAGTCCTGCAGCGGCTGCTTGGCTGTAGGGACCGGGGTGCCCAGATTTGGTTTCCCCCATTGTAGCGGGGCGAACAGGAGGAGCTGCTCCCATTTAGTGGGGACCAGGGGTTCAAAAGGAGGGGTCCTTCCCCTCACTCTGAACTGTGGCTGAGAGAGCTCCTTGCAATGAGGCGCAGGTCTCCCAGCAGCCACCAGGGGGCAGGCTTTGACCACAAGTCCCTTCCCTTCCACAGCTGTTACAAGCCGAGGCAGGAAAGCTGACTGTACAATGCAGTGGATTGTCATTAAAAACAAAGGAGACAGCAAGGTGTCACCGGGGGCAGGGTAGACTGAAGGCAGCAAAGCTCTGGGGGAAGGCTTTAAAGAAAAAGTGTCCTAATAATAAGCAAGGGGCAGAATTTGCTGACTTCCTGATTGAGAAAGGCAGCTGCTGAGTTCAATAATAATAATCCTGCAGGGTGTTGCTAGCAGCTTGCCCCTCTGATCAGTGAAGCTGGACGGACCCTCTGGAGGAGGGTTCCCAGGGCCACCTATGCAAATGCAGAAGGAAGACTTACGAAAAACACATGTTGCAGGCCCTGCGTTGGCGCCTACGGGATCCTCCGGCAGAGCAGCCAGGCCCTGTCAAGGGGATGCGATTGCATTGGGGCAGAGAACCTCAGACCAGAGGAGCTCAATAACCAGTGGCACCCAGGCCCTGGGGGAGACAGGCCTAAGGCGTCAATGCAGGGCCCCGGGACATGCATTTTTCATAAGCGTCCTTGGGGAAATTGGCATAGGTGGCGACCCTACAGGACCCCCACTACTCTCAGGCACAGCTGCGTCACCCTCGTCGGGGTCAAGGGCACACACCACACGAGCCCTGGCAAGATCCAGGTCTGAACTCGCACCGCCGTCCCCCTCCCCTGAGTTTTGTTCATAGCTTGGTCTCTCACTCACACACACACACACTGCCCGGGATCTCACTCCTCATGGGACCAGCCCCAGGTGAGACGTTGCTTCCCAGTTCCACACTGGACACAATTCAAGGTGCTGGTTCTGACCTGTAATGGCTTTGGGCGCAAATATCTCTCTTAAGGTGACTCTCTGGTCTTTTTAAGTAGTCTTCCTCTTTCTTTGTCTCTGTTTTCCCGTCTTGGGGAAAACCTGAAGTGTGTCAGGCAAACATAAAGGTCCATCTACATCTCCACAGGGTTCCGTCTGGCAAGCGTTCTCAAATACACATTTTTGGTAACTCTTTGCATTTCCTGTAGCTTGGTGACGTGTCAGAGCTCTAATTTGAGTTTTACAGTTCTCAATTGTAACATTACATACATGTGGAACCTTTTGCATTACATATTTACCAGACTTGTAGTCTACATGTAGTCCCACAATTGTAACATTACATACATGTGGAACCTTTTGCATTACATATTTACCAGACTTGTAGTCTACATGTAGTCCCGTGTTACACGTGTGTGACCCTATGTTTCTCCGTGACAACCGTCTCCTCCCTCATGTCTCATCGCAGTCTCCAAGGCCGCCTGGGACAGGAGCACCCTCTTGCGGATATTATCTGCCCAGCCCACCCTGTTTCCCCAACAAGGGCTGCCCCACAGTGGTGAAACTCTCTCCCCTGGGAGATTTGTCTGAGCCCGAACCGACTCGGCTTCCAGAAGCGATGTGAGACTTTTCTGTTTGGCAGGCAGGGGCAGGGTTGGGTGGAAGGATTTGGGGGTGGTTTTTTTTTAAGATTTGGTTTTTATATGGTTTTCCGTTTTTTTATATGTTGTAAGCTGCCCAGAGCCTTAAGAAAAGGACGGGGTGTACATTTACATAAATCAACAAATAATAAAGAAAAACTGTGATCTTGTCCTGACTGTTCAGGGCCTGCAGGAGCTGCCTGCCAGGGAAAGAAACAGGGTCGGGAAGTCAGCCTGAACTGCCTACCGCCCGCACCCCAACTCAGGACCGGGAGGGGGGTACGAAGAGGGGGAGTCCCTAGCAGCAAAGCCTCTGGGAATGCGGGTTGCCACATATGCAATTTTTTTCAGGACACTTATGAAAAATACATGTTGCAGGCCCTGCATTGGCACCCTGCAGCATGAATTTTTCATAAGCGTCTCGAAATGTTTTGCATATATGGCCACGCAACTGGAAGCGGCTGCCGCTTTCCCCTCCCAGGGCGCTACCTGCAGAAGAGACAGGCGTGTCCGCAGAAGCATTTGCAGGGCACAAGCCCCCCCCCCCCCGACTCCCTGGTCGGTCGGGCACCCCCAGGGGCCGCTCCTGCCTCTCCGTAGCAGATGGCTACTGCCAGAAAAGGCAGCAACATGATCCTCCATGTGGCCTCTCCTGATAACGGGCCGTTGGGGTCCTTTGTCATTTGGGGAAGTGTTGGCGCAAAGGGAGTTTCAGTTCCTGCTCAGCAGAAGCCCTGCTGCTGCCTGGGCCCCCAGCTAGGAGACACCACTTCCCTCCCACGGGGTTCACTGCCCCACACCCACTGAGCTGCCCTGGGATTCAGTGGGGCAGCTCCCTTCAGGGCCCCTCTAGGGTCCAGGCGGGTCCTTGAGCACCCCCACGGCATGCTGATCTGTGGGGTGTGGATGGGGCTCTCCTGGAGCAGAGGGGGCCCTGTGTATGGACAGGACAGTGGCCTGAGTCACCCCCCAGCCGGCGGCCGCAGCTCCTCCTAGGAGCTGTATCCCTGTGGGGGCAAGGTCGGACTCAGCTCTGCAGGGACATGGGGCGGCCACTTCTGGGCTGGTGCAACAGTCATTTGTCACTCACAGACACAGCCAAAACAAGAGTGGCAACAATCCGTCTTTTCCAGGAGAAAAGCTGTAGAGTGGACACAATCACTTGTGGGGGGGGGGGGAGAGACTGCCCACTTAGGGGGTGAAATTGGTGTTAGTTGGAGTGGCTCCATGGGGAATGAGGGTGTTGCCGTGTGTGTGTGAGAGAGAGAACAAACTAAGTACAGCCCACATCCAAGCTAAGATCCTCCTCACTCCAAACATACCCTACATAGCCTTTCTGCGTGCCGCTTCCGCTCTCTCTGTCTCTCACAGAGACACACCACACACCGCTGGGCACAGTGCCCCCTCTGCCAGACGCAGTGCCCCCTACCCGCCGCTACAGAGAGCCGTGGCAATATCGCTCTCTTTCTCACAAACACACACACACGTGGCGTGCGATTCATTAGCTGCCAGGGTCACGCCAAGGTCATCGCTGAACCTGCCGGCTCAGAGACCATCTGCGCGAAATGCTGACAGGGCAGCACGGGGAGCGGCGCGGCTCCCCCGGGTGGCAGCCCCCCCGGAAGCGCAGGCGTAACCGAGATCAGAACCTGGCCTTGGTGGAATCGAGGGAGGCCTGGAAGGACCAGTCACCTCCACTCCAACAAAGGGCACTACGTGTATGAGAAATACAGGTTGCAGGGCTGCCAATGCAGCCCTGCAACCTGTATTTCTCGTGTCCTCTCAAATGTGCGTATCTGGCCACCCTAGTCAACTGCACAGGACAGGCTTTGGTTTTCTCGGCTGTCTGCCAGTAAGGCAACTGGAGTCCTGACTAGCTGCACGGCCTATGCCTGCTGTTGTTGAAATGCAAATTGCACACACTGAGACGCTCCCCTGGCCCCAACCCACATTGTAGCTCTCTTCAGATGGGTTAAACGCGCACTCCTGTCATCAGAGACATCTGAGCAAATGCCTGTTGTGCTACTGAAACAAACCTCCCAATAGCCTGTATTTAGGAAGAACAGGCCCTCTTTGGGTGCTGAATCCCACTGTTACTCTTTTAGGAGAAAGACACCGTATTCAGCCTCTCAGGCAAAGCCCTCGAGAAGACAATGCGGGGAGGATGGAACTAAGTGGAATGAGAAGCAGGAAAGTGTCTGTCCCTTTTTCTGCGCTGGGAATGTGTACGTACTTGCAGGTGTGAGGGAGGGCGGAGCTTATTCTCAGAGGGGTGGAGCTTACTGGCAGAGGGGTGGGGCTTATCCCTATTTGGCCACTCTGAATTTCGGGAGGTATGTTGAGATGTGATACGTTGAAATATTGGTCCCCTAAAAGAGGACCCCTGGCTGGAGATTTGGGCTCCATTTCTATCATAGTCAGAAGACAAAGGCTCCCCAGCCAATAAGCCAGAATCTCTGGCCAGGTTTTTTGAATACTGAAAAGAAAGAATAGATGCAACACTGTTAACGTATGTGATGGTCAACACGAGGAACAGGGGGAAATGATAGGCTATGTAGCCTGAGAAAGCATTGTGTAATGTATAAGATTTTATCATCTTTGTTGATATATTTCTGTTATGTGCCTTAATAAAAAGTTGGTTTTTTTTTAAAAAAGAAATGTTTTGTCCCTCTGTGATGGGATTGGGAGACCTCACTGTCCCAAACTAGAGTCGTTGTGACACCGTTTGGGGAGATTCTGAGTCGACAAATTCAGACGAACCTGATAAAAGTATTTTCTCTGCTTTTGGGAGGTAAAAGGTGACAGAGAGAATTAACCCCTTGCAGGCTGGAACAGTTCCTGAGAGAGAGAGAGCTGATTCAGTAGGTGCTTAAGTGGGGAAAGTGAGTCACAACTGCCCTAGAGGAGGGCAGTGAGGCCCCAATCCCATCACACACACACACAGACAGAACCTTCTACCCTACTTCTGCCAGAGTCTGGGTATAGGCCTATCCTGGATTCCACATGGGGGGAGTGAAAATGATCAGTCCCGCATTCTGCACCCTTCCCCTGTCTGCCGGAACTAGCCCATTAACCACCCTACCTCCACTGGGAGTTTCCCCTTGAGTTTCATCCAGGAGACCCTATGTTGGAAGGGTAACCATCCAAAGGGAGGAGAGGGTGACCCTTCCCCATTTCCCCTAAAAAGCCTGCCTTGCCCCCCACCCCCAATGAAAACCACTCTGCCAGCTTCTGGCAGTGATGTAGGGGGCAATCCCTTGCATAATTTCAGGACCCCCCAAGACCAGGGATTCAGCACCTCAAACCTGGGATGACTCCACACACCCCACATCCCATTTGTCTACATTTCCAGGGCATGTCAAATTAAGGAAGGGCCTGGCCCTTTCATGACTCTACTCCCAGCCAGAAACTGGGTGAGTCAGTGGGTGGAGCTTCTGACATTTTGTGGGGGAGGGATGAAGGGGAGCAGAGACGGTAGCCTACACTAGGCCCTGGTCCCTGAGAACCACAGGCCTCATGAGCACCGCAAGCACCCCCTCAATGCAGGGTCCAAAGCCTCTGGTGCACATGCGGCCAAAGAAGGAGACTGACAGAAGGTGCAGGCGTCATGATTCTTCCCAGACCACCCAGCCAGCCCATCCACGAACTGAGCCTGTTGGTCCACTACGGCCTCTAGAATCACCGAGAAACCCCCCTTCCGGTTCAGGTAGTCTTCCTTGCTATGGGGTGAGCAGATGATGGCGATATGGCTCCCATCGATCACTCCTATACCGTTTGGAAACTCCTCCCGCTGAAAGCCCTTCGTTACCTCCACGGGGTCAGCCAACGGCACCATCCGCTCCAGCGGCACCTCCACAACCGCTGCCCAAGCCTCCATGAGTAGGGTGCCCGCCACTGAGCTTCCAACGCCAAATTGCTGGGTGACGGAGCGGCAGGCGCCTGGAGCGGCGAGCTTTCAGACGGCGATGGCAACGCACTTCTCCAGGGGTGGATGGGCATCGCCGTGCTCCTTCGTAGTGTGAGCATCTGCAGGATGGGGCAACCGGGCATCTGGACGTTTGTGACCCACGAAGACAGCACGTTTCCCCACCAATCTGTGCTTTTCTCCTTCCCCCAAACCAGCCTCTCCAGGGGGTGCAGCCCTGTGCTTGGCATTGGTGATTCAAGCCGATGCCTCTCTGCACGCATCAGCTGCCCTTGCACAGCTTCGATCCTCCCCAGCGTGGGCCGTTGTCACCGGAGGTAGGCAAGTGCACAGGGCCGAAGCAGGAGCTGGCTCCATGGTGTGATGTGCCCCGCTATCCCGGTCAGAGATCGAGTAAGAGGCTTTCTGTGCCTTGACATCTCCTGGTGCCAATCACAGTGGAAGGCTTGGCTGTGTCGGATCACTTGCAGATTCTGCTCAGCAATGGAAAGGTAGGTGTGGAGCATGGAACTGAGCACAAGGAAGGTCTTGGCATGTGTCTCCATGGCTGCGGTTCCAGCATCTGTGAACTGGACAGCCTCCACATTGACAGAATGTTTTGATGATGTGTTTATATTTATTATTGTATTTTATTGTATTTTTAATGACTTGTTAGCCACCCTGAGCTGCCTTGGCAGGTGGGGCGGGGTATACATTTAGTTAAATAAATAGTTAGTAAATAAATAGATAAATAAATAAACTCTACAAACCACGCACCAAATGTTTTGAACAGCTTAATGGGCTGGGTGGCTGCCTAGCTAGGATTTGCTGTGCACTGCACGTGAGCAGCGATTGGCCACTTTTGGTCATGTGTCCTTACAGGACCGGCGGCATGCTGAGCATGAGCTGCTGTTAGCTGCTGTTGGTTACAGGCCGGCTATTGGTTGAAAAAGTGCTTGCAAAACTTAGGCTGGGTGTGTGTGTGTTGCGGCACTGGCACTGCCAATCCAGGTGGCTATTATACTGCATGGACATTTCTGTCACAAGCACGTCGGTGCACATGCCAACTCATCTAAAAATGTTACAGATGTTAGCACCATGGAAGCATGGAATTTTTAAATCAGGGTGGGGGGAACCACTGCATGGCACAAAATGGGCAGGCGGGGGGCTTTGCTAGGCAGTGAAGGTCACTGTGTTAGGAATGTATGTGGGGGCAGAGCTGGGATGCTATTGATCATTAGTTAAACGTTACTCATATTTTCAGTTTTGCTTGCAATGAGCATGAGGGGAATGAATGCCATAGAAAGCTATTGCTGTATTGTTTGCCTGGGAACGCCAAATGGCTTCAGCTTTTGTCTGTAGGTGTTGTAACTGCCCGGGATACGGGGCCCAGAGAAGTTGGGGGGGGGGGCTGACGGATACTGTGGCTTTTGCTGACATTTGGGTGAGCCCCAATGTACAGAGAGAACTGTCCGACCCAGCCTCCAAGGCAGACTGCGCTCATAGGGTGGCATGTGCACACCATGCGGGTTCTGTGTCTGCATGACGGACTGCAGACACCACACAACCCTGCGCAGACACCACACAACCCTGCGCAGACACCACACAACCTTGCGCAGACACCACACAACCCTGCTGCAGTTCTGAGTTCAGCAGAATGGAAGAGTGGGAGCCCCAGACGAGATAAGAACGAGATGGCAACTTTTCTTGACGTTTGTGCTCTGCCAGACGTAAGGCAGTCGCTAATGGAGGCTGCCGTTGTTTCTCGTGCCTTGACGACAGCGAGAGGATACCCATGGGGCTACCGGAGTGCCTCAGTTGGACGGCAGAGATGTATCTCTTCAGGGAAACAAGTGACTTAAGGTACAGGGAATGTGAACCAACTGCGGAGAGCTTGTTGCCCCATACAAGGTTTGGACACTCGGAGAAGAGCAGAGCACCCTCGTGAGCGGGGATGTTTTCCGCCCTCTCTGTATAGTAATGCACAAGATGCTAGAGAGGGGGTACAAGAGGTGGCTGTTTTGGGGGTTTTATGTGAACTGAGAGGGATCCCAACACAACAGCGGGCGTCGGGTGAGACCCCAATAAAACGGTGCGCTGCTACCTGTCAGTCCATCGCTGTCCGCCACGGATGCGAGAAACTGGGTGGCGACAACATGCAAAGACTGACTGATTTCAATTTCAATTTTTACTGTAGCTTTCCGTTTTTTCAATAGGCGCTCAGTCGAGTATGTGATTTGCTCAATACACTCAGCATTCTGTGCACGGCAAAAGCTTAGTTCCAGCTGTCAAGCGCTGGCAGGTATAAACCCAGGTATGATCCTCCGTGGGTGGGCAGTGGAGATAGCGGGCGCTGGACCATCTCCGTCAATAGCTCGGAAGAAAGAAACAGCGGGTGCGGCTTCTTGTTCCAATGGTTCGCTGCAGCTGTGAGACAACATAGGGGGCAGGATACTGAGAAAGGGGCTGGGGCTGGTGGGCGGAGCGCGTCGGGGAAGAACGCCTGCCCATGTATTAGGCTGGTCATGCTAAACCTGGGAGAGTGGAGGCTGCTCGAAGGTACAACAAATACACCCAGGGGGCTGCCTGGTTTTTAGGCTGTAGGTGCTAAACATGTGAGTGGGGAGTTGCATGGACCGAACCCAGACTCCAGGGGGCTGTTGTCTTATTTGTTAACACCCACCATCGTCCCCATCGCTCCTGAGGGCATATGTCTGGCTGTGCCCCCCCCTAGCTCCCCCCAGGAGTGTGGGGCCCGGCATTAGGAGTGGAGTTTGAAGGCATTTCCTTGCTGGTGTGGCAGGCACAGAAGGGGTTCAGAGGCCCACGCCATGGCAAGGCTGCAAGGAGCTTGCACTGCAACGCAGACAGTGGGGTGCGGGCACAGCGGCTGCCAGGACTGACGTTTGGGGGACACAGGGTACTTCTACCCTCCCCCCCCTGTAATTGCACCCAAGAACAGCACCCTGGTCTGGGAGTGGGGCTCCCAGTTATCAATGCATAACAAACCAGACGCCAGGTCTGCCTCTGTGACCCCCCAGCTGGGCAGGGACCTCAGTCATTTCTCACACACCCACACCCACACCCACACACCGCTCTTCCTGGATCCTCCAACAATGGAACCAGGGCTGCCATACAGAACGCAGCCAGTAGGGGGCGCTGTGCCAGGCTTTGTTCCACCTGGTGTAGCAAGCCCATGGGGGAGTTTGCGCCTGAGCATCAGGGAGGCGGCAGGATGCAAAGTCCAGATCAGAAGGACCCTGGATACTTTGGGGGCAGAGCTCAGGGCTGCCCCCCCAGAGGAGGCCGCCTGCTGGTTCAGCTGCTAAGAGGAGGGGCTCAGTTCTCTTGTGCTCTCCTCCCATTAGAGAGCATGGTTGCTAGCTGGGGGTGGGGGGGGAACTCAAGGGACTGCAGAGGAGATCCAGGGGACTTCTGGTTTGGAGACTGTAGGAACAGGCAGTGTAGATGGGGCTCCCTCCTGCCCACAGCGGACTGCCCTCTCTGCTAGTTTTGCTACCTAGGCACATTTTAAAGGAATACTTCTGAAAAATACATGTTGCGGGGCCTGCCTCGGCACCTACATAGCAACCCTACTCTGTGTCCAAGGGGAGGCCCACTCCCAGCCTTTGCTCCAAGCCTGAACCAGGAGGAATCTTCCCACCCCGAGGCCAGGCTGTTCTGCAGAGCCTGGGGGGAGAGCAGGGGGCTCTCAGGCCGGAGCCAAGAGATCCGGTCGCTGGGACGTGGAGGGCGGCGAGGAGAGAACAAACCCCGCACGATTCACAGCGTTAAAGCACTGCCTGGCTGGCTGCCATATGCAGCTCCCATCGACCTGCTCGGCCTGTTCCGGGGAAGTGAGCCTCGCCTCAGGCTACGCTGCCTGCATGCGGGCTAAATGCAGCCCAAGGGGCGGGGCACGGCTCTGCCAGCCCCGGGGGCAAATTGGCACCTGGGGGAGGGGGAGCCAGAAACACACATATACGCACACTAGAGAAACACCCCCCCACAAGCACATTTACAAACACGGACCGCACAAGCACACCACGAACCCATGCTGCCCGCAGACAGACACAAAAGCACATCCACTAACATCACAAGCGAGCCTACTCACACAAGCACATTCACCGCCTAAGCGCATACAGCCCAGACAAGCCTTTTGACATTTCGGCGAAATTGTAAGACCTGGCTGTTCGCCCAGGCCTTTGGGGAGGTGGGTTAGGGGGTGTTTTATCTTCCCCCACCCTTATTTATTTATCATTATCATCCCAGCCTGTTTTATTGTAGTGTTTTTATGGACTGTTTCGTATTTTGGGGTGGGGGGGGTTTATAAATTGTTTTTATGATGAATTTGTTAGCCGCCCCGAGCTGTTCGCAGGAGGGGCAGGATACAAATTGAAATAATAAACAAATACACACATACACAGATACGTGTGCAAACACGCTCAGATACATGCACCCCAAAGTGTGTACAGACCCGGAGACTCCCGCACCTCTTAGGCAACCATGGGAATGGGCATGGATTGCCGTACCCAACCGTGCTTGTGCAACATCTAGACACAAGTGTGCACACGCAGTGCGTGCACACGCAACGACAGGTTGACGTGCGACCTGGGGGGCCACTGGCTAATGGCTGTTCGTGTCTGCCGTAACCACGGAGAGCGTCTGGAGGGTGAATCCCACCGGCCGAGCACCGCGCAAGGCCCTTCTCAACTCAAGTCTCAGACGCTGCCACATAATCTCCTCCTGCTTATGCTTATCCCTGCGCCGCATCCCCAGGACGGAGTGAGAGACAGCAACGGTAACCAGATACGAACGCACACACCCTCCTAGGATCCCACCCGGGCTCCAGAAATGGAGGGGAGTGGGGTAAGACCCCAAGGCTTCTCCTTCCCAAAATGTCTCTCCAGAAGCCTGGCTGTTGTAAGGATGAGTGTGTGTGTGTGTGTGAGTGAGTGTGTGTGTGTCCCCCAACCCCCTCAGCCTAATAGGGCTTGCACCAGGCAGCCTACAATGCCATAGATGTTAAATGGCATCCTAATTCCCCCATTATGCTGCCGCAATCATTGGAACTGGGCTGCGTGCCAGGGTGGCCTGGCCTCTCTCTCTCTCTCCCAGTCAGACAAGACAACCCAAGCCTGGCCCCTCCTGACATGATTTGATCAAGGGCACAGTACATTAAACCCTGTCGTGCGACACGCCAACCCTACATATGGGCCTGTCTGGACAAATGGGATCTGTGCGCTGCACTGTGGAGCACCCCACCCCCCCCCCAGGATGTAAGGCTGCCCCATAACCGGGGGGGGGGGGGGGAGAGTCAATGACAGTCTGACCCTGATTCGCTAGGGAAGGCAGCAGAGGGTTTGCAAAGCAAAGTCATTTCCAGGATCCTGGTGTGTGTGGGGTCATGCACATGATCTTGCCAGCAGGCAGGAGGATTTGGGCAGGGGCTGTAAGGGGTGGAGAGCGAGGCCTCAGCTTGACCAGGCTCAGACGGGAGCCCCAGGGAACCCCTGTCACCCCCTTGGCGGCATAGCTGGATTTCGTGTCCTCAGATGCTCCCCCTTTTGGAGGACAAACTGGAGAAGCGTCGGGACCAGAGCTGGTGTTTCTGCAGACGGATTTCTAAGACCACATCTCATCTCTGTGATCCTCGGTGGGGAAACAGACAACAGCGAGCCCGGTTTAACGCACCCAGCTGTTGCTCGCGGCCTGTTCTGTGTCCCAAGGAAGCTCATGGCCGTTTTTAAATGTGTGTCTCTGTGTGGAGCGTCGCTGCGTGGCCCATGCATGGGGGGGGGGGGGAAGGTGCCGACGGGTGCATACCCACCATGCACGGAGCAACCTGCCTTTTCGTCAGTTGCTCCGTGAGTGGGGGAAGCGTAGATGGGCGGAGGTGCCTAGGGCCCACGCACCATCCTGCTTGCTCCATTCAGACTCCGGCTGGTCTGGTTAAAGCCACGGGGCTAGAGCGAGGCCTGGGCAGGTTCCTCCTTCTCTGGGCAGAAAGGCTTGACCCCGTTGACTTCCACCAGGGGGGCAGGCGGCTGGCTTCCCTGTCCTAATATCCTCCAGTCCCTCATTGCTCTTTCCAAGTGCATCTGTCACCCCTTCTGCCCATCTCCCGTTCCATCCAAGCCGAGAGCGCTGCTTGCCCAAGGCCTAGGCGTGCCGTTAGGGATGTAAGGGGGCCACCTAGGCACATTTTTAAGGAACACTTCTGAAAAACACATGTTGCAGGGCCTGTATTAGCCTAAGGCGCCAATGCCGGGCCCTGCAACATGCATTTTTTAGAAGCGTTCCTTAAAAAATTGCATCGGCGGCCACCCTAAGTGGGAGGCTTACTTTGGCTGTTGCCAGCCAGCCTGCCCAGCTCTGCCACGAGGAGATGCCTCAAGCACCGTTACTTACTGGCCGGGCTGGGATTTTCCCTACGGGCTTCTAGGCATGCACGGGCTGCAGCCACGGACACCTGGCTCCTGGTGGGTTTAAAAGACTAGTTTGTAGAAACTCTTGTGTCACGGGGTGGCCCTCAGGGTAGTTAAGTTTCTGCAGGACCAGGACCCAAACACCATTTGACAAGGACTCCCAAGCCCTGTTCCATCTCCCAGAATATCCTTTATTCCCAGTGCTGTATAAACTCTCCCGGGGGGGGGGGGGGCTGAGATAGGGCTTCTGTCGATAGACGGTGCTTAGCACATTTATAGACCACTTTCTATGCTCCCTTCAAGCTTTGAGGGACGGGGGGGCGGACACAGCCCTCCTCCCGGGCACCTGAAACTGCAGGTCTCTTTACCTCATGAGGAGCTTCTGCCCCTTTCCTCCCTTTCAAAGACTCCCTGCTTAGCTATATTCTTAATGGGGCCCGAGGAGACACATGAGCTGCAGCTGCTAGTGCCAGTCAGGGAGCCAGTCCTGCCAGGACTCACCTTGTTAAAACTGCAGTGGCCTTTGGGAGGCCTCAGCTGTGTTTCTCTGGCAAAGAGTTCGTTCAACGCCATTGGGCCTTGCGTCTGTTTGACTCCTGAAGCGTTCACACACTAAACCTGACAGAGCACTAAACCGATGTTATTATTCAGGAGTAAGAAGAGAAGTGGGGACTCCTGAAAAATCAGGGACCCCGTGCTCCCCTTCGTCTTGTATTCCAAGTGACTGTGTCAACGCTTATCAGCGTGAAGGTGTCCGTAGTTCAACGATCGCTGTGTCTCAGCTGGGGCAGAGGAGAGATTGATGCAATACCACTTCACTTGACGCTGTTTGTCTGAACACGCCCGAAGAGGAGTAGTTACTAGGATTTAAGAAGTAGCTACTTCTGTTTGCCTCTGTTTGTTAGAACATGGCCTCTCTCGCTTTTCCCGTAGGCATAAGGGCCTCCATTTTCTATCTTGGGCCTGGCCACAGAACCAAACTAGCTTCCATCTCGAAGCTTAGCTAAGAAAGCAGGAGCATGGGTACAAACTAACATGGCCATGCTCAGACTTACCCCCTCGGGGGACCAGCCGCCACTGTGGCTGGGTCTCGGCCAGGCCCCCTAACTAATGTGACGGGGGCCTGGCCCCCGAGGGAGGCGGGGAGACACACGGACGTGGGTCCACCTATCCCCTAAGGCCTTAGGCGCCAATGCAGGCCCTGCAACATGAATGTTTCATAAGTGTTCCTTAAAAGTTTGCATAGGTGGCAACCGTAGCTAACTGGCGATTAGCCCCTCTCTCCTGTCTTAGGTGTGTGTGCGTGGGGCACCTGTTCTCCCCTAGGCAGAATGGCACCAGGGTTCAGTGACTCCAAAGGAGAGTGGGGGAGATGAAGATTAGCCCAGTTATCGGAATCACTTGGCCTCCAACTCCTCGTGGCCTGTTCCCAGGAGGGTAATAACAAGTCACAGCAATAGGGGGGCAGTTAGTTCTGTCTGCTGGCCCCCAAAGCTGCAGGGCTAATCAGGACACAGAGCGGGAGGGAGGGGGGGGGAGTGCTGCTGCTGGCATTTGGGGTAAAATGCAGGGTGCCCCAGAGGAGGGGATGCTCCTCCATCCCCCCCCCCTTTTCACACACTGTCACACCGAAGAGGCCTCTGGAGATGAGTCCATGGAGCCAGAAGGGAATGTGGCTTGTCCTGGGGGGTGTTCTTACCTTTGCTCCCATTCCCACTGGGTCTCCACCCCCCAGAGACTGCCTGGGCCGCAATGCGGGTTTGGGGCCAGGCTTTGCTGCTGCCGTTGCCACCGCCATTTCCGCTGATGCTGAGCGGAGTGTGGGCCGTCATGTCGCTGGCAGCGCGAGGGCTGCAGGGGCTTCTGGAGAACAGGCTCCATTCCATGCAGGGCGTTGTCTTGTCTGGCAGGCTCTGCCGTTCCCTCCCCTTCTCACAGATGCTCATGCTTCATGGTTAGGGTTGCTGTATATGCAAATGTTTTCAGGACACTTATGAAAAATACAGGTTGCAGGGCCTGCATGGGCCGATTAAGGCCTTGCAACCTGTATTTTTCATAAGTGTCCTGGAAACATTTGCATCTGTGGGCCACCCTATTCACGGCGCAGACGCAGAGCTCCTGCCACAGGGACAGTGGGTTCTCAGGATCCTCCATGGTCCAGGGGTCACTACAAGGAGGTACTGTAGGCATCTCTCTGTAAGGTGCTGACGCAGCAGGGGTGGGGAGCCGGCATTGCTCTGGGGCACACCTTCTGGGGCTACCTTGGCCAGAGTAGCTTTCCCACTGCAAAGCACTGACCCAGCAGCATCGGCGCCTCAAACATGAAAACAGCCAAGGACTAAAAAAGGAGACTAGACTCAAAAGATGGCATGTTGCATTCAGGAAGGAAATCTAGATTTCTCTCCGAGTGTGATTACCCTACCATAGGCAAAGGTGCAAATGGCCGGCAGACCCGCACCAAATAGCAAATCAGTGATCCGAGCCTGTTGGAAACAAGGCTTTGCAATCGCCAGCTTTGAGGAGAGCTTGCAGCTCGGGGTAAAGACCCCCTTCTTTGAGGGTAAGAGAAAGGGATTTCCCCTCTCTTTGAGGCTCTCAGAGAATCACAGAGGCCCAGGCTGTTTCTACACAAGCACAATTATCCTGGGATTAGCTGTAATCCAGGATGACATCCAGGGATAAGTGTCTACATGATCATTAATGTTCAGGGATAAAGCACTATCCCAGGATGGCAGTGTAGACGCTTCTCCTGGTATAAGAGTCACAAGGAGGACTGCATCAACCCCATGGTGCAGTGCAGTTGAGTTTCTGCTCTTTCTTCCGCTCTGATTTCTGGGAGTACAACGGATTGGTGGGGATGCCAGTGCCCTTGGAGATAGTGGACCCAGTAGGACTTTGTCATGGGTTGAGCATTTTGTCACAGCCTTCTCTGTTGTAAATCCCTACCCGTGACATTTTGCCACCTGAGACTGCAGAATAATACCATAGAGTCGACTCATTGGGTAGAGGGGAGATAAACTCTACCTGTAATTCTCTATGGTGGGAGGAGGGGGCTTCATCCCGGGATAAGCATCTACATGGGCACTATCCCAGTATAATTTTATCCCTGAATAAATAAAACCTGGAATATCAGGTTTTACAATTCTGGGATAAAACCAGGAAGCAGGAATTTATACCAGGATATCTGTCCACTCGAACAGTTAGATCCCAGGATTAGAGGGATTTATCCCAGGATAACGGCCCTTTTTAAACCGGGAGGGGGGACGAGGGCAGTCTGTGGGCACACCACCGCGTGAGCAGTTCAGGGGAGCCGGTGCAGACAGGCGCAAACCGACCCCCCCACGCATGAGCAACCAGTTTTCACCAATTGCTCTGTGGGGGCGCGTGGGTCGCGGGAGCACGCACCCCCACACTTACACAAGACGCTCCCTTGCGTGGACGATGGGTGTCCATGCGTGGCAGCGTCTCGTGTAAAAAAGGGCCGATGTTTGTGCAGAAGCAGCCACAGAAGGCAAGAGGGAGCAAAGGTCTGCGTAACTCTGGGAAGAGTCGTCGGAACCAGCCTCCGGCACAGATGTAACCGGCCACTGAATGTGGAACCAGGGGCTGGCCCATTGGGGGGTTCTGGCAGGCTACAAGGGACTCCGCTTCATTGCCAGGCAGTGGATTAGGATGATCCAAAGCCACTTACTTGTTTTACCCTGGGGACACAGCTCTCGGACCGGAAATGGACAGGAATCACTGCTGCCCAGTGGAGGCCCATTCGCAGCAAACAACAGCAGGGTGGGGTTGGCTCTTTGCAAGCTAGTCCCAAGGGTAATTTGCTGGCAGCCCTTGTGTGAACTCCCCCGCCACTTTGCTGCAGAGCCCTCCCTCTGCTACCTGCTGCCAGGCCAGCCGTTAGCATCCCCCCTGGGACCAGAGGCGCGGCTTGGATTCCTTCCTCCCCATCTCCATGGTCACAGCTCCCACCGGGGCGAAGGGTTGCTGAGTGACTCTCTCTGCAATCCCGGCCTGGCTGGCGGCTGTTCAGAGGGTCCTTACGCCCCCCTTGCCTGGTACGGTTGTGTTACTCCACTTGCAGTGTCAGCCTAGAAAGGCAATTGCCTGCACACGCGTGCACCCTCTCTCTTCTCCCCCACTGCATGGAGAGGCAGCACCTTCTCGCTATGAGCCTCTATACCCGACCCTCATTGCCTCCGGCAGCCTCAGGGGCCACGGGAAGATGGCAGCAGCATGTCACACGATGGCCACAGCTGGGCAGTTTCCCTGGGGAAAAAAAACATTTGCCTGGGACAGATCTGGCATGTCAGTGACGCAGCTGCTTGTGAACGATTGTGTCTGTGTACAGTGTACACACGCACACACTGCAGCCCCGCACAGGGAAGAGGATGCTCCCAGCAGTGCCGGCAGAACCATACCATGGAGCAGCCCCTCAATGGAAACTCAGGAGGGCCCTTTCCCCCCATACCCTGAGCACTGTCCACCCAGTGTTTTCACCCCCATGGAACACTATGATCACAGGGTTGGAGAGAAGGTTTGCCATGCCAGGGAAGCAGCCGTGGGCCAAAAGCACCTCCCTGTTAGATTAAGGCTGTGGGACACACTAGGCCTCATCAACAGACCTGATTAGGGTTGCGAGCTATGTACATTTTTCATGAACACATGAAAAATACATGCTGCAGGCCCTGCAACATGTATTTTTCATAAGTGTTCCTTAAACGTTTGCATAGGTGGCCGCCCTAGGCCTGTGGAGAAAGGAGACCAGCGCTGTGACCAGACAGACAGAGGGATCTCAGGAAGGACATTAGGATCAGGAACCGAGGTCTGAGCAGGGGTCTGCTTTGAGCCAGGCTCGTTTAACTTGATGTCCCGACTCAGCTCAAACCGAAGGCGTGGAGCCGTCCTCTCCCCCCAAAGCTGCTGCTCCTGGATATTTACCGGCAGCGGGACCCCAGCACAAAAAGGGTCTATGGTTGAGAAACTCAGGATGGGGTGGGACCGATGAGCTGTTGGCTCAGGTGATCTCCTCGTCCAGGGAGGGGGGTTGTTGTCCGGGTCTCAAGGAAGGAGAACACAAGCCCTTCCGGCCCGAGTTCGGATTTTGCTACTGATGGCGGTGGTGGTGGTGGGCAGGGGGGGGGGTGCAGAACGGAGCGGATGGACCCGCTGGGAATGGAAGAGAGACATTTTAAACCAGGCGCTGGGCAGTGCCTCCCCGGGGGGCCAGGGGAAGCGGGGCTCAGTGGGTAGCACAGGGGGCCCGGAGGCGTGACGCTAGGAGGCTCCCGTTGTCTGATCTCTCTGCACCGCTCTGTGCCTCAGTTTCCCAAATGGTGAGACCGGGGAGGATGGGAACGGCCGCCGCTCGCACACTATTAAAGACCCAAAGCTCATTCTCGCCTACGGAATCGGCCAGATGTTCCCTCTTAACCGCCCAGGCCGTTCAGAGAACATGACACAGGCCATGCCTGCTGGGAGGAGAGTGCGATCCTGCTGCGGCCCCTCCTCTCCCTGGCTGCTCCATGAGGGGGGGGAGCCCCATCTGTTCCAAAGCGTAGAGGAAGAAGAACTTAATCCCTAGGCGAGCAGAGGCTGCCGTGCTGTGCGGCTGGGATCTGAGCTGGCCTGCCGTAGGGCTTCGAGTCGGGCCTATTCTGGTGTAGATCGGGGCGTAAGATGAGTGAG
Source organism: Sphenodon punctatus (assembly GCA_003113815.1). Classification (NCBI taxonomy): domain Eukaryota; kingdom Metazoa; phylum Chordata; class Lepidosauria; order Sphenodontia; family Sphenodontidae; genus Sphenodon; species Sphenodon punctatus. The sequence goes on from QEPC01012362.1 coordinate 37,019, forward strand.
TGAAGGCCTAAGGCCAGAGAGTAATAATCCCAAATCCATTCCTGAGGCGAGAGCACCCCCTAGCAGCCTGAAGACAGAGCTAGGCCAGCCTAGAGCCAAGGACTGACCAACCCAGCAGCAGCACAAAACGGCTCCTCCCCAGCTACACACGCATTATTCCCCCGGGCATCCAGGAGCACGGGGAGCCATCCAGTGGCCAAGGTACCGCACAGCTTCTCAGCTGGGCTCCCACCTCGGCTGTCTCTGCCCAGCAAGGGAGACAGAGCAGGATGTGACTTGGGGTAGAGCGGGGAATGTCGTGCCCTATGTGCAGGAGGCGAGGGCAAACGTGTGTCCCTCCTCCCTCCAGGCAAGGAGTCTGGCAGAGACGCTGCCTGTATTGAGAACACAAGCCGGCAGTGTCCACTCTGGGTGCCAGGACCGGGGGTTGGCATAGGAAGGCTGTGCCTGGCACGCAGGAGTCCAGATTCTCTGCCACAGAGTCTGCGCATGGTGCTGGGCTTGTGCAGGGGGGCTGTGGCTTTCCAAGGTGCACACAAGGAGAATCCCGCATTACCTGGCAGGCTCAGACACGCCCCCCCGGGTAGCTGGTTGGGGGAGACCTGAGAGCTTCCTCTAAGGGGAAATCTACCCGCTCCATCTGCTGCCGTTTGGAGCAATGTGGGAGCTGCTGAGAAAGGGACAGCGCAGGGGTCCTGGGGATGTGGACGTGGCATTCAATTCAAAGATACTTTACCGGTATGGCAGGCGGCACAAGGCAAGGAGAGACCTCCCTGAAACCTATTTGTGGGGGTGGGAAGCAGGCGTTGCTTCCCAAGGAGGGAACCGGGTCACCTGACTAGGAACCAAATCCTCTGCGTTCATCGCCCACTGCTGATGCAGCGGGCACCGTCTGCTCCTTGGCGCGATGCCCACGCTGCTCTCTCCTTGCTACTCCTGTGACCCCAGAGCCTCAGGTGACCCGTTGACAGATTGTTTCCCACAAAGTGACGGAGGCGGCTTTCAAGCACTCAAGGGACCCCGAATCCAGGCTGGGGTTTCCAAATCGCCAGCCCCGCCTTCTCCTATGTGCACTAGAGTTGCCACCTAGGCCAGTTTTGAAGGAACGCTTATGAAAAAACACAGGCTGCAGGCCTAAGGTGCCAATGCACGCCCGGCAACATAGATTTTTTCACGTTCCCTACAAACTGGCATAGGTGTAGGGTTGTCGTACCTCCCCTTGAATCCAGGATGCTTATGAAAAAGGCATGGTGCAGGGCGGCATCGGAACCCGTGCCGCCCTGCGTCATGTATTTTTCATAACCGTCTTGGACTAAAGGGGAGGTATGGCAGCCCTACATAGGTGGATTCTGAGGACCAGCCCTGGTCTGCTAGAGAAACCCAGCCCCTCTGCCCTCATCCCTGGGCCTAGCGGCTGCTTATGTCCTTGGTGACGAGGAGGTAGGTTTCGAACCCCCCAGGGTGAGCAGGCATTAGCAGTAGCACCGCCACCCGCCACCCTCTCTCCCCCTCACTCTTGCCGGCCGAGCCCCGGCACCCAGAGGCAGCAGGAGACTCCAGTGCAAGGGCTAGGAGCAGGCAGAGGCAGAGGCCACAGAGCTTCCCCCGAGTGCCGACACGGCAGAGACACGCAGGAGCAAGTCTCCACCCCAAAGAGCCTGGAATCAAAAGAGTCAAGAAAGGGGAGATGGAAACGGGTTTAAAAATGCCCCCCCCCCTTTTAGGAGTCCAGGGGATGAAACAATTTTGATGCCAGAAAAGTCCGGTGGGATTTGGATCGGAGGGCCGGATGCGGGGGGGATGGTGAGGAGAAGGGGAGTTTATACAGCTGATCTCCTGCCTCTTGTAGGTTTGCGTGGCTGCCGACAGGAGGGGAACTGTTTTAACGAGACTGTGTAGAAAGGAATCTAGCCCCCTCTCCGCCGCTGTCTCTGTAGGTTCCCACGGCCAGCAAAGGGCAGGGCAAGGGCAGGGAGGGAGGCTTTAGGCCAGGGTGGGGAACCTGTTTCCTCCCAGGGGCCCCTTTGAAAATGAGTCCCAGTTCCAACGGCCACATAGAAGTTGGGGGGGCGTTTAAAGGGGGGGTGTAAAGGATGGTCTAGCTCATGGATCGGTGCCCTGCGTCCACCCCCATCCAGCCCTCCTCTCTGTTCCCTTCTCCTGAGCTCACTCCTTCAGTGCTTGGAGGCAGGGACTGGGTCCAAGGGCCAAATCCAGGGACTGGAAAGGGGGCAAATAAAAATGAGCCATGGGCTGCATTTGGCCCCCGGGCCTGAGGTTCCCTGTCCCTGCTTTAACGCATGCAAACCGTTCAAATACTCGAGGCGGAGGGAAGTCTGGTTCATTTCCACACACGCTCAGACCCAGGTTCAAAACCAGCCCCGCTTTGATGGTTCCCAGAATGCACAGCACCTAGGGTTGCCACCTAGGCACCTTTTTAAGGAACACTTATGAAAAATACAGGTTGCAGGGCCTGCATTGGTGCCTTAGGAACTTTAAATGTTCCTTAAAAGTTTGCCTAGATGGCAACCCTAACAGCAAGTCCCCGCCGAGGGTAAAACCAGAGGTGATGGTGGTGCATGGGCTGGATCGGGAACCTGCCGCTAACACGGCTGGAGATGGCGCAGGCTAGCGGCCACACGTGAATGCGGCCAGGAGACTGTCCCGCCACCCAGGCAGCCCAGCCGGTCAACAGCTGCATCGGATGTGCTGGCAACCGTCCCCTCGCCACTCCCTGCGCCTTGCCCCCCACCGTGGTGGCCTGGCCATGAGGGACCCAATCCGGGGCGCGGGGGGTCAAAACAACCGTTCTAACCCGCTGTGGCCCGCCTTGCCCCAGTCGAGTGGGCCCTATCCCCGGCTGAACTGAGGTCATCCAGTCCAACCCCCAGCTCAAAGCAGGAAATCCACAGCTACGGCAATATGCCGAGGTGAGAGCCCGGGCTAGGCCGCAACACAACCTGGGAGAGCTCAGGTCAACATCTGACGGCTTGAAACCACACGTGACCGACCACGGCCCGCAGGCCGCCGTGGGTCAAAGCGGGGCGCTGTCGTGTCTGGTTTGACCCTTAATGCCCGGTCTTGTTAGCAAGCATTACACCGAGGTGGAGGAGGCTGGCCTGGAACCGCCAAGACCCAGGGAGATCACCCTAGCTGCACGGACCGCTCCAGGGGTCACTGTACCACTACCGGCTGCCTCCAAGGCATTTGGTTCTGTTCTCGCTGCCGCCATTTATTTATTTATTTATTACAGGCATTTATATCCTGCACCTTCCTGCACACTGGCAGCTCGGGGCGGCGTGAAACCGCTCTGGCTAAGATCACCAACGATCTTCTTGTGGCTAAATCCAACCGCCTTTACTCTAGTCTTGTCCTCCTCGATCTCTCTGCTGCCTCCGACACTGTTGACCACTCGCTCCTGCTGGAATCGCTCCACTCCCTGGGATTCCGGGACTCTGTCCTAGACTGGTTCTCCTCCTACCTCTCTGACCGCTCCTTCAGTGTATCTCTTCCTAACGCCTCCCTCTCCTCCTCCCTGCCCCTCTCGGTCGGGGTTCCCCAAGGCTCTGTCCTTGGCCCTCTCCTCTTCTCTATCGACACCCAATCTCTAGGCAAACTCATTGCCTCCCACGGTTTCCAATATCACCTATACGCTGACGACACTCAACTCTCTCTACTCCTTCCCTCTCCCCCTCTGTTCAAGCTCGTCTCACCAACTGTCTCTCCGATATCTCCACCTGGATGTCTCAACGACAACTCAAACTGAACATGGCGAAAACTGAACTCCTGATCTCCCCCCCCCGCCCCCGAGTCCTTCCTCTCCCTCTTGACAGGGCCTCCATCCCGTAGCTTGGGTTTCATCTTCGACTCGCACCTCACCTTCAAACCCTACATTGACTCCGTGGCCAAATCCTGCCGCTTCTCCCTCCACAACATTGCCAAGATCCGCCCTTTTCGGTCTGTCTCCCTCCTCTGCCCAAACTCTCATCCATGCCCTAGTCATCTCATGCCTCGACTATTGTAACCTCCTCCTCGCTGGCCTTCCTCGCTCTCACCTTTCTTCCCTTATCTCTGTTCAAAACTCTGCTGTCAGGATCAGCCACCTTGTCTGTCGCTTCAACCATGTACAGCGTCTCCTCTCTCTCCACTGACTCCCTCTTCCTGAGCGTATTCTGCACAAGCTCGTCTTCACCTACAAAGCCCTTCACAACCTCCCTCCCCCCTACCTCTCTGCCCTGATCTCCCTCCGAACCCCTGTTCGAGCACTCCGCTCCTCTTCCATCCCCTCCCTCACCCTCCCACGCCTCCCCTGCTCCCCCAACCACCTTCATCCCTCCTCAAAACCCACCTCTTCCACTCCGCTCTTCCCAACTCCTGCTAATCATCCTCACCCAGGATTATCCCCCACCTGCTATCTGCAAACTCCCAATTCTCTGTAAATAAGCCAAGAACGTGTACCTGAGTTCTTGCATCCTCATGAATGTTGCATCCCTTGTCTCTCTGTTCCCCCTTCCCTGTCTCCCCTCCCCGTCTTTAGATTGGAAGCTCTCGGGCAGGGACCGTGTCTATTTTATTCTCTGTAAAGCGCCAGGTACATCGCTGGTGCTATATAAATGCTTATAATAATAATAACAATAATAATAATAATAATAATAATAATAATAATAATAATAATAATAAAAGGCAGGAAAAAACCCTCCCCATCCCAATCCACCAACCCTCCCCGAAGGCCCAGCGGAACAACCAGGTGAGCAAGGTCATGAACCTTTGCTTCAACAGGGTGACTCTGGAGTAAATGGTTGTGCATATACCCTCCAATTGTACCTTTTACCTGGTACAGTATCTTATCTTGTACCGGACTCCAATCAATTTAAGGTTTGTACTATTTCCAGCCGACAATGGGTCGGGGGAGGGGGAGGGGGGCTCATTAACACCTCATTAATCCATCTGGAGAAAGAAGGGAAAGGAAAGGAAATTGAGATTAGGGGTTCTGACTCATTTATTGCTGGGGGGAGGCACCTTTGTCACTTTAACCATCTTGGGCTAAGTAGGGCTATCAAAGAACAAAGAAAGGCAACCCCCAGGCAGGAGGGTGCTGAACTAAAAGGCAGGAAAGCGTGTGTTTGTGAGAGGTGCATTTTTAGCTCCTGAAAGGGATCATGTCATTGCTTCCTTAAGAAGCAAGATACTGGGTCGGACCGGCGGTCCATCTAGCCCAGTGTCCTGTCTCCAACAGTGGCCAGCGCCAGTATCTCAAGAGAAGTACATGTCCAGACCCATCTCCTGCTAACCACTCCCAACTACCGCTAGCCAGGGGGTTAAGCCCCATCTAGTAAGCATTTATTAGCTAATTTCTGTTTGAAGCTAGTTACGCTGCTGGCTTTCCCTGCCTCCTCTGGCAATGATTTCCAAATCCACCTGGCATCCTCTGAGTGTCTTTAAAACTAAAACTTTAGAGCCAAAGTCAAAGCACCCAGTTGAGAATGTTGACCTTTTAATAAGTGCAGTTTCAACTTGACCCATCAGTCCAGCATCAAACATCCGTGTACGCAGAGCTTCTCGCTCAGACATCTATTTCCCCGCAGGTCAGCCCCAAGGGTAGGGTAAAAACGAATGAGACACTGACCAGCTGTGGTCTGGGACTCACCCGGATGTGTGGGCTTGCGCCAACAGATGTGGGCTGCCTGCTAGTGCCCCAGGGCCAACACGTGCCATTCCCGCCGCTACGGGCATGCAGCTATGGCTGTGCCTCATGGCTGTATTGCACGCCTGCCCCTAGCCCACTACCCGCTTCATGCAGGCAGTGGATGGCGCTTCCGGTGGCAGACGTGTTTGTTTTGTGCCGCTTGCCAACCCGGAGAGGGGTGGCTGCAGTTTTCCAGCCTGAGCAGGGAGCTGCCGCCTTCGCCACAGTCAGTGGGCTATTAAAAAAAATGCATATCAATACTGGAGGAGGATGAGGATGATGATGATGATGATGCATAGTTGTGCAAATTAGGGGTGGCATGAAGTAGGGGTGGCCTGGCCCCAAGCCTTTCGGTTTTTCAACGACAGTGTAAAACCTGGCTGTTTGCCCAGGCCTTTGGGGAGGGAGGGAGGGTCGAGGGGATCTTTTATCTCCCCTGCCCTAATGATTGCTTGATTGATTTATTTTTGTATCCCGGGCCCTGTTTTAATATTAGCGATTGTATTTTTATATGTTTTATACTGTTTTTATTGATTTTATTGTTGGAAGCCGCCCCGAGCTGTGTTCAGGAGGGGCGGGGTATAAATCAAATCAATCAATAAATATAAATATATAAGGATACCTATTTCTCTCTGTCAAATGCTGGAGTTAGTTGGAGGGTATATTATTTGTGGCTCCCAGCCCCAGCCTAAACTGGCCCGTTGGTCAGATCACGCAGGCAGCTCCTCTTGTCCAAGTGGCTGTCTGGCTGGCTGGCTCTGATTGCACCTCCCAGTTCAGCAGGGCTTGGCCAGACTGGGATGGGGCGGGTGTTTGGGAGCTGGTGGGTGGGAGTGAACCTTGAAAGCCACAGGAGCCACAGCTAGGCCTGAGTTTGTGGCCTTGGGCCTCTGGGCTGGAAGAGCTGTCACCAGTGGGTAACTTTGGAGTAAGTATCGAGGAGGTGCTGCTGGATCCAGCCCAGGCCCAGAAAAGTCACACACGCCCCCAGCCAAGAGATGCTGTGCTGTCGTCCCCGAACCTAGAAGCCCCCAGCCACGCTGACATTCTTTTAAAAACCGAACATGTGACATGTCTGGAACTGTTTGCCCTAAAGGGATGTTTCCCCCCTTTTTCCATTCAGGAAAACCTCTTCCAAAAACCTTCTGTCCTGCAAATTAAAACAATCAGTGAGTCCATTAACTCCCTTTCCCCCCCATACCCTCTGCCTCCCATTCAACTCTACCTGGGCAGAGAGCTGCTAAGAGTGCTTCGTCTGAAAGACAAAAGTTGTGGGGGGCGTGCTTACCGCTCCACCCCCCCAGCACTTGGATGGGATGAATCCCTTCTGTCCCCACCGCCTTCTATCATTGCGCCCAGATCTGGCTGCAGAGAGGGGCTGGGGGGTTGGCAGAGCGGAGAGGGCTAGACCCCATTGCAAGCCCAGCCCAAAGAGGACCCTTCCCTCCACATGATGCGGCTGTTTCATGCCTCTTCTGGTGTTTTGCTGGATAATGTTCCGAGTATCTAGCTACTGTTTGAAGGTTGGAATCCTTTGTAGTTCAAAGCCCTGGCTCTCTCTCGCTTTCACAATACCCACCGCAGCTCACGCAAGCCCACCTGTTTCATTCAGCGCTCTGGGGGGTCAGTCTCTGTGCACATGCATGATGCAGCACATGGGATCCTGGGCTTTGCTGGCTGGCGACCCAAGGTTGTGTGACCAACTGAGCCGCCTCTAGTCTGTGAGAGAGAATGGCAAAGATCTGATCCAACCCCCCCCTTGCTGCCCCGATGTCGTGGGGGAAAGGCCTCTCCCTCCACACACCAGAAAGACTCTGGGCAGAGGGTTCCCACTAACTGGTTCACTCTCGCGCACCTGCAGGGCTTTGAAGGAGAGATGGGGAAACTGAGGCACAAGGAGGCAAAGGATTTGTTCAAGGAGCCCTGGGATGTTCCTGGTTCCGGGCCAGTGTCCAGGCTGCCACTTGGCCCAATGAGCCACCAACGGAGCTGGGCTGACCTCCTGTCCCCCATGCTCCCTCCCACCCCTCTGGAACCCGCTCCAGGAGAGAGGTGGGTCTCGGTGTGAATTGTGATGGAGACCCCTGCCTCTTAGCTCACACCTCAGCTTGTAACCCGAAGGCCAGATGTGGAAGCATGGGATCCCCACCAACGTTTGCCCCCACCCCGCTGCCTCAGTTTCCCTCTACATAATTCAGGAAGCTCCTTCCTCTCCTAGGGGCGAAACCCCAGTGTCATTCCACCTGAGAGGCTCCCGCCGTTACCCAAGCTCTTGCTACGGGGCCCTTCCTTCAGATCCTCGCTTCCCCCTCAGTCAGGTTAAGGATGCCACCCATGCAAACCTTTAAGGAACACGTATGAAAAATACAGGTTGCAGGGCCCACAGTGGTGCCGTACGCATCAATGCAGGCCCAGCAACATGGATTTTTCATAAACATTCCTTAAAACTTTGCATAGGTGGCATCCCTAGCTCCCGGTGTCATTGTGACATGGCCGATTTAGTGATTTATAAGCAGCAGTAGCCCCTGCCCTACAGTAACAAACCAGCACACACAGTCCCACCTCCAACCTCCCCCATACAGAGACCCTATAACAACAGATTGGAACACACAGCCCCTCCCTCCCCCACAGAGAGACCCTACAAGAACAAACCTGGACACACACACACACGCCCCGCTCCCAAGGAGTGACCCTACAAAAACAGAGTGCCCCCCCCACTCCCACAGGAGACCAGCTAGTGAGTGCAGGTACCGTCCCCCGCACTCGGTACCTGCAGAGCTGGCACATCTAGCTGCATGAAATCCCAGCTGGCAGGCAAAACCCCAGCATCCCAAGCCAGCTGCCTGGCCCTTTGGGGAGATGACAGTCCCATGCTCCCAGCTCTTCCTGCTGGGCCCAGCCCCTGGATGACTCAGGATTGCTAACGGCGCTGGGATGTCAGGCTCCCTCCCTGTCCGGGCAGGGTGGACAATAATACCTACTGTGTGAGTATCCCTTCTAAGTCCCCAGAGCAGAGGCAAGGCAGGGCAGGGCAGGGGTCCCCTAGGTCCTGAGCAAGAGGGGTCACCTCCCTGCAGAATCTCAGCAGCTCCCCCAGGCAGGGACTCCGCTGAGCTTGTATATCCATCCATCCAGAGCTGGAGTGGAAGAGCCAGCAGCAGCTGCAGCTGCAGGATTGCACGGGCTCCTGCTTGTGGCACTGCAGAGCTGTACTAGACAAAAGACTCCAGTTTTCAAGACATATGTTCCAGCACCCTACCCCCCCCCCCCCCCCCCCCCCCCCCCCCCCCCTCGCCACTTTCCGATTGGCTGGGGCAGGACAGAACTGGGAGCAATCCAAAACCAGAGAGGCAGGAAATGAAGGGTGAACAAAAGGTGTTCCCCCACCCCCACCCCCCCGCAGACACACAGAGCCATATAAACACAGGGAGAACATGTGTGCATGGAAACACATGGACAGATAGGCACGCAGATACAACATCGGTCACACACAGAACACCCCTACACACAGACAGAATCAGGCATGTGGAAAAACACACATGCAGAGAGACATGTATTGTACACACAGCTGCACAGAATTCAGCACATGCAGAATTAGGCCCATTTTGAACATGCAGAGCGAGGCAGACACTCAGCGAGCCCCATGTGTACCAATCACACAGAGAACTCACCTGCACACAAACACACATACAGACACACAGAACAAGGTTATGTGAACATACAAACACACAAATGGTTGTAGACAGTCATGGGCAGGCATATGCAGAATTAGACACATGCAGAAACACACAGCAGAACCAGGTGCCTGTTGTACACAAAGATAGAGAGCCACACACAGAGAATCAGACATACAAGAGGAAACGTGTTCATGCAGAGACAGGGCCACTGACACACACAGTTCCATGCACACAGAGAACACAAGCCTTGCACACACAACTACAGACAGATGCAGAATCAGGCACACGGGAAACACATGCATACAGTCACAGGCAGCACACACCGAATCAGGCACTCTGAGGACAGGTGTGCGCACAGACATGAGCTGTCACAGGCGGCGCACACAGAATCAGGCACTCCGAGGACAGGCGTGCACGCGGACATGAGCTGTCACAGGCGGCGCACACAGAATCAGGCACTGCGAGGACAGGCGTGCACGCGGACATGAGCTGTCACAGGCGGCGCACACAGAATCAGGCACTGCGAGGACAGGCGTGCACGCGGACATGAGCTGTCACAGGCGGATCACACAGAATCAGGCACTCGGAAGACAGGCGTGCACACAGACATGAGCTGTCACAGGCGGCGCACACAGAATCAGGCACTGCGAGGACAGGCGTGCACGCGGACATGAGCTGTCACAGGCAGATCACACAGAATCAGGCACTCGGAAGACAGGCGTGCACACAGACATGAGCTGTCACAGGCGGCGCACACAGAATCAGGCACTGCGAGGACAGGCGTGCACGCGGACATGAGCTGTCACAGGCAGATCACACAGAATCAGGCACTCGGAAGACAGGCGTGCACACAGACATGAGCTGTCACAGGCGGCGCACACAGAATCAGGCACTGCGAGGACAGGCGTGCACGCGGACATGAGCTGTCACAGGCGGCGCACACAGAATCAGGCACTGCGAGGACAGGCGTGCACGCGGACATGAGCTGTCACAGGCGGCGCACACAGAATCAGGCACTGCGAGGACAGGCGTGCACGCGGACATGAGCTGTCACAGGCGGCGCACACAGAATCAGGCACTGCAAGGACAGGCAGACATGAGCTGTCACAGGCGGCGCACACAGAATCAGGCACTCCGAGGACAGGCGTGCACGCAGACATGAGCTGTCACAGGCGGCGCACACAGAATCAGGCACTGCGAGGACAGGCGTGCACGCGGACATGAGCTGTCACAGGCGGCGCACACAGAATCAGGCACTGCGAGGACAGGCGTGCACGCAGACATGAGCTGTCACAGGCGGCGCACACAGAATCAGGCACTCCGAGGACAGGCAGACATGAGCTGTCACAGGCGGCGCACACAGAATCAGGCACTCTGAGGACAGGCAGACATGAGCTGTCACAGGCCCATTCCCAGACCCATGTAGAATCAGGGGCGCAGAGGCCACATGTGGAGGAGAGCCACAAAACCGAGTCCCAGGCCTCTGTAGGGCCCATGCACACAAACCCAGCGCAGCCACATGCTGCTCCCGGGCAATCAGACAGGAAAGGCTCTTCTAAGCCTGGCAACCACAAACCTCCTGTGGAAAAAGCGAGCTATAGCTGGGCCTGGCTAGGAGCTCTGCTTAGGAGAAACCAGGCCTTGTTCATTGGACAGACCTCCAGCCACACGACTGACTGGCGGTGTCTCCGCCTTGCTGCTGGCCCCGAGCCACCTTCTCAGCGCCGGGGTGGGCAAGGGGGGGGACGGTTGCTGTCTCCTAACTAACCGGCAGGGGGGTGCTTTGATCCTGGAGAACCCATCCATACTACCCTAAACCACCCCTTCCCCGCTCTCAGCGCCCTCTGCTTCATGCTGATTCATTACGCCGGGACCGCAAGCAGCTCTGACTTCTGGGAAGGCCCGGCCAGCGTGCGGCTCAGTCTACCCGTCTGGGGAGCAGCAGGCTAGGATAAATGGCCCGACGGCAGCAGGCCCAGCCAGAGGCCTGGCCCAGGGGGGCACTTCCTGCCTAGAGATTAGGGTTGAACATCTGGGGATGAATTAGCCATCAGGAGACAGGCTCACCCCCCCACCCCCCAGCTGCTAATCTTCAGGAAACAGCCGGGATGAGGGGGGGGGGAGCTGGAGGGTCGTCCCCTCCGCTCCCTGAGTTTGGAGCACAGGAAGCAGCCCCCTGTGCCTAGGGTGGCCCCCTATGCAAAACCTTTAGGGAACCACTTATGAAAAATACAGGTTGGAGGCCCTGCAACATGTATTTTTCATAAGTGTTCCTTAAACGTTTGCATAGGGGCAGCCCCGCCGGTGCCACACCAAGCTAGGGGGTCTGGGGAAGGGGTCAGAGGCAGAGCTGTCTCCTCCGGCTCCCCCACCCCACCAGGGTTATTGGTACCTGGCTGCCTGTGGGCTTCGGCCTGCGCTGCTCCCGTTACCGCGGTGACAGACTGTGCCCCAGCCATTTTGGCCCTAGTGTGATTCAGGCGGACGGGTGTCTTTTTCAGTTGTATTGGCCAGGGCCGGAAGCACAGAAGATGCTCGAGAGTCTTTGGTCTCTGCCAGGAGGAGGGCCCGCTCTGCCCAGGCAGGATCAGCACCCGTGTTTGGGTTAGAATGGCCACCTACACAAAGTTTTAAGGAACACTTGCATGTTGCAGCACCTGCATTCAACATCTGCATAGGTGGCAATCCTAGCTTGGGTCCGGCACCCCACGCCCCAGGTTCCCCTCACAGCCAGTTCCTAAGCCAGCATCCGACCGCTTCCTGCTGCAACGTTCTTCTGGTTCGCCTCTCTCCTTTCCCACAGGGCTGGAGATGGTTTCTCCTCCTGGTTCTTTTGTGAAAGAGTCGAGGAAATTTCAGGCGGTGCTTTCTGCCCTCTGGTTCCCACCTCTTACGACTTGGCGAGTCTGCCTTAGTTGTGCACATTTCACTCCGCTGAGGTAGTTTCCTAGTGCAATCGTCCAGGGAATCAGTCGAGTTACACCACACGGCTGTTTGCACAGAGGGGTGGGGAGCACTGCAACTCCCCCAGGATTCGACCCTGCTTCAATTCAGTTCAATTCACTTATTCCACTTACACCGGCAGCTTGTGACTGGAGGCCTCGTACGTGTGAAAGTGCGCCTGAGCACTACTGACCGCCGGCTTGGGGAGCATTTTCACACGTTGCCCGAGCACCAGGTTGAGAACCCCTGGCCCAGAGGACAGATGTACGCTAAGGATCCGTCCCCAGTCCTCACGACCGCGCCCTCCCCTGGGCACCGTGCTTGCAGAGGACTGGATCCACAGGCCAGATTCAGGAACTCAAAAGAGGTCAAATTAAAAACAATTCTGGATTTAGCCCCTGGCCTAGATCAACAATCCCCAAAGTGAGGGCCGTGAGGACTGGGAGTCACTACTGCTGCCGCCACTAGGGGACGCTGTGCCATTGCAGGGGGACAGGCATCCTCCCCCCTTTCTCCCACCCTCTCCTCCATGCTGTGTAGGGCTGGTGTGTCAGGAGAGGAGGGGAGTGGCTCAGGGGTAGTGTGACTAGGGTTACCAGACCTCCCCGTTAAAAGAGGTCGCTTGTAAAAAATACATGTTGCAGGGCTGCACTGGAACCAGTACAGACCTTTACCATGTATTTTTTCATAAGCGTCTGTCACAGGTTGGAGGGTCCACACCCCCACTTTACCGGGTTTGAGTGACTCAGTTTCCCTCGCGTACAGCCCACTTGAATCAGTTTCTCTCTCTGGCTAATTCAAGCCTGCCGCAGGGACAACCCCTTTGTCACTCAAGGGCCCGATCCTTCCCGTTTACAGACTCTTTACTCTCTGGGTTCGCAAGAGCTTGAAGGCTCTTGTTGCTCACTTGTGTCCCAATGTTAGACACAGACACTTCTTCATAAAGATAAGAAGTAAGTTTATTGATTACATAAGCAAGATAGTTGATACAGAGTGGTTACTAGAAATCAAAGGTAAATATAACGCATTCCTAACTTATACTGGTTGAGTTCCTAAATAAACATCTTACCCTACAAAGGTCCATAAGTTCTTCTCAGCCCTTGATGTAAGCGACTGGGTCTCCAGACTTAGAGTTGCTAGAAAGCAAAGACCTGTCTCCCAGTTCATGTGTTTCCAGCCTTGCTGGCTGCAAGATGATGAGTGAGTTCCTGATAGTCACTGTCCCCTCTGGGGTACAACTCCTTATATCCTCAGGAGGAAACTCCTCGTAGTTTCCCTTTGTTGTCGTTATCAGCTTTCTCTGTCTCTGCACGTAGGCAATGGCTGCCTGCATTAGCATATAAATGTCTCTGGCCACCTTGTCTGGGTCAGGGTTTCCAAATACACATTCTTTGTCTCTCTTTGCGTTTCCTGGAGTTTGGTCACATTTCACAGCCCTAATTTGAGTTTTACAGTTCTCAATTGTAACATTACATACATGTGGAACTTTTTTGCATTACATATTTACCAGACTTGTAGTCTACATGTAGGCCCGTGTTACACGTGTGTGACCCTATGTTCCTCCGTGACAGCGTCCTCTTTGAAAGGGGAGGTAAGTAAGCCTAATGCATGGCCGCAGTGCTTGGGAGGCAGATGGTGGGCAGGATGGGGAGCTGCCAGCCCCAGGTTGAGCTGGGAGAGGCTAGGTGAGAGGGCTTGTGGGGCAGGAACAGGCTGGCATGCTGCAGGCAGGGACAGTGGGCTGAGGGGCTCTCTCTGCAGGGGGCAGAGGCCGAGATGGGCGGGGTGAGGACTGTGTGGGAGGGCAGGGGCGAATGGAAGGGGGAAGCCTATGAGGATAAGGCAGGAGGGAGCAGAGCTATTTCTGGTACCTTGGTGTGTGGATGCTAATTGCAGAGTGGGTGGCAGGGCACAAAGGGCACAGGACAAAGTAGGTTGGGCAAGGCTGGCTCAGACACTGCTGGGACCAGGGGCAACAAGGTGCGGTCCCAGAATCCCCTTTCCCTCGGAGGCTCCTCAGCTAGAGCCCAAGAAAGCCCCCCCCCCTTTCCTAGGGCTGGTCAGGATGCTCAGGCCTCACAGGGAGAGCGTCTCCATCGAGAGAGAAACGCCCCCAGACGCAGGGGCGGCAGTCTGCTTAGGGCGGCCACCTAAGCATGTTTTTAAGGAACACTTATGAAAAATGCATGTTGCAGGGCCTGCGCTGGTGCCTTGGTGCTGACGCAGGCCCTGAAACATGCATTTGTCATAAGTGTTCCTTAAAAACGTGCCTAGGTGGCAAGGGCAGCAGCCGAGCAGCCGTTGGTACGTTTGCAATGTGCTCTCTGCCTCCCTTTCCCTTTGGCTCTTTCCTGTTCCTCTCTCTCTCTCTTTTTTTTTTTTCCCTAGTGGTTTCCATTTGCTTGCCCCCCTGGCTGGTCTTTCCGCTACGATGCACTGTGTTCCGTCCGGTTGTGGCACCTGCTTGCAAGCAGCGGGTTTGAGGTGCGGTTGTTCCTCAGCTGGCTTCAGCCGGGCGAGAGTCAGCCATTGGGTAGGATCCCCTTTCATACCAGGACACCCCGCTTCAAGCTGGGGCTGCCAATCAAGTGCCTATGGGGCGCCTCAGGAGAGGGGGAGACAAAGGGTTACATTAAAGGGGACTCCCATGGAACTCAAACTCTTTGTGAAGCAACAGAAGGGCCCCAACTCCCAAGCCTGGCTGTAGCCCACATCTCCCTCCCACGGTCTGACTGTGTCCTCGTGGCCAGTTCAGGGGCGTGTCACTTTGGTCTCTGTGACCCGTGCCCACGGGACCGTCAGGCCTCGTTGTCAGCCTGCTGGGGGCCCTGTTCACCCAGCCTGTTCCATAGGGTGGGGGTGGAGCAGGAGGGAAATTACAGGCTTTGGGGAAGTGAGTCTGTTTGAACAGGAACTGGCTAATTATTATATCCGTGTGTGTGCGCATGCGTGTGCGGAAACGGGTGTGTGTGTGTGTGCACACACTTGCAAATAACACACACACACACTTGCAAATAACACACACACTTGCAAATAACACACACACACACACACAACACATCCATGTTCCTAAGTGACCTGAACACCTGCTCACACCTTGCTGACCAGTAAACTCACACTCATTGGTGCACACCTACATGCTCACAAATGCAGCCCACGTGCACATGCTCCCCGGGAAGGAAGAGGGAGAGCTATTCCTCTCCTAGGGAGGGTGAGGAGGGTCCTGGGGAGGTTTTCTCTCCACCCCACCCCCGGATTTCTGCTTGGGCCAGAATGTTGACCAAAGGGCCCTTTCCTGCCTCTCCACCAATCAGCTGCGGAACTCCAGCAAGGGCCCCTCAAATTGGCCTTTGTTCCCTTTGGCGAGGTCCAAGAGGCCGGTGACATAACTGCAGAGCCCGGCTACCTCCCTGTCCAAGCCTCGGGGCCTTGCTTTGTTCTGATCCCCAAGGCTTTCCCTGTGCCACGATATTACGCTCGCCTGGCCATTCTGCACTCTTATCTGCTGTAACGTGAGACCATGTCCTGCAAGGGATGAACAGACATGATCAGAGGCAGGTCACTGCCCCGAGGGGCTTACAATCAAGGACTAGGGTTGCTACCTAGGCACATTTTAAAGGACACAGCGCCTAAGGCACCAATGCAGACCCTGCAACATGTATTTTTCATAAGTGTTCCTTTAAAATGTGCCTAGGTGGTCACCCAATCAAGGATGGACAAGGGACGGGGAAATATTGGGCAGAGACCGGGATAGTTTCATGGAGCTGAGAAGTTCCAGGGAACCTGAGGGATGAGTCAGTATAAAGGGAAGCGCCTGTGAGCAACCGATGGGAATGCGGAGCTCGGGAAAGCCTGAGAGAAAGGGGTTTTAGGAGGGAGCTGAAGGTCAAGAGGGAGCCGAGCGTATTTGTTCTGGGGCGCGAGTTCCAGGTGCCGGTTTAAGGAACAGGGGAAGGTCGCTGCTGCGAGAGAGGAGTGAAATTCCTGAGTAGCCGATAATGAGGGAGGAGCAAGGCCATGAAGAGGCTTGGAGCCGGTGAGGGCAGGCAGGGAGCTTGTGTTGGATGGGAAGAGGGAGAGGAAGCCAGGGCAGGTCGGAGAGAGTTGTCAAAGCGGCGGGAGATTATGACCTTGGCAGCAGGGTGCTGATTAGGGGGGGCCACCAAGCCACGGTTTTAAGGAACACGTATGAAAAGTGCATGTTGCCTGAGGTGCCAATGCAGGCCCTGCAACGTGTATTTTTTAATATGTGTTCCTAGGTGCCCCCCCCCCCCCAGTCAAAGGGGCAGGGGAGGGGGATGAGAGGGGCCTGTATAACTGGGCTCACGCTGTAATGGCACATTCTCTCTGGCTAGCGGTAGCCAACTAGCGATGCCTGTTAGGCTCTGTGGCTCAGAGGGCACACGCCAGGGCCTTTGAGATAAGAGGCCACAAGTTCGGTCCTTGCTGCTGCTAGGGAGCTCGGTTTGGCCCTGTGGGTGATGAAGTGATAGTCGAAGTACTCTCCTAGCCGGTTCTGGGGTTTCTCTAGCCTTTAGTGCCTGACAATGAGGCTCTCTTCTCTTAGCTAATCTGTCTGCTCTCAGTCCTTTCCACCTTACTGCCCCGGGGGGAACCTCCAACCCAAACCTTCCCCTCAAATAGGGTTGCCATATACGCAATTTTTTCCAGGACACTTATGAAAAATACATGTTGCAGGGCCTGCATTGGCACCTCAGGCAACATGCATATGGCAACCCTACCCTCAAATCATCAGCAACGTGGCGGAGGCCGTGGGCATGACTAGCAAACGCTGAATCCCGCTCTCCTCAACAGAACGTTAAGAGCGAAAGACATCTCCCCAAGAAGCCGCCGGCCTGACTCCCCGAGTCCCTCTCCGCCCAGCCAGACTCTGTGACTCCAATTTCGTAGCTCAGTTAGCTGAGCAGGTGTCTGGCTTTGCACCGTGTTTACCAGGATTGCTTTCCCAGCCTCCTCTAGGCATCGTGACTGAAGGAGCCGCAGCAGCTAGCGCCCTAACGGCCACACTTAACTCTCCTCTCTTGCGGCGGTTCCATGCTAAGCGCCTCAGAAGCCAGGGCCTGGAGGGTCCCAGGAGAGGCCTACAGTTTGGGGTGGGGTGGGGTGCTCTCAGCTCCAGCCTTGTGAGGAAACTCCCACCCAGCCTGAGGACCCCGTCTCGAGTCTGCTAGGCCTAGCTCTGTGCAATCCTTGGTAGCAGCACTGGGAGAACCAGAGCAGGCAGGACACCAGCAACCTAATCCTACTCCGGTCTCTCCTGCCCCGTAGCATTGCCAGGGCTGCACAAGAGCAGCCAAAGGCTCTCACACTCACCGCTTGCTCTCTGGGCCTATCTCAGTTGCTGGCTGGAGAAGGGAGCAGGAAGACACATTAAGCTCCCAATTGTCAGGCTAGGGGGAATAGTTGAAGCACCTTAAAGTTCAGGGTGACTCCCAATGGCCTCCCTCTGAATATCTTGGGGACAGTGGTGCCTGCTCCACTCGACACTGCTTACCCAGTACAAGGCAGCTTCCAACCCCACCACAGCCCCCAATATCTGGGGAGGAGGGGGTGTCCATAATGTGCCTCGTTCACAGGCAGCATGTGCAATCCAGCCACTGCCTCCTCCCCAGGGATGGCCGCAATGCAAGGAGGGACCATGGCCATAGCCACGGAGAATGGAGCCCAGCAAAAAGGGCGGACAGGGAGACCAATGTAAGGCAGCCATTTACACACCCACCCACCCAGTGAATCAGGAATTGTTCTAATTCCGGGGTCCCATATATCTCAAAGATACCATGTCCGACTGCGGCCCCTACGATCGGCCGGGGGCACCCTAAACTAAACTGCCTAGGTGAGTCAGACCAAGGGTCCATCTTAGCCCAGTATTGTCACAAACTGACACAGCAGCAGGGGTTTCAAATTCGGGTCCAAATCCAGCTCTTCCAGGATCTCTGGCAGAGGCCATCCCGGTGTGCTACCTGAGACCCCCTCCAGGCCCCCAGCAGAGGCCTCCCCTAGGTGTGCTACCAGGGATGCTGAAGTGGAGATGCTGGGGATTGAACCTGGGACCTTATACGTGCAAAGCACGTGCTCTTACCACTTTGAGCGATGCCCCCCCGGAATGTGCCCTCCTGCATGTTCCATCAGTTGCTCTTGTCCGTGGGACAGGGGCGTGCGGGAGAGCGTTCCCGGTCGCTGCCCCCATGTTGTGGAACTCCCTGCCCCAGGAGGCTCGCTTGACCCCGAGTCTGGCTCTCCTCCGGAGGCGATGCAAAACATTTTTGTTTGGAAAAGCATTTGGCAGCAGGGATCGGTGGGGTTTGGTTAGGGTTTTGGGTGGGGTTCTGGGGGAGGACGGGGTGGGGTGAGGGGAGGGTGTTTTGATTGCATGAATCTTAACGTTTTAAACTCTTTTTTTGTCAATTGTGAGCCGTCCTGAGCCTTACGGGAAGGGCGGCATAGAAATTCAATAAATAATAATACCTTTCTGGGAAGCACTTTGCAGAGCCCCAGAAATCCACGCAGCACAGTTCGGGAACCACTGCTCTCTCCAAAGCATTTGCTGCAGAATAGGTTGCCCCACGGGCAAATTGCCCTGGAGCAAAGCGTCTGCCTCCCAGAGCAAGCTGCCCTTGCTTTTGAGGTCTGTGTTTATGCACTGATGGACACCGCTCCTGCCCCTGCAGCCATGTTCTTTAGACACACCGAGATGGTCAGTAGCAATTTGCCCTTGACAGGAGCACCTTGCTCTTGAGAGAGTTTGCTATGGAGCAGGGCAGCAGGGGAGTACTGATTGCACTAGGTTAACCTTTGCACTGACAACAATGGGGGGGGGAGGAGCCTAGACGTGACCAGTCAGCATGCGTGCATATTGCTCAGTCCTCCCAGCCTGGGCGCTGTGTGCCGTGCTGTATTCACACAGCACAAGTGGGCAGGAGAGGCGGCGGCAGCAGCAGCCCCCCCCCCCCAGTTCTCCTGCCCCTCTCATAAGAACATAAG
>QEPC01012362.1:56890-70752 GCA_003113815.1 Sphenodon punctatus
AGTTCAGCGATGTCTTTTTTGAGATGGGGCGACCAGAACTGCACACAATATTCCAGGTGCGGTTGCACCATTGATTTGTATAGAGGCATTATGACATCCTCAGTTTTATTCTCTATCCCCTTCCTAATAACTCCTAATACTCTGTTTGCTTTTTTGACTGCTGCTGCGCACTGCGCTGAGGATTTCAGTGTATTGTCCACAACCACCCCCGGATCCTTTTCCTGAGTGCTAAATCCTAGCTTAGTACCCAGCATTGTGTACTCACAGTTTGGGTTATTTTTCCCTACATGCATCACTTTGCACTTGTCCACATTAAATCTCATCTGCCATTTAGATGCCCAGGCACCCAGTCACATAAGATCCTGTTGCTGCAGTTCCTCACAGTCTGCTCGTGTTTTAACTACCTTGAATAACTTGGTGTCATCTGCAAATTTGATCACCTCACTCTTAACGCCCTTTTCCAGCTCATTAATGAATACATTAAGCAGCACCGGTCCCAATACAGATCCCTGGGGCACAGCACTTTTTACATCTCTCCATTGGGAAAACTGACCATTCTTGTCTCCTATGCACGCTGGGTCAGAGTTTGGAGTGGGGCACGGTGGGCTGCACGCTGGGATCAGGAAGCTGGGCCGGGCCAGACTGTGGGCTGCTGTTGTGCTGATGGCCTGAATGGGGATATGGGGTGTGAAATTAAGTGGCCCCACACTAATGGTAAGTTGCTGAGGCCAGCCTTTCAGGGGCGGAGCAGGAATTCATGGCCGTCATGACAATCATGGGCCTATCCTGATAATATCTGTCCTGAAACGTGAGGCGGGGCCCACGATGGATTTGATGGTTTGAACCAGCCTGGATACATGGGTTCCGGTTATTGGGGGTGTTGTCACAACACTGTTGTCGTGGTCGGACCATTACCTCCTGACAGCCCAGATCCTGGACCTCCTATGCCCTCGTCGGGGTGGTGGACCAGTTAGGTTGGTCCGCCCCCTCCCACCCCCCGGAAGCTAATGGAACCAATTGGTTTCCAGAAGTCTCTGGGGGATTTACCAACTGACCGCCACAGCTACTCTGTGGACGACCTGGTCACTTTGTAGAATGACATCTTGACCATGGCTATCGACATGGAATGACCCAGGCATTCACTACCTCTGCTGCGGCGGCACAGGGCCCCCTGGTGTACGGAGGACCTGAGGCAGCTGAAGCGGGAGGGTAGACGGTTAGAATGCAGGTGAACCTCGACTCACACTGAAGCCGACCGATTGCAGCAGAAATCATTTTTAAAGGACTATGCCGTGGCTGTGATGTCAGTGAAGAAAGTTTTATTCTCCACTTTCATAGCACCAAAGTCTCATCTGGCGGAGCTGTTGAGGGTCCAGTCTGGTTAATCCAGTCTGCCTCTGCCCAGAAATTGAGTCCTCTAATGCCCGCGGTGACATTTTAATTAATTTCTTTGCAGACAAAATCGCTCGTATTCACCACGACTTGGGCGCTGCCATTTTTATCTGCAGAATCAGAGTTTGGGGTTATGGAAGCTTCCTCTTGTTCTGTTTATTGGGATCAGTTGGTATCACCCACTGATTCAGGGGAGGTGCTTGGGGCGATAGGGGCAGCCAGTTGTGAATTAGATTCTTGCCCATCCTGGCTGGTGAAAGCCAACTGGGAGACGTTGGGGCCATTGACTGGAGCCTCCCTTTGGGAGAGTAGGGTGCCGGACGCCCTTAAAACTGCAGTTGTTCGGTCCCTGCTTAAGAAGCCATCTTTGGATGCTGACTCCCCAACCAGCTATCGGCCTGTCTCTAACCTTTCCTTTTTAGGAACAGTTATTGAACAGGTGGTTGCCCGACAGCTCCAGGCTCATCTCGATGCTATCGGCTTCCTGGAGCTGTTTCACTTAGACTTTCATCCTGGGAATGGCACGGAGACTGTGCTTGTGACCTTGGTCGATTACCTGCGCCTTGAGATTGTCAAGAGAAACTCTACCCTGTTGATCTTGTTAGATCTTTCAGCGGCCTTTAACACGGTTGATCACGAGGTGTTGTTGACACAATTGCAGAACCTGGCGGGGTTGCATGGGACCGCTCTTGAGTGGTTCTGCTCCTTCCTGTTGGAGAGATCCTGCAGAGTGTTGATGGGCGATTGCTCATCGTTCTCCGGGACCTCCCCTGTGGGGTCCCGCAGGGGTCTATTCTGTCTCCCCTCTCCTTCTGAGGCCGCTGGGCGAGGTCATTTGGAGTTTGGGGGTAAAGTGATGACACCCAGCTCTTCCTCTCGTTTTCATCCGACCCAGGCCCTGCAGTCTCACCCGATGCCTGGCTGCTGTCAGGAACTGGATGAGGATGAGCCGACGGATGCTGAATCCGGACAAGACTCAGGTGATGATGGTTGGCCGGTCTTCTGACCTGGAAGGAATTGAGACTCCTGTTATTGATGGAGACCGACCCCTCCTATAGCCTCGGAGAGGCTTCTGGATCCCTCGCTGCACCTGGATTGTCAGGCGGTGGCCAGGAGCACTTTTCACCAACTCCATCTGGTGAGGAGGCTGCTGCCTTTTCTCTCTGATTCAGATCTGGCCACCGTCCTCCAGGCTTTCATCACCTTGAGGCTAGATTATTGCAACGCACTTTATGTGGGGCTGCCCTTGAGGACTGTTTGGAAGCTGCAGCGGGTGCAGAATGCAGTGGCCTGGCTCCTTTCAGGGAGGAGTTGCTGGGAGCAGATTACATCTGTGCTCCGAAATCTGCACTGGGTTCCTATAGCTTTCCAGGCACAGTTCAAGGGGCTGGCTTTAACCTTTAAAGTCCTAAACGGTCTGGGTGCAACGTGTGTGAAAGACCCCCCCCCCCCCCCCCGTCCTTCCATGCCCCATTGTGGGCCCTGCAATCGACCGGGAGCGCCTCCCTGTGGCTACTATCGGTTAACCTTGTTCATCCTACAGCAAGAGCTCGCGGGGGGGGGGGCATTCTCGGTTGCTGTCCCAATTCTTTGAACTCCCTTCCCCCAGGAGGTTCATTTGAGCCTGGGCTTAGGCATCTTCTGGGGCCGGTGTAAGACTTTTCTGTTTGAAAGGGCATTTGGCGGGCAGGGATAGGGGATTGGAGTGGGTTTGGGATTTGGGTTATGGGGGATTGAGTATGGGGAATGGAGAGGTGGTATTGGGCAGTTGTGGGAGGTTTGAGGGGTTCTTGGTTGTTGTTTTTATTTTAATGTGGTTTTTTTTAAATTATGAGCTGTCCTGAGTGTCCAGGAAAGGGTGACCTAGAAATGTAAATAAATAGATAAATACATTTTCCCATTGACTCTTAACGTAAAGCTGATCCCTACCCCCAGCCCCATTACTGCACCCACTCATGTTCAAGGGCCAGACTCCTCCACTCCCGGCGGCTCAGCTGGATTCCCGTCTGGACGGAGCTGCCTCCTCCCCGCGCGCTGCTCTGTGCCTGCGTGTGCACATAGCAACCAGCTCCCCCGGGGTCTCATCCTGCTCTCTTTCATCGGGGGCTGTGAGACCGGGAAACTAACCCAGCAATTAGGTGAGCTGGGTGAATGCTGCGTTTTTTTCAGCCCTGCGTCTGGAAACCCTTTCCCACCGGAGAAAGGGGTCAGGTCAAGAGGCAAAAGGGTGTAAAAATGGGGGAGGGGGGATTATTTAAATGTATTTATTCATACTTCTATGCTGTCCTTCCCGCAGAGGCTCAGGGTGTGTCTTACAATTATACAATTGGCCTAAGGCTCCAATGCAGGCCCTGCAACATGTATTTTTCATAAGTGTTCCTTAAAAATTGCAGCGCTGGCAAACCTATCCTACCCCCAGCTCCCTTCAGAGCAGATGATTGGAAACAGCCTAGAGGTAAAAATGGGAACGAGGGAGTGTCAGACCCCCCTAGACCCCCACCCCCACCACTGAGCTTGCAGGCTGGAGTGGTGTAATTCCACTGCGGCTCCTCCCCTTCCTGCGGCTGCCATTTTGAAATGGCAGCAGTGGGATTTGGCCAGCTGGGGCCTTATCCTCCGGCGATGTGACACACCACTTACAGATGGAGCATTGTATTCTGGGAAGAGAGGAGTTACATGCTGCATCAGACTTGCAGCCCAGCTAGCTGAATGAGACCAGTATGGTTGTTAATCAGCCCCCACCCCACTCCCCGTTTCTTTACAGGGTGCATGTGAAAGGGTCTGTGATATTAATGGGCCGACTGCAGCAACCATGTCCACCCACACAGGTGATCTCCTCTTGTAGTTGCTCCCCCATTGCAGTCTTGCCAACCCCTCGCCTCTTCTCTCTCTCTCTCTGTCTGTCTCTCTCTCACACACACACACACACCTCCAAACAGTTTGAGCAGAGTCCCAACCCCTTGGCCAATAAGCCTCACCCCTCAATGAATAAGCTCCAGCCTCATACATTTACACACATGCATACACCTCCTGACATTCCCAGTGCACAAAGAAGGACTGAACTCTCCGACTGCTTCTCATTCCACTTAGTTTCTTGTGCCATTATCTCCCCATTGTCCTCCCAAGGGCTTTTCCTAGGAGGCAACCAGGCCAGAGGGGCCTGAGGTCTGAATACTGCCCTTTTTTGTCTCTCTCTCCTGGAAGAGCGACTTTAATCCCCGCAGGAGGGACAGTGGGATTCAGCACCCAAAGAGGGACGAACTCTCTGAAATAACTATTGTTAGGAGGCGTGTGAGCACACACACACACGCACACACACACTTCCCTTTGATCCCCCACATCAAAGATAGGCCAAGTCCCTTCCTGGTCGGTTTTCCTGTTTTCAGTGGCTCAGGAAGTGTCAGGACAAAGAGACGAGCAGCGGTGGGTGGGGTTTGAGGAACCGTGCTGGCGGGAGGATGGCACTTTCTGTCTGGGGCCTGACGGACGCACTGTTTCGTATCCTCCAGAGGCCTGAAGCAGAGATGCTTCTGTCCTGTTCCTGCCGGGGGCAGGGTTACTTGCTGCTGCTGGGGGCAATTCCTCCTCCTTCTCCTCACTGCCTGCAGGGGGCACTCTCTCTGCCTCCGGTGCTGGCGGGCTGCCGTGAGACCAGCCCAGAGGGTGTCTCAGCTTGGTTTGGAGCAAGGCGTAGTTCCGTATCACACTCTGCTCGGCCTCTACGGGGCAGTGGGGGTGCGGGGTGTGTGTGTGGCCCCTGTACTCCCAGGGGCAGGGGTTGGATAAAAGCTAGAGTCAGCAGGCGGGGCGGAGGCAGGAGGAAGCTGTTCTGGGCCTGGGGCCTGATGGCAAGACATTGAAGCCCAAGCCCACAATCCAGAGTAGGTGGATCGTGGCCTGAGTGTCCAGGGCCTCCCTTTTCCATCGCTCCCCTGTGTTCCTCGGTCAGACAGCCCTGCCCTGTGGTCAGGGAAAGGGACAGATCCATCCTGGCTCAAATCCATTCCAGGAGGTTGTAGAAATCCAGGTCACATTTTCCTCCTCCTCGTTGGCAAGAGAATGGGCAGCCTGAGCTGGAGCATGCCTTGGGGGGGGGGGGGGGGGGTTAGGCATGCCACCCATCACAGGGAAAACCTGGAGTGGAGATTTGTGTTACCAGGAATGGACACTTCTAATCCTGATGATGTTCCCTCCTATGTCCTCTGCGCATGGCTCCGCTGGCCTCTGGCTGCACCTCCCTTGCCCTCCGACACTCGTCTAGCCTGACTGTCTTGCAGCCTGCTCCGCTGTCCCCTTAACTCTGCCCCTCCATTGATCTGCATACCTGGCCCATCCTTTCCTAGGTCACAACTTGTCCAATGGGTATGCCACCACAAATTGCCATGGTCATTTGGCACCGTGCTGGAGTCCAGGGCCAGACCTTGAATTCTGGGGTGGGATCGCTGGGGGGCAGGTCACCAGGGCAGGGGGGAAGGGGAGGCCGAGGGGTGGCTGGGAATGCTGGCAGCCTCAGGAGTGATGGTAGTAGGCATTGTGGGGCCTGGGGTAACTGCCTCAATCTGCCCTGCCCCGAAGCCAGCCCTGTTTGCAGCCCAGGAGGACTGGGCCACAGCTACCATGGGCCTCAAGTGCCCCCTGCTCAATCTGCCTAGAAAGAGGCCATATGCCCCCACCCCACCCCCAGCATGGGTGTGCCCAGGGTGGGGCCGTGAGGGATCCATGAAAAGGCAGCTGAATCCCATGTATCCTGAAGTGCCAGGGAGAGTGGGGGCCAGGGCGGGTGCTGTGTGTGGAAGGAACAGGGGCAGCTGGCCCAGGGGGGCATTCCTCACCCACCCTGGCCAGAGCTGTGCTGGAATGACGATGCCAAGCCTGAGCAATGAGGAGGCCGTGGGCATCGACTCCCAGCACCCAGCTGGGAACCGCGCCAGGCCTCTGTGCCACGCTGTGAGGGCACCCACACTGCAAGAGTCATCTCTGGCAGGGCAAAGGGCTTCTGGGAAGGAGCTCTCGCTGTCTGGGCTGTTGTGGGCATGAAAAGGGCATTGTGAAACGTGCGTGGAGCTGGGGCGGGCAGCACAGCAGCTGGGCTGGCCACGCCTCAGCTAGGTTGCCATAGCAAAGAAATCTCACTCCCTCTGCTTGCGGCGGAGGGTAAAGCAGGCACAGAGGGGGCACCGTAGCGAGGGCAGCTCCCTGGGTTAGTGCTCTCGCCCACTCCCCTGCAGCCGGGGCACTGTGTGGGGAGAAGCTCAGACTGCACTGTCTGCATGGCATGAGCCTGGCATGATAGTGAGTCCAATGTTCATCCCAGTGTGGCAGTACAGGGGCACTGTGCTGGGGGGGGCGGGCTAGGGACCTGACCCTTCTGGGGGGGCGGGGTGGGGGCAGGGAGGGGTAGTGCAGAAGGGTTACGCCCTGTCCCCTCTGCGTGAGGGTGTAAGAGACAATGACTGTCATTTTCATTGGTTTTTGTATTTCTATGTGATGCTTTTAAAAAAATAATTAATTAATTAATATAATAATAAAATAATAATACAATTATTATTATTAATAATAATAATAATAATAATAATAATGCACATTGCAAGGGGAGGGACAGGGAGCATGAAGCACGAGCAGGTGAATGGACCCATGCCCCCCCCCCCATCAATCCTGGCTGCCTCCCTGCTCCAAGCTGCAGCACTAGGGGGCACTCTCTCTCTCTCTCTCTATATATATATATATATAGGGGGGGGGGAAGGCTTCAGTTACCATAGACAAGAGGAAGTGGGGGACACTTCTCTTCCCCCCAAAAAAAACCCCTGCAAAAGGTCACCTGTGCAGCCCCTCCCCCACCCCCGTAACCCTATTGCTCAGCCCAATCTTTTCTCGGCCTCCCCTCTGGTGACCCCCCCACAGCCATATCCTGGGGGAGGGGGGGTCTGCGTCCTCGAATAGTGGCCTCTTGTTATCTGCCTCTCCTTGGCTGCAACCCTAAATGGGGCAGCTCTGGGCTGAGTGGGGTTAGGATCGCGGCTGAATCTGCTTTGTGGTTTGCAAAGGGCAGGGCAGCAGGCTCACCTGAACGGAGTGGAGTGATTGGGGGGGACAACACAGGTTTGAACCTGTGCCCCTTGTGCTTCACAACAATGGGTCCTCATGTCATGGGGTGGGGTGGGGGGTTCAGCCATCTAGCCCAGCCCCACCATGGGGAGGCCAATGGATGCTCTCACAAAGGGAGAGGAGTAGGGTTGCCACTTCTTGACTCCGAAACCCCCATTTTAGCCTAGGTGTCAAGCCACCAGAGAGACGGCAATCCTAGTAAGAAGCATCCCAGCCCCTGGGCTTTACGGGGAGGGGGGTGGGATTCCTGCATTAGCAGGTGGAGGGTTCACCTACACCCACCCATACACCTTGCTCTCTCTCGGTCTTGCACCCCACCCTCCTGCTCCCTCCCGGCTATTTTGGAGATACCCCCTAGGTCTGCGAGAGAGCGGAGCAAGTTTGCCGGCTGTGCTCCTGCCCCCAGAAGACCTTCCGCGCCTCCCTCAGGGGACAGCCCCTCCCCTAGCAGACGAACCAGTGTGGCTGGGTTACTGCACCTGGGCCCCTCTCCTTCCCCGCCAATAAAGTTTATGGGGAATACTTAGGAATAGGAGGAGCCTCCTCAGTGTTGTCCACCCCCCCATTGCAAAGCTGCTTGGCCCAGATGCTTTGTAAAACCAGCGGTTGCCCTCTCCTGAGCAGCCCTGTACCCTGGGGGGGGGGGGGGTGTGATCCTACTACTGCAAGCTAGAGATGCAGGGGCCTCTTTGGTGCTTGGATGGGAGACTTTGTGCATGGGCAGTCATGCTTGTGAGCCAGCAGGGGGTGCTCTTGGCTGCTCTTGTGGGAGGCTGCTTCAATCTGGTTTCCCTGTCTCCAAATACTTGATGCTGCCGTAGGATTTTTCTGCCCTATAAAACTCCTCTTTGGGATAGAGACGGTGCTGATATACAGGGGATGTGTCTGGACACGGCCACGCACAGTGGGTCCCTAGACCTGACTAGTGTTGTGCTACTGTAACGTGCAGTCACTGCGAGAGACAGCTGTTCCTCGGTGTCTGCCAAAGCCTGTGCTCAGCCAGGTGTTTAGTCTTGCCGGGTTGCTGGGAGTCAGGCTCATGCAAGGTTCAGAGAAGGAGGAATGTTTAAGAATTGCTGCTACTTTCTGACCAAGGCCCAACGGGCAGGCGCTCAGGGCTCTGGAAACCAGGAGAGGGGGCCTGCCTGTTCTTTGGGGTAGTCTCTGCTGTGAGACTGGGGATTTGGTATAAATAAACGCTGTCGAGTTTAAATAGAGCCAGACAGAGTGCAGCTGGATTCCTCTCCTGCCGGGATGCTGACCAACAAGGCCCTCGACAATTGCTGTCACCCAGAAGAGGGGGCAACATTGATGTCAGAAGCGGGATGCCGCCATCAGCAGAAAGGGCGCTGTCGAGAGTGGCCAACAGGGGGCACACCTCTCCATAATCACCCTGTGGCCCTGACTCCTGTCGGACAAAGGGGGTGTTGAGCTGGGGGAGCCATTCTGACTGTTCTTATGGGTGGTGAAGTCTACCACGTTATTTCTGTGCTAACTGGCTGCTCCCCAGAGGCAGCCGCTTTTCAGGAGGCGGCAAAACAACAGCTGTATATTGCGTTGGCACAAACGGGGCCGTGTTCCCACGGTCCCCTTGGGATGACGTCTGGGTCTGTTCTCAGCCAGAAACGGCCTGGGCCGAGTGGGCGGTGGGCCTGCCCGGCTATTGCCTTCTCGAATCCGGCCTGTTTGGCCTAGAGAACAAAGGAGGACATAAAAGGCCCAATAAAGTGCTCGCTGGCGGCAGGGGCCCATTGTCTGCCCAGAGCCCAGGTCCAGCCTGGACAATGCAAAGGGCCCGGCCAAAGCACCCTGCAGAGCAGCCGACAGCCCTGGCTTCAATCTGCATGACAATGGGCCTGCTCCCCTCCAGCAGGAGATGGGGCTGGCCCAGGAAGCTGGTCCCATCCCCCCTGCTGTGCACAGATTCTCCCCCACAAACCCCTGGAGGAAGAGTGAGCCCCCTTTGCCTCATCCTTCTCCAGAAAGAGAGAGAGAGAGAGCACCCACCCAGTCTCCGTCCTTGGGTCATCCCTGCCTGTGGGGACAATCCTAAGAGCCTCCCGCCCCGCCCCGCTGTGGGGGCAGCAGGCCTCTTCCCCCCTCAGTGTCTCACTGCCTGCGTGAGGGTTTAACCTCGCGTTTTCCCAGCGGAGTTTAAAAGCTCCCCTTTCTGCCTAGCGTGGGCGCCATTCTCGCCGGGGTCCCCTCTGCGATCCCGAATGAGTCCCCTTTTACCAGACCCTCTTGTCTCCCTTAGCGCCTCCTTTCCAGGTGGCGTTGGCAGAAAAGATGGAAGGGGCGCCACCAGGACACGGTGCCCAGGAGACCGCGGCTGTGGTTCGCGCGATTGTGTTTGCCGGACGAGGGAATGCCCTGGGACCGGCAATCGCCGCCTACAGGCTAATCCCTGCTAGCGCGGCTGGGGGCCTGCCGCCGCTGAATTACGTGCCCCAAACTGTCCCTCTCTAGTGGTGGGCTGAGGCCACCGTGAGTCTGAGCAGCCAGAGACTTGCTGGAGTTAAGATGTGGAGGTTTTGGGGGCTCATGCAGAAATAGTAAACCTTGCCATACCGCCCCTTTAATCCAGGACGCTTATGAAAAATCCATGGTGCAGGGCACCATGCAGCAATGCACCCCTGCACCATGGATTTTTCATAAGCATTCTGGATTAAAGGGGAGGTATGGCGCACCTACCGAGTGCAACAGTTCAGTACCTAATGTGGGAGGCCAGTGGGGGGCAGAGCCGTAAGCCGGTACTTGCTAATTAGCCATTGGTGCTAGTTTCCTAGGTTTGCGCCGCCTGCCCTCGCTGGTGGGTGCCAGGAGTCACTCTGCTGAGCCCAGCCAAGCTCCGCATTATGCGCTGATCACACCCTGCATCCTTGTGTCCCTCCTCTCCTGGAAGTGTCGTCCCTTCTCACTCGCTGCCCCCCATGCCTGGAACTCCCTCCCTGTCCACATCCGCCTTGCCCCCTCCCTTCAAATCTCTCCTTAAATACTTAAAACTCACCTCTTTCGCTCTGCTCTGTCTGACTCTTTATCCTGCTGAGCCACTATTCCTATACCTACGATCGGTTTACCCTTATCCTTGCCACATGGACCTGCCTGCTGTCATTCTCATCGTAACCAAGCCAAGTACGTGCACCTGAGACCTCGCATCTTCATGAATATTAGACCCCTTGTCTCTCCCTCTGTTCCCCTTCCTAAGTCTCTCCCCCAGCTCCTGTCTCTCAGATTGTAAGCCCTAGGGGCAGGGACCGTGTCTATTTTATTACTTTGTAAAGTGCCAGGTACACTGCTGGCGCTATATAAATGTTTGTTAATAATAATAATAATAATAATAATAAGTGTCCAGTAGACCTCGTTAGGCAGAGGTGCCTACTTTTACAACGACGTGGAGTATCCTGGGCTGAACAGGTTGGATGTTGCTTCTCAGAGGAAGTTGCCAATCTGTGAATCAGCAGGGACAGGAGAGAGATCTCACACTTTCCTGCAAAGTATCCTGTGCCAGCCGCTGGCGGAGATAGGACACTGGGCTGGAGAGACCATTAACCTGATCAGCCTGGTGTGGAGGACTAGCTTCTGAAAGTCGCTTGAGCTCACTGGACCGGATTGCCTTTCTAGGCACTTTTTGTCCCATCGGTTTCCCTTCTGGGTTTAACAGCCCCAGTGACGCTGCTCTCCAGGAAATGGCCAACCCCAAGAAGGGTCTGAAGCCTGGGTGGGTGCGCCTGGTGATGAATCCCTTAACTGCCCTGCCAAACCAAAAGGAATCACCCAAGCTTGAAGGCTGCACGGCCCTCCGGCCTGGACGCGGGGCTCTGGTTAGACACCTGGGGCTGGATTTCTAGGAGCTCGGCCCACCACATGTGCACCGGAGCTCAGTGGAATTATATCCAGCAGCCCCTGTGTGGGGCACCGGGCACGGCAACATCTGGTGTGTTTGAACATCTGGCCCTATCGCTTGCTGGCAGAGTGCCTGCAGATGGGGCTCTCTGTGTATCCCAAGCCAGCGAAGAGGCTTCAAGCTGAGCAGCTGAGCAAATTATGGCCATTGCGCACCTGAGAGTCACAGCTGCCTACCCCTCCCCTTTGACTTGTAAAAACAGGAGCCCCCCCCCTCTGGCTCAGAGAAAGGAATTCAGTTCCCATCCTGTGCTTGCAGCAAATCTCCCATTGACTTGAAGGGAAATATCATTCAGTCTTTTTTCAATTGTTCATTACCCTGGAGGGGTCGTAGAGCTGTTCCTGTTTCACATGCAAAAAAGCAAGGCAAGATTTGAACCTGGGTCTTCCGGCGCTCAGCCCTGTGCTCTACCCACTGGGCCACACCACCTTCTGGCTTCTTGTAAGCAGCAAAGCCCAAAAGTTCAACCCTTGAGGTCCTCACCGCTCCAAGCTCACCTGTTCCCCTCCTGTCCCTCCTTGAGCAGCCTCCAAGAACCTTGGCTGAGTTAGCAACGCAGAAGGCCCGTGTACGCGGAAGGGAAAGGGTGGCTTGTAACACACGGAGCAAACTGCGACCGTTTCTCTCTGGCTTGGACTTGGCCACCGGCATCCGTGCCTTCGTAACCTCAAGGCTCGACCACTGCAACGCGCTCCACGTGGGATGACGGTTCAGAAGAACGTGGCAGCCTGTCTTCTGTCAGGAGTGGGTCGCCGGGAGCACAGTACACAGTACTCCAGTCTCTGCACTGGCTGCCAATAGCTTTCCGGGCACAATTCAAAGGGCTGGATTGGACCTAAGAAGCCCTAACTGGCTTGGGCCCCAGGCATCTG
Organism: Sphenodon punctatus; assembly: GCA_003113815.1. Classification (NCBI taxonomy): domain Eukaryota; kingdom Metazoa; phylum Chordata; class Lepidosauria; order Sphenodontia; family Sphenodontidae; genus Sphenodon; species Sphenodon punctatus. The sequence continues at coordinate 69,167 of QEPC01012362.1, forward strand.
AAAAATCATTTATTCCCTTATGTTCTGTTGCGGCCTCTGAGGTTGGCTGAGCCGCCCTCTTGCAAGTGCCAACTGCCCCTGAGGTTCGCACACTGGGGGCGCGCAGAGAGGCTGCCCCATAATTGTGGCACACTCTCCCTTTGGAGATCCGTCTAAGCCCAAAGCCCGTTGGGATCTTTTTGTTTGACCAGACATTTGGTGGGCTGGGAAACATTGGGCGGGATGGGGTAGAGGGGGTGAGGGTTGGTGGGTGGTTTTTTGGGGGGTTTTAATATAGCGCTTCCCTGCCAGGGCGCTCAAAACGCTTCTCATAGAACAAATTCACACAACGTTTAATCTCCACAACAACCCTGCGAGGTAGGTTAGGGGGTTCCTTTTCATTGTTTTTATATGTTTTTAATATGCGTTTGATATGCTTTATGTTTCTGTATTTCTGTATGCTGCCTCAAGCTTTTGAGGGAAGGGCAAGATACAAATTGAATAATAATAATGAATTACTTATTCAATAGGGTGTAGCTAGTGCCGAACCCCTTGCTCTGTCTGAGTTTGGGGGATATTTTCAAAGCAGTGGGGGGGCCTCCCCCATTTCTAAGTTCACCATGAATAGATGTCGTCACGCAGCCCCCACGAGAAGTGGGCAAGATGACAGCATTTGGGCACTCGCCCCAGTTATGCAGGCAGCATCAGCCAGGCTGGAGCAGAAAGCAGGCACAAAGGCAGGATGGCATTGGCGAGGGAGTGTGGCATATGCCCAGAGGAAGCGGGGGGTGGGGGACAGGCACAGCCTCCGGAAGGCAGCTTTGCCAGGGAGTGCAAAAAGGCAGACGCATCCGGGGTTAGAGTTGGGACAGGGGGCTGGGGGAGCCTAATGGATGTGCCATCCATCCCCCATGCACGGTGCATCCGTAGCCCGCTGGGGCTGATGGTGGAGTGAGTGGCTCTTAGCCGCTTTCCTGCTCTGTTTCATGGCAAGTGAATTACCAGGGCTCCCAGGGGAATTTGCCTGCAATTACCTGCCTGCGGCATGCTGGGGGTCTGCCAGCCAACTGTCTAACGTGCATGGAGCTGCGGACCCTCTGGCTGAATGCCACTGCCCTGCAAGCTCGGTTTGGCAGTGCCCGCCCCGCCCCGTCCCCCCTGCTGCTTCCCAGAGTGGCCTCCTCCTCGCTAGGCCTGATCACAGCCAGAGGGGGAAGCAACTGCACCCATCTCTTCCCAGGCACTGGCAGAAGAGTGTGTGGGGATAGCAAGGGGGTGTGGGTCAGGAAGAATTGAGCAAGGTTGCCACCTATGATTTATGAAAAATACATGTTGCTGGGTCCTGCATTGGCACCTGGCCCTGCAACATGTATTTTTCATAAGTGTTCCTTAAAGGTCCGTTGTCAACAAGGCCCCAGTTATCCATGATTTAATCTTGGATGGGGCCGTGGACCTCGCATGCATCATGGAAACCTGGCTGGACGATCTGGCCGGTCCAGCTTTGGCGGATCTTGTTCCAGCCGGGTATGCTGTGCAGCATCAGCCCCGCATGGGCGGCCGGGGAGGTGGTGTAGCTATTGTTTTTAGGGAAGACTGGCCTGTTAGGA
>QEPC01012362.1:82935-103006 GCA_003113815.1 Sphenodon punctatus
GCCTGGAACTCCCTCCCTGCCCACATCCGCCTCGCCCCCTCCCTTCGTACCTTCAAATCCCTCCTCAAGACCCACCTCTTCCGCTCTGCCCTCCCCAACTCCTCGCTCCCCTCTCCTAACTCCTGCTGATCCCCTCCATCCAGTACAATCTGTTACCTGAGCTCTGTGTACTCCTATCCTCACCACACGGACCAGCCAGCCATCATTCTCCATGTAATCAAGCCAAGCACGTGCACCTGGGACCTCGCATCCTCGTGAATGTTACACTCCTTGTCTCTCCCTCGGTTCCTCTTCCTTCGTCCCCCCCTCCCCCACGTCTCTCAGATTGTAAACCCTAGGGCAGGGACCGTGTCTGTTCCATTACTTTATTTAGCTCTGCCAGGTACATTGCTGGCACTATATAAATGATTGATAATAAATTAATATTAACTCAAGCTGCTGACAAACATGCAACCACAATTTTCTCTTTCTGGAGACCTTGCAGAGGTGCAAATATTACCCATAAGAGAGGCGAGGCAGCCCTGATACTTCCCTACTTGGTCATGCTTCTACCCCCCTAAGCACATGCTCCCTGTTTCTCCTCTCACTCACTTGCTAGTGGTGGCGTATGATGTGTGCTACTGCTCATGACAAACTCCCTGGCCCTTCCACCACATCATACACCATCTCCTTGGGGTGTAAACAAGGGGGATGGGTCAGGAGGAGGCTGTATCCCCCTGCTCCCCAGAGCTAGCCTGATTGCCCCCTAGGATCTTACACTTCTGTCCACCGATCCCTGCTCGTACCCGAGTGGCAGAGCCTGCCAGAGCCCCGGATTCATGTCCTGTTGCATACGATCCAGTCCATGGTATCCGACAGGGTTGCGGGGAAACTGGGCCCACAGACGCGGTCTTCGTGTCTAAGGCGCCCCTGCGCTCCGAGGCTGGAAAAGTGACCAGCTCCGCAGCAAAGGAACGTTCAGGAGCATTAAGTGTGTCATCTCCCCGGCAATTCCTACAGCATGAGAGCTCCGTGGGGCGGGAGACAGGCTAGCAACCTCTTTGCAAGCAGTCAGGGCAGGTGGGGAAGGATTACTTATTAGTTGATTATTCTTAGGAACAATCACCAACTGGCTGAGACAAGGGGTGTCTCCCCACTGAGTTCAGAGGCCTTTGGACCCAGCCTGCTCGTGGGGAAGGGGGTCACGGCTCCAGGATGCCAGCTCCCACAGCATCGCGGATGCAGACAGGGCTGGGGAGCACCCGGCCTGCAACTGGGTTTTTTTAATTTGCCCCCCACCCCCTTTCCAATTCTGGATCCAGTCTAGGGTGGCCACCTAGGCACATTTTTAAGGAACACTTATGGAAAATACATGTTGCAGGGTCATAGGCACCAACGCAGGCCCTGCAACATGTATTTTTCATAAGTGTTCCTTAAAAAGTTGCATAGGTAGCAACCCTAGGTGCACCTGAGGCCTGGCCTTGGATTCTCCAGTGGGTGTGGGGCTCCCTCCGTCTCAAAGGCTGATGCCCCTGCACTGTCCAGCCTCTGGCATTACTGAGACGCTGGGCACCAGGACTCCTGGTTGAGGTAAGAGACAAACAGCAGGGGCTGAAATTCATCGGGACGCCTCAGGGCTGGGCTGGCAGCGGGCAGAGATGAGTCTGAGGGGGGTATGCGGGAGGCGGGAGACAGTGGCATTGCTACCCAGGAGTGAGGCTGGATTCAGGGGCTGGGGGGAGCAGCTTTGTAAGGCCCGAACACCAGTATGACATTTTCAGAGGGGACAGGGGAGCAGGGCCAAGACTCTGCCCCCATTCTGTCTCCTCCACCGCCTCCATCCCGGCAATAGTTTGCAGTGGGGGCGCCTGGCGGAGACCCCTCTAGCGCGGTGGCCCCTACCTGGGACATCAGCTGGGCCTTGCTATGCCCGAAGCATCAATGAATCAATGGGAAACAGAATGACCAATCAGCTGAATATTCAGGCTGAGCACTCCCTGCTCCGGCCACTGCTACAGGCGGTGAGCAAAGCCAGGTAGGGGAGAGGTGGAAGCCACAGGGGCCCCTGGCCGGCGGCTTGCCAAGCTGTGCCACCAGCACCAGAGATGGCCAGGAGCTTGGCTTCGGCCTCCCAAGTTTGCAAATCCCAGTCCTGCCTGCGTGCAAGTTCTTATCCCTGTCGGAGCCCGGCGCTCAGGCATCCTGGCTCTGTAGGGTGGGTGTTTGGGGCAGGGGAAGTTTTTACGGCTCCGAGCTGGGAGGCCGCATTACTCATGGGTCTGTTTTTAGTTTCCGTGTCTCTCTCGCCCCCCCCTCCCTCCACTTCATCTCAAATACATTAGCTACTATGGAAACAACGATGTCATCAGAGTGGGCGGGGCTTGGCCAGATATACAGACGTCGTATATAAACGCCGGAGGCCAAATCGAGAGCTTGGTTTTCCCCTGGTGGGAGGAATCCTGAGCAGCTCCCTTGAAAGCAGCCAAGGTTCATACAGCGAGGCTGCTCACTCCGCTTTGCACGCATTCACACAGACACAGATTCGTTTCCCGCGGAGGCGTTGCCCCGGGATAACTGATCATGTGACCAGTCTGGTACCGTAGCCCCCGGTCGCTGTTCACACCCTCGCTGGCTCCTGGGGAAAGCTACTCCAAAGCGTGCACTTCTGTTCAATCGGCAGTACCTATCCCCTGACGGTAATAACCACCCTCTGTGGCATTTCCAGTGGAATCCACAAACCTAGTATTTGGGAGTAGCCTAGGCTTCATATTGACTACTTTAGTTTAGTTAGTTTAGTTCTAATGCTTATTACCCCGCCCCATCCTGCCCTCGGCAGCTTACAAAGATAAAAGCACATTAAAACAAAAATAAAATCCAACAATATTATATAAAACACAGAATCCGGAGGGAACCCTCCCCCCCCCCCCCCCCCCCCCCCCCCCCTCCCATTCGAGGTCCACCTGATTACCAGTCTCCCCTCTTTCCATAGGTCAATATCCAAGACATCTGGGGGACCTCGAGGAGAGCGCCCCCGGCCGACCGCAGAGGNGATTCCCCACACCTGAAGTAGAGGAAAGGGTATGATTTTTTTTTTTTTTCTGTATGGGTGCATTAAATGTTTCCTCAGGGGTAAATTACCCCTCATTATCTTAAGCAGCAATGGAGTAATCTACCCTGGGGTAAAGGTATTGTGTGGCTGTTCCCATTCCATGGAGCAGGAGGTAATTTACCCCTGAGTAGAAGCAGTCAGATGAAATACCTTTATCCCTGTCCAGGGGTAATTTACCTGGGATAAACATTTCATGTGAACATGGAGGTATCAGAGTCAGGGGTTGGATTGGGGAGGTTTAATGGCACTGCCTCCGGGACACCCCACCACACTTGTGCGACAAGGCTGGGAACAGGCTCCCCTGGGTTCATTCACACAGTGAGCTCGGGGGCCCAAACCTTGCTACCCCGGCACTACCGGATCGGCTTTGGGAAAGGGGTGGTGGTGAGCAGAGGGGGAGATCCTACCCACCTATCTATCTAGGCAGCCCCATGGCTTCCAGCAGGATCAAGGCTGCGTTTGGGGTCCTACCTGGGAGCAAAGCCTTTATAGGGTCTAAACTGTGTGGGTGCCTCTGGCTGGGGCTTCCTGGGCAGGCCAGATTAATGAGCTGGAGAGCTCACTGTGCTTTGAGTGGGTTCAGTTCCACTGGGAAGCCCCCAGTCCTGACATTCCAAACCAATGCAGAGACGGACAAATGACAGAGAAAATTCAAGCTGCCGACACGGATCGAAAGCACGATTTCTGCTGCTGGATGCCTTGCAGAGAAGCAACCAGGAGAGAAATAAGGGGAGAAGAGGGGCAACTCTGATCCTTCACCCCCCCCCACCCTTGGTTCATGCTTCTGCCCTCCCCCTGCACATGCCCCTTGTCTCTCCCCTTCCCCATTCCAGATAGCGTTTGCTTCCCAGAGAGGATGGTGTAGGATCTGTATCCCCGTCCTATCCTGAAGGCTCAGGGCAGCTCATAGCAAACAAGAACAACAGATCAAAACAAATACAAGGAACAATTTGCATAACCCCTCCCACCCACTGCCTCTCCCGCAGGGGGGCTGGGGCCACCCCCACCCCCCCAAACTCTCCTTCCCAACCATTTCCGCAATACAGATTACAACTTAAACAATAAATGATTAATAACGATACAAACCGCTCTCACCTGGGGCAATCACCTTCCCCCTCCTCACCCAGCACCCCTCTCTCACAAAGCCACCCCCCTGAACCTTCCCTCAATACCCAGCTGCAGAACACACTGGGTGTTTTTTTACACACACATTTCTCCTACACGTTTGTTGTTACATCCTGAACTTCCTGTGTGTCTAAATCACTCACCCAGATGTTATAAACATCTGGCGCTTTGAACTTCCGCCTGAAACGTCTCGCAGAACTTTTGTGTGTAAAACGTTCTCCTGGGTGAACGGCTTCTCTCCAGGCAGCGGTGGTCGCTTGGTTTCCATGGCAACCTGTCGCGTCTGCAGCTGCGGCTACTTTAGGCTGCCTCAGGGCAGTGAAGAATGCATCCAGGAACTGCCTCAGGGCAGTGAGTGTGAGAGCGAGAGTGAAAAATGCATCTGGAAACTGACTTGTGGACTTGTAAACCCAGAAGATTGAAAAATCCGGAGCTTTAAGGTGTGTGTAAAAATGCCCCTTGTCTCTTGCATGTGTCTCAAACACCCTTTCCCTTCCACACCGCTCCCCTTGGGATGGGTCAGGCGTTGACCCCCGTTCCCCCAAACTGAGGCTGCATTCCCATCTGCGGCAGCGGTGGCGGCAGAGGGAGGGGCGAGGAAAGACGCGGCAGGGCAGGGGATCCGGCTGACAGGGAAAAGAGCCGGCACGCACGGGAATCTGCCGCGGCTTCTCTCGCGCATTGTCATGCCAGAGTTTTGCACCCTGACATGCGCGAGAGAAGCCGCGGCAGATCCCCAGTCACACCAGCTCTTTCCCTGTCAGCCGGACCCCCCCACGCTGCCGTGTCTTCCCTCCCTCTGCCGCCGCCCCCGCCGTCGCGGATGGGAATGCAACCTGAGGTGATTAGCCTCAAACTCTGGACTCTTGCTCCCCATCACTCCATCCCCGAGTCAGCACAGGGGCCTCTCTGCATCCCAACCCAAATTCTGTCTTTCCTCGTTTTAACCCTTCCTGTTCTGGACTCAGTGGGCCGTTCTGAGTTCTCGTAATCACATTCCTAACAAAATGAAAGGCTCGCTCTCCTTTCCAGGATTGAATACACAGATTTACACACCTGTGGGCACTCTGATTCCAGATTGAAAGTCTCTGATTTTTATTATTTTTAAAAAAATATTTTTATTTATGTATTTAATTTATTTATTTATTTATTTATTTATTTATATAAAATTATATTTTGGTTTAGTTTACAGCTGTTTTTCTGGGCTTGCCTACACAATGTTCATCCTGGGTACCTTAACCCACATTTAGTGCTATGGTCTTAATTACAGACTTTTCTGACCTCCTTTAATTCTCTATGCAACACATTCAATCAGGATTAGATGCAGATTTTTAAAAGTCAAACGTCATCTTGCTGGGACAAGGATTTGATGGGACTTGGAAAAGGCAGGTAAAGAGAGGATAGAAAAAGTGCCTGTATGGGAATTTGAGCCAGATATATAAACTGAATTGAAGCCCTTTCCTGTGTAAACAGCCCTAGCGGTGTCAAACTAAATTGGAACAAACAGCACTGACTGTGACACAAGGGTGCTCACTGCTTGTGGCTGGAGTTGGCGTTAGGGGTTGGCATCATACCAGCGAGAACACAGAGTGGGTTGGGGATGTAGCAGTGGTCACTGGCTCTCGCCCTGCTGTCATCTCAGCTAACCTCGCCCCTCACACAGGAAGCCCTGCCCAGCCTCATCATGTATGCAGAAACGCCATGCCCCCGGGTGGCTCCTCTGTGCTCTCCTTTCCCGGTGTGTAGGGCCCTGCAGAGGGAGGAGTCAGCCCTCCCTGCTATTCAGTTCTCAGACACTTCTGGGTTCAGTCCTGTCCAGACTGTCAATCGGTGGCTCAGCTCCCGTTGACCCAAATGAGGGAGGCTCAGCCCCTTAGCCAATCTCGGATAATGACCAGGTCTTCTGAAAAGCCACAGGGTGGAAGGCAGGCGTTGGGATCCTGTTGCTACTCTCATAGGGTGCTAATGTACAGGACGGTAGCCCTCACCAGGTGGGTGTCCACCTGCCCATTCATTAGGTCTTCGCCCCCACCGGCCACATGGCCACTTCGCACCAGACACGCAACCCCCACTCATGGTGGAATCTTGGAGCATGCAAGGCCTGCCTTGTTGGTGAATGTGGGCTACCGCGCAGTGCACCCCCGTGTCCGCACCCTGTCAATTAGGTTACGTGCATCCTCTGCGCAGACAGAGACAGCACCGTAGAGTTGCAGGTGAAAAGTCTAGAGCGTTTCGAGGAGCCACCACTTCCAGCCCCTCTCTCCACTCTTCACTGGCTTGTTTTTCCCCCACCGCTGCACTCGCGGAGGATTACCATCGCCAGAGCCATGGCTCAAACCGCCAGCCACTCAACAACCAGCACCGCCACCACCACTGCGCAATTGCACTACGGACCAGCCCACCAACGCTGCATTCCCTGGACCATTGCTCTAGGGGGGGAGTGAATGGTCCGATATACCCTAAGGAAGTGGTGTTCCGAGAGCTCTTGACCCAGACGGCGCAGCAGGGCTACACCTGGGCCGTGAACCGGTGCTGAACCTGAGGGGCGGATACAAAGAGTCATGGTTGCGCCTTTGTGAGGGGCCAGACGTGGATGGAGATTGCTCCCCCACTGCCCACTCCTGCGGCAACCGTTTCTGCTCCCGCCACAGAAGCCACAACCACCGGTGGAGATCCCCAGGCCCATCCCGGAGTTAGCACGGGCCGATGCGGACACGGACATCATGACTCTCACGATGTATCCTCTCGAGCTTGAGAGCTTGCCCTTGTCTGAGGAGCCACCCGGGGGTCTGGTCGAGGGCACGGAGGAGCTGCCTGCCACCTCTGTAGAGGAGGCGGAGAAGAACGCTAAGTTAATACACCTGGAGGGGGTGTGTGTGTGTGTGTTTGCATTTACACAGCTGCATGATAAAGGCTTCCGTTTATTGTTATCCAATTATGTTTTTTATTGTTTACTGTGTTGACAGGTGGCCAGGAGAACGCGGAGCAGCAGCAGGAAAATCACCGAGGAACAGCTCCGCAGGATGGGAACAGTAAGCGTGGGAAGTGGGTGGCAAGGCACCATGGTGGGCTCGCAGGTTGGCGGCGGGGGGGAGCCACATTGGCAGGCTGGCAGGGGGTGCAGGGATGGTGCAGACGGCAGCAGTTGATTTCGTTACTTCTTCACTCCTCGGCGGTGACCGTGGGAGGAGAATCGCGTGGCGCAACAACTGCCCCAGCAGCCGCGTAGGCCGGGGACTCATTCCGGCTTCCCTTTGTGCAGCCGGCAGGTGGGGGCCTGAAACACTGGGGCAGGGCGGCCTGAACCAACGGCTTTCCTTGTTGCCTTGCTCCAGGTCTGCCAGCGCGACGGAAACCCCTGCCACGTGCGCCCGGCAGAACCAGGCCCTGGTGGCGCAGGGAGGATTTGGCAAGGGAGCTGCTTGGGGGGAGCACGCAGTGGGCAGATGAGATCCGCAACACCATGAAGAGCCTGGCCTGGGAGCACAGGCAGCTGGTGCGGCACAACGCAAGGCCTTTGCTGCTGAGGCCAGCCTGGACCGCTGGTGGGGAGGACCGTGACGGGGCCTGCCTCTGGCAGCAGTCTGAGCCGTCAGACGGTGCGATTGAGAAGGCGAGTCAGGAGATAAGTGAGATGTAAAGCAGCCAGACCGTTCAGCTCCAGAGCTCCCCGCTCGAGCGTGTTGCTGCTGCGACCGTGAGCACTGTTGCGTCATTTCCTAACGCCATTCACACCCTCCTGTGTGGAACCCGACCGCCGGCCCTGGTTCCCCCCCCCCCCCGGCACTTCACCCGCCAGGGGAAGCACCTTCTCGAGTTCTCCACAGCTCAATCACGGAAGGAGGATCAGGAAAATGTCCCCGTGTCAGTCGAGCCACCCAAGCGAGCACGCCCCGCTGCCCTCGAAATAAGCAGGCACAAGAATAATCAGTTTTAAATTACTATTCTTTAAAAAAAATAATAAAGGTCTTTAATTTGTCATAATCCATGCTTTCCGTGCTTCTTTTTGGAGAGGGGAGGGCGTGGAGAATGGCGGGATGGCCTAGTGATGAGCCGCTTTGGGGACAGGAAGGAAAAGGGGTGGCCGGGGTTCAATGGAGAATGATGGTATGGCATAGCCATAAACTGCTTTGGGGGCTAAGCAAAGGGAAGGAAGGGAGTCCGCTGCCTGTGCACTTGCATTTCAATGTGTGTGTGGGGGTAATGGGGGCATTGTAGCTCGGTGGGGGAAAGCTAGGGTGCAAGGGAACTACCGTGAGAAAGCCACAGGCAAAGCTGGGCTAGTGGCCAGTCTGCGCTTCATACTGGCATTCCCAGACCTGGCTAGCCTGCAAAAACCCATAGAAACCGCATAGGTTCAGGCCCATTTAATCTGCAAATGCCGATAGGGAACACACAGGGAAAGGCTGTCGGGTAGGAAATAGCAAGGGGCGGGGAGGGGCGGCAAGGAGGGGCTGTCTGGGTGCTGGAGGGGAGCCGGATGGGCCAGAGGAAAACTCGGTGACACACAGGAAACTCTTGAAAGGCTTTATTGGGGAAAATATCATTTTAAACAGTTCACTGATACTCTTCAAACTGTCGGTGATGGTGGGTGTTGGGGCTAGCATTGTGGCTGATGTGCCAGCACAAGGTGTTGCGGTTCTCTCCGGCTATGCGCTGCTCCGCTCTGTTCAGCTGTTCCCAGAACAGGGACTCTGACTCACCGGAGCTAAATTGGGGGTGGGGGTGGGGGTGTTTCTCCAACGTGGCCTGGCCAGTCTCGCAGATGTTGTGGAGAACACAGGCAGCGGTTGTTAGCAGTGGAGCGGTGTCTAGCTGGAAATCAATCCTAGCAGCTATTGATCTCTAGAGCTGCTTTCAAAAGCCCCCAAACTCTCTCCACAACAAAGCAGGTGCTGCTGAGCTGCCGGTTAAAGTACTTTTGCTCCAGGGTGCAGGCAGCACTGTGTGCTTTCATAAGCCAGGGCTTCAGGAGGTAGGAAGAGCTCCTGAGAACGACAGGCCTCATGAGCACCCCTCAATGCATGTTTCAGTGGAGGGGCCAAAGTCTCACCGGTGTACATGTGGCCAAAGAAGGGGGACTGATGGAAGATGCAGACTTTGTGGGGTTTTCCTGGACCACCTACCCAGCACATCCATGAACTGGGCATGGTGGCCTGGAGAACCCCAGAGGAAAAACCCCTTCCAGTTCAGGTAATCATCCTTGCTATGGGGTGGGCAGATGATGGCGATTTGGCTCCCTCCCATTGATCACTCCTCTATAGCTTGGAAACCCTTCCTGCTGAAAGCCCTTCATTACCTCCACGGGGTCAGCCAACGGCACCATCCGCTCCAGCAACACGTCCACAACCGCTGCCCAAACCTCCATGAGTAGGGTACCCCCTCGGAGGTTCCAACACCAAATTTCTGGGTAAAAGAGCAGCAGGAGTCTGAAGCAGCCTGAGGAGCTCGTCTCTCTGCAGGACGGGGCGATGGGGCATCCTGAAATTTGCAACCCACTCAGCATCTCCCCACTAGGACAGCAAAATTTCCCACCAGTCTGTGCTTTTCTCCTTCACCTAGACGAGCCTCTCGGTGGGTAAAGCCCTGCGTGTGGCGTCAGTGACTGAAGCCGCGTCTCCTGACGGTACCTCTCTGCGTGCATCAGCTGCTCTTACATGGCGTCAGTCCTCCCCGGGGTGGTCCGTTGGTAGGCAAGTGCACAACACCAAATCAGGAGCCTCCTCCGCAGCGTGGCGCGCCCCACACTCCCCGCCGCCTTTCAGGGCCGAGGTGTCGGGAGCACATGACACCGGTGCTCCAAAGTCTGCACTGCCTTCCTGTAGCTTTCTGGGCACAATTCAGGGTGCTCATATCGACCTTTAAAACCCTAAACGGTCTGGGCCCCGCACAGCTGAAAGACCACCTGCCGGTCCATGTCCCACTGCAGCCCCCGCGATTGGCTGGGAGTGCCTCCCTGTGGCTGCTATCTGTTAGCCTTGTCCGTACAACAAGGGTCTCACAGGGAGGCGCTCTCGGTTGCTGCCCTGGTGCTGTGGAACTCTCTTCCCCTGGAGGTTTGTTTGAGCCCCAGCGTCTTCTGGAGACGGTGCAAGACTTTTCTGTTTGAAAAGATATTTGGTGGTGGGGATAGGGTGGTTGGGTTTGGGGTAGGGGGGGTGAGGGAGGTTAGATGTGGGGAATGGGGAGGTGGTATTGGGTGGGTGTTGTGAAGGGGTTGGGGGTTTTGGGGTTATGTTTGCATTAGAATGTTTATCTTTTACATGCGCTTCTATATGTTTTGATATGTTTTATCTTGTAAGCCGCCCTGAGCCTTTTTGAGGGAAGGGCAGGATAAGAATCTGAATGAATGAATGAATAATAGGTTGAGCGAGAGCCTTTCTGTGCCTTGACATCACATCATGCCAACGACAGCAGAAGGCTTGGAGCTGTTGGATCGCTCGCAGGTTCTGCTTGATAATGAGCACAAGGAAGGTCTCAGCATGCGTCTCCATGGCTGCAGTTCCGGGGTTCGTGAATTCTGCAGACCATGCACCAAATGTTTTGAACAGCTGAAAGAGCTGGGCAGCTGCCTAGCTAGGATTGGCTGCGCATCGTACATGAGCAGCTATTGGCCGCTATCCGTCATGTGTCCTTACAGAACTGGCTGCACACAGAGCATGACCTGCTATTGGCTGCTATTGTTTGCCTGCCGGCTATTGGTTGAAAAAGTTTTTGCAACGCTTACGCTGTGTGTGTGTGTGTGTTGCTGCGCAATCCGGGTGACTATTAAGCTGCATAGACATTTCTGTCACAAGCACTTCAGTGCACACGCCAAGTCATCAAAAAATGTTACAGATGTTCGCACCCCAGAAACACGTGTTTTTTTTAATTGGGGGAGGGGGGAACCACTGAATGTTAAGAAATGGACAGGTGGGGGGATCTGCAAGGGAGTGAAGGTCACTGTGTTCAGAATGTTTGTGGGAGCAAAGCTGCTCATTGCTTAAAAGTTGCTCATAATTTCTTATTGTTTGAAAGTAACAGTTTTTGGTTCCAATGAGCATGAGGGGTCATAATGCCACAGAAAGTTATTGCTGTGGGTTATTTGCCTGGGAAAGCCAAATGGCTTTGGCTTTTGTCTGTGGGTGCTGTGGCCACCTGGGGTACGAGGCCCAAAGAAGTCAGGGGGTGATGGATACCGTGGCCTTTGCTGACATTTGAGTGAGGCCCGATGTACAGAGAGAACTGTCCAACCCAGCCTCTGTGGCCGCCTACACACACATAGGGTGGCACGTGCACACAATGAGGTTCTATGTCTGCATGACGGAGTGCAGACACCACACAACCCTGATGCAGTTCCAAGTTCAGCCGAATGGAAGAGTGGGAGCCCCAGACGAGATGAGAGAGTGGGATGTGAATGAGATCATGATTTTTCTTGACGTTTGTGCACTGCCAGATGTAAGGCAGTCAGCGATGGAGGCTGGACCTTCCCTGCCACTGTTTCTCATCACTGCCCTGATGACAGCGAGAGGATACCTGTGGGGCCACCAGGAGTGCCTCGACCGGACGGCAGAGATGCATCTCTTCAGGGACACAAGAGTCTCAGGGTACAGGGAATGTGAACCGACTGCGGAGAGCTTGTTGCCCGATATGAGGTTTGGACACTCAGAGAAGTGCAGAGCACCCTCGTGAGCGGAGATGTTTTCCGCCCTCTCTGTATGGTAATGCAGAAGATGCTAGAGAGGGTACAAGAGATGCAGGTTTGGGGGGTTTATGCGAAACCAGGAGGATTTCCAACACCACAGCAGGCAAGAACCCAATAAAACGGTGTGCTGCTACCTGCCAGTCCATCGCTGTGAGCCACGGATGTGAGAAACTGGGTGGTGATAACAAGCAAAGAGCGATTGATTTCAATTTTTACTTTGACTTTTCATTTTCACTCTAGGCACTCAATAAAGCACGCAGTGAGGGCTGAGTGGGAGCTGCCCGAAGGTACAAGAAATACACTCAGGGGGCTACCCGTTTGTTGGGCTGTAGGTGCTAAACATGCGAGTAGGGGCTGTGCAGACTAAAACCGGGCTTTTGGTTTGGTCTGGGCAGACCACAGACTAAACCTTTTGCCATGCCCAGAATGCTGAGTTTATTGAGCAAATCACATACTTGATTGAGCGCCCTGTAGTGAAAATGGAAAGTGAAAGTAAAAAACCTGAAATCAAAAGCCATCCGTCTTTGCATGTTGTCACCACAAGGTCTCTCGCATCCACGGCTCATAGCGATGGATTGGCAGGTAACAGCGCACCGTTTTATTGGGTTCTCGCCTGCTGTGGCGTTGGAAATCCCTCTTGATTCGCATAAACCCCCCAAGCCTGTGCCGCTTGTACCCTCTCTCTAGCATCTCCTGCATTACCATACAGAGGGGGTGGGCAACATCCCGGCTCCCCAAGGTGCTCGCTGCTTCTCTGAGTGTTCAAACCTCCTATAGGGCAGCAAGCTCTCCTTCAGTCGGTTCACATTCCAGGAGGCTTATCATCTCATTTGTAAACATCCATCATAGCCTCAGTCTTGGAGCAGCTTTTGCACATACTTGAAACCCACAATGAAATCTTTGCAGGGTTAGGGCTTGACAGAGCTCCAGGACGTGCAGCCTGGCTTAGCCCCTGCTAAGGCGGGGACATGATAACAGCCTGCAAGTATCTGAGGCATGTAAACACGGAGGGAGGAGAGGGGATGTCCAGGTGCCTACGGGACAGCTGGGAACAACGGGGTGAAATCGGGGGAGAGGGCATGGCCCAGGGCATGGCCACCAATCCCTCGCAGTGGGCCCTCAAACACAACCCCCTCTAGTGCCACACAGAGTATGCCCCGGAGGGAGCGGGGCCACAGGGGAGGGGATGGACCCACGAGGGCCCTCCCATTTTATCTTTACCCTGGGCCCCACAAATTCTAAGGCCGACCCTGTCATCCCCCCTGTAATTCTCATTCCCTTTCCAGAGACATTGTCCATTCTGCGCATTGCAACCAATTCCATCCTGAGTTCTTCATGTGGATCTTTCTCACCTGCCCGTGTGCAGATGTGGGGGTATATTTCCTAGGTTATTCATTTATTAATTATTATTATTATTATAAGCATTTATATATAGTATCAGAAATGTACCTGGAGCTTTACAGAGAATAGATAAATCATCATCCTCCTTCTAGTTTACTAGTAACTAGAGACGGGCATTCAGACTGAATTACAGATTCAAATCCATCACAGACTCGGATCTGTCATTTGTGGATTCATTACGGATTCGGATTTTCCCATTGAAGTCAACGGGAAACCAATCCGTAGCCCGTCCAAGTCCCGTCCTTAACCACAACCCTATTTCCCGGTGCCCCAGAGCGGTGCTAATGACCTCAGAGAGCTTGATTGAAGCCTGACGGAGCCTCCCACACAGTAGCGTCTTCCCTCCTCCTGATGGTGCATGGGGAAAATGGCCACCACGCTGAGCCAAAATGGCAGCAACATCATTTTGGCCACCGCCATTTCGGTTAAGGGCGGCAGCCATTTTGCGCATGTGCGATAATGTTAATATGTATCAATGTTAATAAGATAATAATAATGAGCAGGGAGAACGCCGTGGCGAGGCCAGACAACAGCAGTGGTGCGTCAATCAAGCCCTCTGAGGCAGGTAAGTAGTCTCCAGGGCCCTGGGGTTGGGGGTCAGTAGAAATCCAAATCCATAAGTATGGATCTGTCATGTATTGCAGATTGTACAGATGAATCCGCCACTGCCCGTTTTCGGACCATCGTGGATTATTCCGAATCCAGAATGCCCATCACCACTAACAACTGCTGCGATCTACAAACGACTTACTCCAGAGGGGTCGGCGGGAGTAGGAGCCATTTCTCTGGCTGGAGTTTCATTATCATTCCTATTTATATTTCAATCAGTGGTTTTTCTGCAGCCGCTCAGAGGCCTGGAATGTTGGAAGTAGTCCCGGACAAGAGGGATTAGTGGGCAGGCAGGGCATGAGTGAGCCAGTCGGAGGTGCATGATGAATTAGTAATGATAATTGTTTGCATTGCTGTTGCACCCGCCAGGTGCCTGCCGGTTCACACACATGGGAGGACACAGCCGCCGCCCAGGAGAGCTTGTGCAATTTTCCACATGGAGATCACCAGCAAGTGTGAGCACGTGGGCATATGGTACCTAGGTAAGGTTGATCAGGCCTCCTCCTTCTAGTTTACTGACGACAGTTGCGATCCACAAACCATGCTTGCAGCCAGAGGCCGGGTCTAAATCGACTTTGGAAATAGGATGATCATTTTAAATTGCCTACAAAAAAAGACCCTAATTAAATCTAGTAGCTCCCCACTTCATGCCCTGGCTTCCCCGCCCCTGAGCCATGGACCCTAGTCTCACTTTCTTGAACAGGAGCCGAGCAGGATAAGTGCTCAGCTGCTCCTCAGGGCCCAATCCCATCACCCGGTCACGCAGGCAACAAGCTTAGTTTCAATGCTGGTGGGAAGACGGTCCTACCTGATCCCTGCCTCCTGAACCAGGCCTGCCCGTCTGCCCCACTCCATAGTGTGGGATGTGGCTGGGACATTGGTCACCAGCAGAGATGTGTGGGACTGGGAAGGCCTGGCACTGGTCCCCAGCAAAGTCTGGGCTGCCCAGATCCATGGGTGCCCCTCACCTGGACATGAGGGGCATATATAGAAAAAAATGGAAATCCTTATCATCCTAGGCCCCAAGGAGGGGGCAGAGAATGGAGGGGTCTCCCCCACAAGGTTGGGGCACAGCAGACAAGCCCCCTCCTTAATTTTGATGCCTACAACTCATCTGGAAATTCTAGCCCAAGCAGGCCTCTCCTGGAAATTGTTTGGCAGCTGATCACCCTGGCATCCTGGCAGGGAGATGGGCTCGGGGGAACTAGACTTGCTGAGGATTTCCATATGTCTAATCACCACGTGAACGTGCAGGGGTTGCAAAAGGGGCACAAGAAAAACAGCAAAACTGCGGGAGACTAATAGTCCAGTGGCAGCACAGCACATGGGTGTGCCGGATGCCCACACTTTTACCTCTCAAGAGACTAAGGGCTCTGTAAATCTATTGGGATATGGGGCTACGCAGTCCCCCTTCCAGCTCTGAAGGCACTTCCTTTGTTGATAGCAATCCACTCTGCAAGCACTCTCTCTCACACAGACTAACCACTGGGTGGGTGGGGGGAGGCTGCCCAGGTTCATGTCAAGTCACTTAACACTTGACTGTTCACACAATCATTAACGTCCTTTCCTGGGTCAGGAGATTACTTACCCTGGGGCTAAGTGACTGCTGTCGCTCCCAGTTCATGACAGTCAGAGGCTGCAGCCAACCTACTTGACTAACGGCCATTAATGGGCCTGTCCTCCAAGAACTTATCCAGGCCTTTTTAAAACCCCAGCTACGCTACTGGGCCTTCCTTGGCCACATCCTCTGGCGACGAGTTCCACAAGTTTATTGTATGGACTTCCTTTTATTTGTTTTAAATCAGCGTCCCTTAGTTCTAGTACTATTTGAGAGGAGGGTAAATGACAGCTCGCAATTTATTTGTTCCATGCCACTCTTGATTTCATAAACTTCTATAACATCCCCCCTCGGTCGCCTCTTCTCCAAGCTGGAGGCCTAATCTATCAAGCCTCTCATAGGATGTTTTTAGACAAGCGCCTCCTCCCCCCTCATGCATGTTGCAGGACTGCATCAGGCGCCAATACGGCCCTGCAAGATGCATGGTGAGGAATGGGGAGGCGCTTGTCTAAAAACACCCAGACAGGACCGGTCCCGTACCCGTGATCATTTCTTTTTTGAGGTGGGGGCAACCAGAACTGCACACAATATTCAAGATACAGTCGCACCACTGATTTATATAGCGGCATTATGATATTTTCCGTTTTATCCCTTTCCAAATAATTCCTGACATTCTTTTTTTGCCTTTTTGACGGCTGCCACACTCTGAGCCGAGGTTTTAAACGTATTGTCCACAGTGACTCCAAGAGCCTTTTCCTGAGTGGTTGCCCCTAATTTAGAACCCAGAATTGTGTACATACAGTTTGGATTATTTCCCCCCGTGTGCATCGCTTCAACATAGAATTTCATCTGCCGTTTAGTTGCTCAGCTTCCCAGTCTTGCAAGATTCTCCTGTAATTCCTCACAGTCCGCCCCAATCGTAGCTATCTTGAATAACAACGTGTTGTTGGCAAATTGGATCACTCACTCCTTACTCCCTTTTCCAGATCATTAATGAATATAATGATTCCGGTCCCAGGACAGACTCCTGGAGCACGCCACTTTTTACTTCTGTCCTTTGTGAAAACAGACCATTTAGTCCTAGCCTTTAACCAGTTACCGATCCACAACAGGACACTGCCTCCTATCCCATGACTTAGTTTCCTGAAGTTCCTCAAATCCCGATACATTAGTGAAGCATGACTTCCTTTGCTAAAACCATCTTGTCTCTTCCCCACTAGGTCATGTTCATCAATATGCCAAATAATTCTGTCGCCACTATTTTATCTGACACTGACATCAGGTTCACTAGTCTGTAGATTCCAGGGTTGCCTCTGAAGCCTTTTTTAAAAATTGGTGTTACGTTCGCTACCCTCCTGTCCTCACGTACAGAGGCAGATATTAGCGCTCGGTTACAATTACCAATAGTAGGTCTACAATTTCATATTTGTGTTCCTTCAGAACTGCTGGGTGAATACCATCTGGTCCTCATGGTTTGTTACGATTTAGTTTGTCTATTTGCTCTAGAACCTCTTCCAGGGTCACGTTGATTTTTGACAGTTCTTCTGATTCATCACCTACAAAGACTAGTTCCAGTGTGAGTATCTCCCAACGTCGGGTGATTTCAGACGTGCCCGGCCTCCCTCGGACCACGGCACAGAATCACCTTTTCATCCCCCTCCAGAATCCGGCCGGTCGGTCAACAGACGTGCCGGCTGATTCTGGAGGGGGATCGGGGGAGGGGCCGGGGCCGTGCAGTGCAACATGCGGCCGCACAGCCCTGCCCCCCCCGGCTGCCCGCCCTCCACGAGACGGGCGGACGCAGTGGCCAATCCGGCCGCTGTGCCCACTCTGGCCCAGGGTCTCGGCCACGGCCCGGAATCGGCAGCGGTAACAGATGTTACCGTCCGCCGATTCCGGGCCGTGGGGCAGGAACAGACGTTACGATACCACGGTCAACCATGGTGAACCCACTGTGGTGGCCACGGTACCGTAACGTCTGTTGGGCCCAAAAGAGATTCCCGCCAGATATTAATCCCTGGCAGGAATCTCTTTGACCATGCTTCCGGACGTGGTCAAAGAGATTCCTGCCGCAGGTGAACATCTGGCGGGAATCTCTTTTGGGCCCCACAGACGTTACGGTACCGCAGCCCCCACGGGGGGTTCACCGTGGTATCGTAACGTCTGAAATTACCCATCCTCTGCAGTGAAGACCGAAGCAAAGAATTAATTCAGCTCCTCTGCAGTGGCCTTATCCTCTCTGAGCGTCCCTTTCACCCCTCATGTCATCTAATGGCCCAACAGACTCTCTAGCAGACTTCCTGCTACTGATGTACTTGGAAAAGTTTTAATTATTAGCTTTTCCATCATTAGCAAGTTGCTCTTCAAGTTCCCTCTTGGCCTGTCTTATTTCTAGGGGGCGGGTCTTCCTGCAGCTAAAGAGCCCCACCCAGCTAGACGGTTCCAGGTAGAGTGCACACCTGATTGGGTCATGGCCTATAGCTCCTACCCCCCCCCTCCCCGGCTCCCCCTGCTGGCAGTTCTCTGCACATTCCCAAGCAGAGAGATGGGGGGGAGGGGGGAGGAGCTGTTTAACTCTTCATTCCCCCTGCTTGTGGAAACAGAGGGAGATAGTGACTCTGGATAGGGGCATAGTGTAGATGCACCAGGGCTCACAAGCCTGCAGGGTCCCTCACCCCACTGCCGATGCATCGCCTACTACTGCTCCCCCACAGGATACATTCACACCAGTGGGAGAATTAACCCCGCAGGTGGGGACAATGTCCTGTTTATACACCGTGAAGGTAACCATTTTGTGTGGGCTTGCTTACTCCGGGGGAATATGGGGGGGACATGTCCCCAGCCCAGTTGTGTGTGTGTGTGTGGGGGGTGTTCTTCACCTTGGGGTACAGAGAGTGGCAGATACTGGTGGCCGTGTTGAAGAGAGGGAGGCAGTTCAGTTTGGATGATCTCAAGGGCATCGCTATAAGGGACAGGTGGTGCAAATGCACTGGGGGCCATGACCCTGGGGTGGGGGGGGTGTCCGTGCTCCTTGATGCAGCTGCATTTCCTGCCACTGGCAGAAGGGGGCCCCCCATTCCACTCTTACGCTCTCTCGCCACCGACTTAGTCTCCACCTCGGGATAAAGATCCCTTCTGCTTCCTGACTGCAGAGGGCGCTACCAGGGTAATCGTGTTGGTATGTGGGCCAGGTCTAGGGCGGTCACCTGTGCAAACATTTAAGTAACACTTATGAAAAATACATGTTGCAGGGCCATAGGCACCAAATGCAAACCCTGCAACATGTATTTTTCATAAGCGTTCCTTAAAAACGCGCCCAGGTGGCAGCCTTAGCTGGGGCAGCTCTGTTGTGTGTGTGTGTGTGTGGGGGGGGTTATTTGCCTTGCCTGCAGAAGGGATGTCCGTCCACCATGCAGCTGTTCTTGTCGGTGCTGAGCAGATATCAAATGATCGGGGTTAAAAACAGGCTCCCGGAGGCCTTTCCCGGCCCCCCGACCCGGCCTTGCTGCCATGCTCCCGCGTCTGAGGCACGACAGGGCAGGATCACTTGAGCAATCGGGACAGGCCGGGGCAGGTTGGGGAGACTGGGGCTGGCAGGGTGTGTCACTGTTACACAATAAGTAACACAAGCCCTGCAGCACCCCATTGTAATTAGAGGAGGGCGGCCCCTCGCTGGTTAAAAAAAAAAAAAAAGTGGGGGGAGGAGAGGTGCAAAAGCCAATTCCCTTGGGATAAGGGATCGCTTGTGGAAATCGAGGCTCGGCAGGAAGATCTGTACCTGCACAACAGCAACTCCATCACTCAGGCTCCCGGTGTCACATTCACACAGGGTCCAGGAGAATTTCAGGGGAGAATATTCATTCAAAATAATGGTGTCATTAGGTAACTGTGCAGATGAGACTCCCGTCTCTCACAGGTGTATTGACAGGAGGCCTGACAGCTCCAACCTGATCAACACTAAATCAGCTGGATCAGACAGAAGGAGCTTATTTCTTGCTCTGCCACAGACTCCCTGGGTGACCTTGGGCAAGTCTCTTAGTTCAGTGATTCTCAGCCAGTAGGTCCCAGAATGGGTCTTAGTTGAGTCATAAGAAGAACATACTAAGTGCCATACTGAGTCAGTCCAATGGTCCATCTAGCCCAGTATCCTGTCTCCGACAGTGGCCAATCAGTGGCTTGGGAGAAGCACCCAACAGGTCACAATGGGGAATTATATTATTGTTATTAATTATTATTATTATTATAAACATTTATATAGCGCCAGCCATGTGCCTGTACAGAACATAGAAATAGACGCGGTCACTGGTTGTGGCTTACAATCTAAAAGACAAGGAAGGGGAGACTGGGAGAGGTGTCCCCTCTCCCTGTCTCCCCCTCCTTGTCTTTTAGACAGGGGAGAAGACAAACAAACATTCAGGCGGATGTGAAGTCTCAGGTGCGTGTGCTTGGCTTGGTTACAATCAGGTTGGTTGCAGCAGTCTGCAGAGGAGGGCAGACAGTAAGTATATGGGGAATGACTAGCAGGCATTGGGAAAGGCGGCGAGGAAAAAGTGGGTCTTGAGGAGGGATTTGAAGGAGCGGAGGGAGGGGGCAAGGCGGATGTGGG
>QEPC01012362.1:161763-173858 GCA_003113815.1 Sphenodon punctatus
CAGAGCCTTGAGGAACACCAACTGAGAGGGGGAAGGAGGAGGAGGCGGAGTTGGAGAGAGACACATTAAAGGAGCGGTCAGAGAGGTAGGAGGAGAACCAGTTATGGACAGTCACAAAAGCCAAGGGAGTGAAGGGGAGCAAAGTCTTGCCTGTCCCAGGAAGCAGTAGGGGTCTCAAGATGCAGGGTTGGGGTGACCCCAGTCCCCCGGCCTTTTCACCCATAGTTAAATGGCAATGGGGGCTCTGGCCAAGTGAGGGGAGGTCTGAAAACCCAAGAGGCTTGCCCTAACGGAGTCTCTCTCAGCAACACATCCCTCTCCCTGGGGCCCGCTTGCTCTAGTCTGAAGCAGGAGCGACCCATCTCCCCCCACCTACACACCAAACCCAGCCTGCAGTGCCCATCCTGAGCACCCCGGCCCCTGTCTCTCATTTTCAAAGTAGCCCATGGGAGGGAAAGGAAGAGGTGGGTCCGGATCATGGATCTGTAATGAGGATCCTTCCTCCCCGCTGCCTTTGCTATCCCCCCTCTCCTGGAATTAGGAACTAGATCCACAGGCAACATCCAGGAATTGGAAAGGGGTCAAATCAAAAAAGACAACCTGGTTCTGAAAGTCAGTTTGTCTGGCTCGGGCACAGGTCAGCTGCCATGGCGCCACACTGCACTGACACCTCATTGTCAGCCCGCCCTTGGCCCGTCTCTCTGGTAGCCAGAGAGGCTGGATAGGTTATGGGGTCTTCAGCTTGGAGAAGAGATGACACAGCGGGGATATGAAAGAAATCTAAACAATCATGAGTGGCGTGGAGCATGTGAATAGGGAATTGTTATTTACCCTCTCAAATAGCACTAGAACTAGGAGACGTTTCGTGAAACTAACTAGCAGCAGATTTAATACATATATATATTAGGTTTCCACCACTCCACACACAATTGGCTTGTGCAATTTGTTGCCAGAAGATCTGGTCAAGGGCAGTAGCCTAGCTGGGTTTAAAAAAGGTCTGGATCTGTTCTTGGAGGGTAAGTCCGTGAATGGCTATTAGTCAAGTAGGTTTGGGGAATGTAACCCTCTTACCGGCAGGAGCTAGGAGCGAACAAGAGGGAATGGATTGCCCCCATAGTGACTGGTTGGATACTTCTCCCCAACGACCGAGATCGGCCACTGTCCGAGACAGGATGCTGGGCTCCTGGACCGTTGGTCTGACCCAGTCTGGCACGGCTTATGTTCTTAATAGCAATAACCCAAGGTCCCAATGGTCATTTGCGAACACGATGCGGCAGGTGGTGCTTCTGCCCTCTTGTGGCACCACCGATTATTGCCTGGCCATTCGATACCGGCGGAAGAGTTCTAGGGGCACACCTGATCCCGACTCTTCCGAGGAAGCAGCTTTCAGGCCTTCCTCATGTTTTAAGGGTCTACGCTGGTTACAACGCTTCCTATTTTTAAATGCCCCAAGTCCCAAGTACAGGCAGTGGCTCGGGTTACCAGGGGATGCTGTCTGCACGTCCCCCCACTCTCCATCCCCGGCCGCTGTTCAGTGCGGCTCACTCCCCCGAGCGAGGGGCGAGTGCTGTGGGAGAAGGAACAAGGAAGAGGAGGCAGGAGACAGTAGGACGCGGTTACCACCCCCTCTTGCTCACCCCTCACACTCCACTGCCTTTGCTATGAGGAACTAGACCCGCAGGCAACATGCCCCTTGCACAAGAGGGGCATTATTGCCACGCTGCAGCAGGCAGCCCAAGAGTAACCTGTGGAAAGGAACGGAGGGGTAGAGAGCGATTCACAAGCTCCTTTTCGAGCAGCACCAGCAGCGCACCTCTCGCGTGACTTCGAGCCAGAAGCCTGGAGCTTTTACCATCTAGTCCAATTTCCACCGTCTCACGTCACCGAGGCGGCGGCTCTGCCTGAACGCCCAAAGCGAGAGACTTCTCAACTGTGCTGAGCACATTTCAGTGTTTACAGGGATGGCAGCTGGAGGCAACCGGATGCTAAAAGGTTGCCTGGTACCGGCGTGTTATTCCTGGCAGCAAAAGTAGCTTGAGACTGGGCAGCTGGGCGATTGACATGCTAATTGCAGGCCTAGTTGGATTCAGACACATGGGCCTGAACCATGATCCTGCCTGGGTCGGAGTGCCCAGAAAGGGAGCAATGATCCAGCAGGGCTCTTCTCCCCACCCCCCAACACCCTGGTCCTTCAACAGCCAGAGTCTCAAATGATCTTTTCTGGCTCTCCAGGCTAGTGAGGGCCAAGGGCCACTGTTTGGATACTGGGTACAAACGTTTGACTCATTTGGGCCTAGAGGCAAGATCGGACCCTCATGCTGGCTCATTCAGGGGGTCTCTCTCAGAATGAAACACTGATCTGACAGACAGTAAGGAGTTGAAGGGTTTAATGCACATGCACATGCGGGATGTGAATGGCGAGAGGTGTCCTGGCAGAAACGCCGTGTTGGGTTTCCACTAGAACTCACACTTGCGGTCCATTTTTGCAACCTAAATCGCAACCACGTTTCCGCTGGAGACGTATTCAGACTAAGGGGGTCTTGATGGGTACGCCTCCCTGCTGAACCAAGAGGGCCAGTGGACTCATGGGAGGAGACACTCCTCCTCCTGGATGGGGCTGCCATTAGCCCTGCACTCCCCTTCCCTTCCGGTCTAGGACCTGGTCCAGGAAGCTGCCCTGGGGAGGTGGCTCTCCGGGATTAACGCTCCCGCGGTCCCTCATTGCAGAAGCCTCAGCTGTGGTCAGGAGCCGCCCGAGACCCTGCTCCTCTTCGTCCCCATCCACAGGGGAATCTGACCTCACACTTCTAGTTAACTCCACTGATGTCGACCGACCCTAAGATACCAGGCAGCTGTGCTGGTGTGGCCTGGTGCAAGGCCGCAAGAGAGGTGAAGTGAATCAATTGTTCTCTCTAGCTTCCGAGGGTTGGGGCAAGGAATACAAGGAATCATTTTCTAATTCTAAAAGCTGGTTGGGCAGTGGAGCAGGTTAGCAAGAGGGGGGATGGCATCTCCAGCATTAGAAAGGGTTTGGTGTGGTTTTTTTGTTAACTGAAACCTTTCCCTTCGCAAACACCTCCTCTTCACCTTCAAGGCCCTTTTGTGGCCTTGTTCTTCCTTGCCTTTCTGCCCTCGTTCCTGCCGCATTCCCAACTGGTAGCCTCACTCTAACGCCACCACCTTTGCACACCCTAGAAATTCTGGCTCCCTTAATCCCCTTTGCTCCTTCTCCCACGCTGCCTTCCTGTGCCTGGAGCAACTTCCTAAAAACCTACCTCTTCCCTCGGGCTTCCCCTAGTTCCACCCCCTTTCACTGGGTCTCCTCACGTGGGTGGGGAGAGCTCGGAGGTGGCTGCTCGCAGAGCTCGGAGGTGGCTGCTCGCAGAGCTCGCGCACAGGAAGAGTCTGAAATGAGAGAAAAGGCGGCCGTTTCTGCGGACGGTAGGAATGGCGGTTTTAATTCAGAAATTTGTTTTAATTACATTATGTAATAATATCACAGTCTATTTTACAAGTTGAAGGGGGAGGGGACAGAGCCAAATACACTGAAATCCCAAGGGGGGGAGGGGGGGAATAAAAAACTAACCCCAGGGCAGGAAGGGGTTAACTTAACCCCAAGGAGGAGCGTGACGTATTGGGGTGCAGCGGGTGTGGCCGGGGAGTTTACATACCAAGATCCAGGGAAAGGGCAAGGGAGGGATTAACACAATGTCCAGCGTTGGCTCCTTGTGTCTGCCCATTGCACGGGTGCAGTCCTTCCAGGCTTGGTCTGGGGGGGTAGGGGGGATTCAAACGGCAGGCAAAGGTCACAACCCACGTGGAGCTGGTCCCAGGGTCATCGCCTAAAGGAAGGAAGTGTCGTCCACTGGACAGAGGCGCCCCGGGGGGAGGAGGTTTCTGCACCAAGAACTGGATGTAGGAAAACTTTAAAAAAAAAAAAAAAAAAAGCCAGCCCCTCCCCAGCCCTTCTCTCAAACGTAGAAAAGTCTCACTCTGGAAGTGCTTACGAGGAGGTCGTCGTCGTAGAACTTGGTTTCTATAATGACGTTGCCGCTGTGGAGAGGGAAGGGGAGATTAGACACTGAAGCGATGGCTGCTGTTTCCTGCGTTTGTCCTTCCCAGGACTCCCCCAGCGAGCCCGAGCTCCAGCAAAGGGAACTGACCCGTAGGCCGTCGGGGGGGGGGGCACACTGCCACCTGCGCTCCCAGCCACGGGGAGGATCCTCCCCGGGGGCACCCCGAGGCAGAAGAGGGTGGGTGCCCGCCTCTGCCCGGCTGCTTGTCTAGCTTATCTGCTTGGCTCCCATCCACTAGGGACCAGAGCACCGTCCGGTCTCCACTGCTATCCTTGCAGCCCCCAGGAGGCACGGGCTGGCCTGGCCCAAGGCCTCACAGCGGGCCCATGGTGCCCCCTGGTGGAAGATGCCCTCGTCTCCCCGCAAGCTCCCTTGGACCTACCGCTTGCATGGGGCTTACATGGTCACACCCTGCAGCATGGTTAACTGTTGCTGTATTCCAGCAAGTGGGTAAGCCATTTGGGGCCCTGCCGTTGCCTGAGCCAGCACGAGGCCGCAGCAGGCCCCGCGGGGGCGAGGAGTCACCTGGCTGGTGCTGGCTGGACTCTGAGCAAGCAGGGAGGAAAACAGACCGAGCGCCCGGCAGAAAACTTTAAAACTCTTTCACAGGTCACCTTCCCCAAGCAGCAACACCAGCCGTTAATACAAGCTCAATCCCAGGCTCTCTCCAGTTTCAGCGATGCTATTAAAGCAAATTAGGCCGGTGGGAAAGCAGGCAATGAGGCTGGCTCCGTTCCTTTCGTGCTTAACATCTGGCGATAACGAAGTGGACGATGTCAATCGCTGTGCCCTTTCTCCTCCTCCCCAGCGTTTTGGACAGCCCTTCTGCTTCACTGCCTGACACTCCCCTCCCCACCCCATCTCCCAAGCCCTGCACACACACACCCCCAAGATCCACGAACCCCCCCCCCAGCAAACTCACGTTAAAATGTTAGCGGGCATCATCTGCGACTCTGGCGCTGCCTCTGTCAAGGACTGCCAAGTGTTTGTGGAGCTGGGGATGACGAAGCCAAATTCAAAGAACCATTCTGCAAAGAGAGGAGAGCCAAAGCTTGCCTGCAGTCCTGCCGGCCCGATCGCTCCTCGCCTGACCCCACCTCCCCCAACTCCCGGCAGCAGCTGGCAGCACAGTAAGTGCTCCGCCAGGCATCTCCTGGAGCAGCAGCTCCTGTACTTGGATGCAGGCGAGCGCTGGCTGTTGTACGGGGACACGCTCCAGGCCATTACAAACCCGGCCACTCTTCTGGTGACCTGGGCTGTGAGCCGCAAATCCTGTAACGTGGGAAGAGCCCCAATGAAGCCCAGAGCGCTTTGTGGATCGTGTTCCTAGGGGAGTCTGTGCTGAGTCTTTACTTGCCTGCTCCGAGCAGGGGAGCAGCCATTCAGACTCCCTCTGCTGACAAGCGCTAATGCAACAGGACCCATCCCAGAAGGCAGCTGGAGGGCTTGCGTGGGTGGCCCCAGGAACTGCCCCACCCGACCACCAGAAATCAGCAATGGGCACGGCTGCAAATCACAGTCACGGGGCTGGGACTTGCTCATGAACTAAGCCGTAGTGCAGGTGCCGTGCATCCAAGGGATCACGCTGCTTGGCTCCGACAGTGGAATGGTCAAGAGTCTCTGGAACGAATGGGCAACTATAGGCCTAGCTGGGTTTAAAGGGACTGGGTAAGTTCCTGGAGGAGCTATTAGACATCTAGCTTTGAGGGGTGTATGCTCTGACTGTCGGAGAGCAGCAGGGAACGGGCCACTCTCTTATGACCGGTTGAGAGCTTTTCCGAAGCGACGGAGAATGGCCGTTGTTGGAGACAGAAGGCTGCGCTCAACGGACCATTGGTCTGACCCAGCACGGCACTTCTTACGGGGCAATCTTATCCTGGGGCAGGGGAAGAGTTCTTCCTAATCCCAGGGTAGTGGAGTTTACTAAAAGCTTGCGATTCAAGCATGGGATAGTCTAGAGTCTGGCACATCCTCACCCCTGATTTTTGCCTACATAGCTCTGCACACACACGGGGGGATGATTGGTCACTGCGACCCATCAGTTCCACCTCACGCAGGTGCTGCCTGGACTTTCCCCGACCAACTCCAACCACATTCAGCCCAGCCTATTGTCCCCCGCCCCCGGTCCCCTCTCTGCGGCACCCACCCCTCACCCTGCCACAGAAAGATACCTTCTAGACACTGTCCTTTAAAATACACTTTCTGCTCCAGCCGGAATTTCTCCATCTGCTCGGAAGAGGAGAAGTTTAGCTCCCGAGACACTGCTTTGCACTTCAGGATTTTCTTAGGGACTCGAGCTGGGGAAAGGAATTGGAGAGCGAAAGAGGAATTACTCAGATGGACGGTTAAGCAGGTACCGCGGGAGGAGGCGGGGAGGCCACCGGGACGGTACAAGTGAGTTGGCTCTCCCACGGGTCACTTTGAAAGTTAACGCCAAGCTCCATGAGCCACACAGGAGAGGGTGGGGGTGCTTAGAGTCAGCTCAGGAAGAGAGGCCAGATCATGGATTTGTGCCACGATCCATCGCCGCAGCCGCACTAGAGAACATGCCCTCATCTCTTGACCCTGCTCTTTCAGTGCTTGGGGGTGGGGGAAGAGATTAGATTCCTGGGCCTGATCCAGGAATTAGAAGGAGCCAAGTAAAAAAATGGATACAGGTGGGATTTGGCCCCCGAGTCGCAGGCTTCTACCCCTGCCGTAGTGTCCTTACAGATGTTACTAGGACAGCTCATATCCTTACATGCTCTGCAGGATCAGACAGTACTCAGCACCTTGCAGGATCAAGCCCCTTTTGTGACTTTAGTATAAACCTGGGACCCCAGACACACAAAGTGCACTGAACAGCCAGGGGATCTTGAGCCCACTTGGGAGTCAGGACACACACAACCTGGGGACCTCTGCTCCTGGAAGCTAGAAGGGACTGCCACTTGGCTGCGGTTCTGCCCTAGGAAGGGGCAGAGATCCCATGATTTAAGAACAGGAATGAAATATATTGGAACAGCTTTAAGTTGCTCCTGGGTAGGAAGCGGCCCGCTCCTCCTGCGGCTGGAGTGTGGGGGAAGCAGCCTATTACGGCCATTGCCTGAGCCATGAAAAAGGCAGAGCGCCTCAGCAAGAGAACTTTGTATTTTAATGTGCTTATTTTGTCCCCCAAGACAGAGCTGGCATGATCCTGTGTTGCCGCTGATGGTTTCAAACCTCTTAAAAGCACATCAACACAGGCTGTTTCCATGGAGTGGAACCGATCCTGGGCGCTCCCTAGGACTGGGCTGATTTCCTTCATTACTGTCTATTGCTCCAATATGGCCATTTGCCTTTGTGCTTTACGCTTCTGTAATGCCCTTCAGAGTATCCCAGAGCAGCTCCATTAAGCAAGTATCGTCCCCACTTTGCAGAGGACAACAACTAAGGCACAGAGCGATGAGATGTCCCCAATGAACAAAGGGGGCACAGAGCCCTGGATCCCTAAGCTGCTGGCCGCCTACTTGCTGGAAATCTCATTCTGCCCTGCAGCAAACACAGGGTACCTGGGCCAAGAACACGCTGCAGGCAGTTCGGCTATGGCAACGGGGAAAGGCTCAGATGCTACAAGAGCCTTGGAGAGGGAAGTGAATACAAAAGGAACTCCAGAGACAATGGAACAGGTGCATCTGCCGCTACATTTTCTGCTTCCTGTGAAGCGTGTCTCGCTCTTCCAACAGCTGCTGTTTGCCCCTCTGCTCTCCCTTCCTGCCGTATGCTGCCCAGAGAGACTAGAGCAAAACAGCACATGCACACACCCACCCCGGCAGATTAAGGGATGTATTTCCAAATTAGAGAACTATCGTTGTTAAAAAAAGAACACACATAAAAAACCCCGAAGCGGTTGTGCTGGAAATTGCTGGGCCTGTCCCACTCACAGCAGGGGTCTGTATAACAAGATACTAATTATTGCTGTAAGCCGTGATCCGCCAGCCACTTACTCAGGGAGGAGCTACTCCTGAGTAAACGGTTGGTGGATCACAGTCCTACTTCCTTAACCTACTCCCTGCAGTCCTTCATGTTTGCAGACATGGGGTTCCTAGTTTCCCCCAAAGAAGCCACTGCTGCAGGGTAAGGGCCGCCACTTGCAGCTAAACAGTTGCGATGGACTGGTGCGCTGTTTATGGGATGTGGACAAACGCCCATCAAGGTGCCGATTAGAAGTAGGACACCTGTTTAACTGGGGACCCAACTGAGATTTGAAAAGGTTTTAAACCCAGTCTCTCAACCAGCACTAAAAGCGCTCTCCGGGCCTTCAGCTGCAATAGCACTGCCATTCAAAACCGGTCACGTAAGGGCTTGATCCTGCTGTAGCCCACCCCATGGTGTCACGTTCCTTTATAAACCATCTGCTGCCCTTACACGGGGACAGAGAACCTCAGGTCTGGGGGCTGAATGTGGCCCCCTTTTCAGTTCCTGGATCCAGTTCTTCCCCCTGCCCCCCAAGGCCCAAACACTGAAAAACTAAGCTGACGGTGAGGGAGCAGAGATGGGGGCATGCACACAAGGAGAGGGGACAGATCAATGATCTGAACCCACCTCTTCCTGAGCATTCCTTAAACATCCTCACCTCCAACTTCTGCGTGGCCCTTGGGAGTTTGTGCTAGTTTTCAAAGTGGCCCTTGGTAGGGAAAAGGTTCCCCACCTCTGCCTCATGCAGTAGCCAACTTCCCAATTCCCATGGAGATGCACGCCCCACAGCAGAAGGCAGGATCCAACCACGGAGGTTAAAACAAATCTCCTTTAATTGACACTGGTGGAAACCGAGGATCAAGTTCACTCTACTTGGTGCTCAAAGCCGAGGCCACCCATGTTCTGCATGGAGCCAAGCTGATGCATAGATTTGCTTGCAACTACAGGCCTGCAAGGACCTGCATCTGTGGGAGCTCAGGGAGGCGTCACCATAATGTGGAAGAGGAGAGGTCACAGGCAGACACAGCATTCAGTTTGCACTTGACAGCCCTGGCAGAGGTTAGCAAGCAGGCTGCTTGGAGCCCAGCAGCATGCAGGATCTGCCTAGTCCCCCACCCTGCTCTTCAACTCCCCCCTCATTCCTGCTCAAAGCCCCGGCTCGCCCTCCTAGACTACTCATTAGGCTCAGCTGGGCTAAACCGGGCCATGTGAACGAGTCTCTTCCATGGACTAGGGGTTAGCAACAGGGCTAGCAGAGGTGAGCGGCTGTCCCATTAATCCAACCGCTGAGTTCCCTGCAGTCAGTCTGAACATCTCACCTCTGCCCTCACCCTTCTTTTGGGGGAAGCAGAAGAACCAGTCACAGCCAAAACAATCCAGCCTTCAAAATGGTTGCTTTCCTGACCACAGCAGAGACTGGGATGTACACGGATACCCAGTGGGGTCACATGGCACCTTACCTTCATGCTCCACTCCAGGGACGGACAGATCTTCTGTTCCTTGCCAGAGAATCTTCCCCGTCTCTGCATCCCGAAGGTTCATCCAATTTCTGATCGGAAGGCGATTAAGGAAAATGAACAGTGTGCTGAAACTCTTGTCACTGGCCACTCAAGAGTAAGCAACAGAGTTACAAAAGAGCTTTAGAAGGATGGACCCGCTCTTTGTCGTACCCAGGAGATGGGGCAGCCCTATCTCAGGGTCAATGCATTCAGTAGCGTTTCCCGGTTACTGACTGCAGAAGTCAAGGAGCTAACGTAACGTGGTCAGGGTGGGTACGTTTCTATGTGGAACGAGGACACATTAAAAACAGTCCAGGAATGTGGTATCGCACACACATACGGAATCAGTCTGCAAAGCCAGTTCAGCATTTGATACTCCCTAAAACAGGGTTTGGGATGCCCTACACAAAGCCAGAAGTGAGCCTGACTCCCAAGGAGTCGATACCTCCCTGTGATCCCAGGGCCCCCAAGGAGGAGCACAGAAGAAGCAAGTCTGTGGGGGTCTTCAACGTGGATGCGGCAGGGTCTTAGGGCGGACTTGGGGAGATAATATTAAGCATGGAGGAAGGCAAGGAAGGAATGGCTGATGTGAGAAGCTGACAAAGGAAGACAGAGCCGGCATTAGAATTTGCGGGGCCCAGGGCAAATATAAAATGCCCCCTGCATTTTATCTTCATCCTTGGTAGCCCACTGCGGTATGAAAACTGGGCGGGGAGAGGGCAGAACGGCAAGGAAGGAGATGCCCAGAGGGGCCAAGTTAGATGCATCATTTTATTCTGTTCTGTTCTGTTTCTCCCTGGTACATGGAGGACCCAAAGCTGCCAAGCAAGAGGGTTGGCGGTTAAACGTTGTGCCAAAGCGAACCAACTCTGGGAAAGATTTTGAAGGACTACGCTGTGGCGAAGGTGGCTTTCTTCGTTACTGCCGCAGCATCTGCAAAGTGCCGTCCGGCTGAGCTCTTCCGGGTGGTCAATAGGTTACTAAACCTGAGCTGTGTCCACCTGGAGCTAGTCATTGGCTGCCCACTGTGACAAGTTTGCCACCTACTTTGCAGATAAAGTCACTTGTATTTCGCACAACTTGGGAACTGCCAGTTTGGATGCAGAGTCGGAGGGCATTTTTAGATAAGCACCTACCCATCACACATGTTGCAGGGCTGCATAGGGCACCAATGCGGCCCTGAAACATGCATGATGGATGGGTGACTGGTGGGGAAGAGCTTCTCTAAAAACACCCAGAGTTCGGGGTTGGGGAGGCTCGGTCTCGTCTGGTTTGCCTGGATCAGCTTCAGTTAATCTCGCCCAATAGACAGGCCGTACTTGCAGTTGTGCGGGGCGACCAGTTGTGAATTAGATCCATGCCCATTCTAGCTGGTGAAAGCTCGCTTGGAGACACTGGAGCCATTGCTGGCTTGGGTTGTCAATGCCTCCTTTTGGGAGGGCAGGGTGCCTGACGGCCTCAAAACTGCAGTCATCCAAACCCTGCTCAAGAAGCCATCTCTGTTCTCCACCTTTGACTCCCTCCTCAAGCCCCCCTGTCCTTCTCCTCCCTCTTCCCTTTCTGCTCAGGATCTTGCTTCCTTCTTCACCTCCAAGATAGACAAGATCCGCCTCGAAATTGCTTCCCACTCCTCTCCTCTTCCTACTCCCTCCCCTCTCCCTCCGCCTCCTCCTCTCCTGTTCTCCTTCCCTCCCACCTCCCTTGAGGTAATCTCTTCCCTGCTCTCCTCCTCCAACCCTTCCACTTACCCCCTTGGCCCCATCCCCTCCTGCCTTCTGACCTCCATTGTCGCCCCTTTCCTCCTGCACATCATCAGTCTCTCCTTCTGTCTCCTTCCCCTCCGCCTTCAAGCACGTCACAGTCTCTCCTATCCTCAAAAAGCCCACTCTTGACCCCTCTAGCTACTGTCCTGTCTCACGCCTTCCTTTTGCTTCCAAGCTTCTTGAATGTGTTGTCTACTCCCGCTGCCTTGACTTTCTCTCCACCAACTCCTCCCTTGAGGAGAGGTTGGACCCCTTCACTCTACTGAAGTTGATCTCGCTAAGATCACCAACCATCTTCTTGTGGCTAAATCTAAATCGCCTCTACTCCATTCTGGTCCTCCTTGACCTCTCTGCTGCCTTCGATACTGTTGACCACTCACTGTTGCTGGATTCCCTTCACTCCCTTGGCTTCCGTGGCTCCGTCCTCGACTGGTTCTCCTCCTACCTCTCTGACCGCTGCTTCAATGTGTGTCTTGCCATCTCCACCTCCTCCTCCCTTGCCCTCTCGGTTGGTATTCCCCAAGGCTCTGTCCTTGGCCCTCTCCTCTTCTCTATCTATACCCTGTCCCTAAGCAAACTCATTGCCTCCCATGGCTTCCAATATCACCTCTATGCTGATGACACAACTCTCTCTATGCTCCCTTTCTCTTTCTCTCCATCTATTCAAGCGCACCTCACCAGCTGTCTCTCTGACATCTCTACCTGCATGTCTCAACGTCAAGGGGTCACCATACTTCCCGTCCCCCAAGCCCACAGCTTAGGCTTCATCTTTGACTCACCCCTTTCTTTTAAACCCTACATCGACTCAGTTGCCAAATCCTGTC
>QEPC01012362.1:175502-210875 GCA_003113815.1 Sphenodon punctatus
GGGGGGGGGGGGGAATCTAGGAACCCCTGTTATTGATGGGCTCCGGCCTCCTTTAGTCTGGTCCACAGCCTTGGATTCACTGCTGCGCTTGGATTGCCAGGTTGCAACAGTGACCAGGAGCACTTTTAACCAATTACATCTGGTGAGAAGGCTGCAACCTTCGGGGGGGTGTATTTTTACATATTTTGCAAACCATCCTGAGTCTATTGGGAAAGTCGGGGTAAAAATTGGAAGAAAAATAAATACAACCTTTTAGCATAAGTATGAGGAACCTTGGGCCCAAGGGTCAAATGCAGCCCAGTTTTGTTTTTTTTAAACTTGGCCCCTGGATCCAGTTCCTACTCCCAAGCACTGAAGGACTGAGCTGAGGGAGCAGAGATGAGGGCCTGTACACAACATGAGACAGATCCCTGGACTCTTTCTGAGTGCAGCCCTTAATCACCCCCCTGGAGCTTGTTCTAATTTCCAAAGTGTCAACAGGAGGGGGAAAAAGTCTTGAGCAGCTTTCACTTGACACAGAAAGGGGGAAGGAATTGTTCATAGGTTTTAAACAAGCCTGACAGAATTACAAACTTGGCCTGGGGGAAGAGAGGGTTGCTGGTGCAGTTGTGCAGAGACGCTGTAAATCAGACAACGCCCCTCTGGATTTTTAGGAGAGCTGACATCACAGGCACACACATCATCCGCAGGAGCGCTGTGCTCTTGGAACCCCTTAATGGGCGGACGATATAGCTTTGTTGCAAATGAGGCTCTGAGGTGACTGGGATTTACTCAAAAACACAGTTGCCATGAGTCACAAACGTTTACTACAAAGGAGCCCCATTGAAGCCCACCAGGCGCTGTTTGTGGCTCACGACTAGTGCATCCACAAGGCTGCCATGGCCTATTTCCCCCCCACAATCAGGGAAAATCCTGTCAACTGACTGAAATCCAAACCCAAAGGGGTAAATTAAGTCATGTCTCCATTCCCGACACTACAACCTTCATCAACAGAGGGATGAGACTCCCAGCCAGCTGCCTTGTTGAACTTTCCTCTCCAACCACCTTTGTTAGGGATGCAGAGCTACGAGCGATTACATCCCCACCGCACTTTGTATTCCGAACATCCAAGCTCAAGGATCGATCAGAAGACAGACGCTTAACACCAGATCCCCGCTGCCTAGAGCAATTCATGCCACAATTCCTAGGAGATATCATGGGCTTGATCAACCCAGGCAGTTGCTGGCCTCTATATAAATTGCAATTCCAAATGAATAAAGGTTTAAAAGCACCAGGGCAGCTAGAGAGTTCTTCGTCATGACAGATTGGTGAGAAAGTCTTCCAGCCTTCTCCAAGAATGAAAGATTAAGAACAAAAAAAAAACCACAACCCGGCAATTGGTTCAGAGTTTTCAAATGACTAACCAGAAAATTAATGGCCACAAGCAAACCTTAAACATCTTCCCATGTGTCTGAAACAAGAACATAACACTAGAACCACCTTGCAAATATTTCTCAAAGCAGCCTGGCATCAGTCAAAAAGAAAGTCAATCTAACACCTGCATCTGCACGTAAGCAAAAGATCCTCTTGAATTAGGCAAAACTAATTTTGCTTCAGCTTTTTAACTTGAGGGATTTTTTCCCCCTCTCCCTTTATTTAAAGTACCAACAAATATCTGAAAATTTAAAAAGGAATTAAAATGTTGAGTATGAATGCAAAAAAACTATTGGAATTTTAAGAATTAGAAACTGGCAGCTACGGAATGGCAGACAGGACAGCAGCTGCTGCGTAGACCTAGTTAGCAGCTTAGCAGACTATTTCTGTCTTCTTGGATGGAAAGCTTGGTGTCAGGACATATCCCCTTGTGAAAAAAATGGAGATCTTGAACCAAACCCACATGCTCCGTTATCTCCTAATGTGTTTAATTGGTTTAAGATCCTTCCATTCCAGTATGAGATTGCTACTAAAAATAAAATTGCTCCATTTTCGCAGCAGCTGTGGGGGCCGGAAGGCAGGATCCAGAGGGGTATCTTAAGTGTCACGAAGGGGCCAAGGTGCATTAACGCGGCTTGTGCACAATTTATTCTTTTTTTTGGGGGGGGGGGGGAAGTTGCTGGAAAGTTGGGAGAAAGAAGAAACTAGATGTAGGGATTAGAGAAGAGATGGTCAGCGAATGACAGTCTCTACGGAGCTACGAATAAAAGGACATCTATATGGTAATGTTGCAGCCAACAGCAAAATGGCCCAGACCTCACCTTGCTGCTGATTTTTCATACTCCAGTTATCTTATCTCTGATGGGAAATGGTGTCTGGCTGAAGACTCCAAAGGTCAGATCACCTTCAATCCTGGAGGCGGGGACGGATTAGGTAGAAGAGCATAAGGAAAGGAGCACTCTTGGTCTATTTATATTTCACCACCCACTGGGTAAGCAAAGCCTTATTTGAAAGCTCTGTAGTAGCTGGAATCGAACTTGCTTTGTACACACGGCAGCTTACAATGAGCTTCTCCTCCAGACGCACTCTGCCTGGGTGGCGAAACACGCCCCGGAAAATGTACATTGGGTCATCTTAAATTCCCACCCCCCAACGGGTGGAGAGAGTTGCTTTACTTTATCTTGTACCCATGAGAGACAGGTTTCCTTCTCAACATGGGCAGATTTACACAAAAGGCTCAAATTATTGCTGTGGAATTAACCAAGACTGGTTCTTAGTAGAAAAGGCGCCCAGGCAGAATTTTTCAACAGCAGCATTAAAACAGCAACGCTAGATTGTTTAAAAATGAGTGTGGGGGAAAAAAGCTGTGACCTACGACTATCCCTTCCAGAGGACAACTGCTTCCTACTTGAAGCCAAACACAGTTCTGCCAATTATTCCTACCCTGCCGTATCCTCAAGGCCCAGTCTCTTCTCTGTGTCTGGAAGGATTAGCACACACCTTCTCTATAGGAGTGAAAACCTGGGTTTTCTAGCCTCCTCTGGCAGCAACTGGCTTCTGTCCTCTTCCCCAGTGTTTCAATAGTCACACAAGCGAAGCTTCTAAATTGTGAACAGTTAACGCAGCAGGTATAAGCAGAGGATGAATAAGCATTGCCGTAGAGATCGACTGTCAAAATGCACTTTCAAACCCCAAAGCCTGAAAAGTGTCTAGGCTAGGTGGCAGGTCTCACTCTTACAGTCTTGATTTTATATTGCTGCCTGCAGTAAACAGGCACTCAATCCATTCATCTAAAAAAGGACAATGGATCAGTAGACTAGAAAAAAAGCAACTCTCTCTCAGATATGGATTCTTCAGGTAAAAGTTTT
Organism: Sphenodon punctatus; assembly: GCA_003113815.1. Taxonomy (NCBI): domain Eukaryota; kingdom Metazoa; phylum Chordata; class Lepidosauria; order Sphenodontia; family Sphenodontidae; genus Sphenodon; species Sphenodon punctatus. The sequence goes on from QEPC01012362.1 coordinate 178,784, forward strand.
TATGTTCGATTTCTGCTTTGCAGTGTGGCTTCTAAACAGGTAGCTATGTGGGGTTAAAACCTTGAGACGCCCAACAAGCTACTGGGGGTGAAAACAGACATGACGTTAACCACCCTTGGTGGTCATTTATGCACGTTTCAGGGCTGCATAGGGCACCAATACAGCCCTGTGGCATGAATACATAACCACCAAGGGTGGTTAAAGGGTGGTTAGCGTCATGTCTGTTTTCACCCTGGGTCTAGGAGACTAGCGGCACGATTCTTCCCCCCTCTATTCCTGCTATCCCCCACCCCCGGAAACCTCACTAGTGCCCCTGCCGTTCCTTGGTGCCAATTCAGCAAAGCACATACTTATTGACCTCTACAGTTAAAATTCTACCGGCCTCAATGAGGTTTATGTGCACACTTACAAGTCTTCCCTGGGTCAGGACCTTTCTGGATGAGGGTACAGTGCAGGGCTCTAGCAGCATGTGTCTGCAACATGAACATATTCCTTCAGAGTCTGGGGCTATCATTCAGTATGAAGTAACAGCGTGAGTGCGACTGGGAGGTCAATTTAAACAGGGGATGTTTTTATTCATTAGCAGAATGCAAGTACTGAAGTGAATTAAGGATAGCAAATGCCATCAACAACCTTGGGTATTATAAGGAATCTACAGGACGCATCACCTCAGCCAACAGTGGGTTTTAAACAGTCTGGAAAAGAAAGTCAGCAAAGGAAAGGCTGAAGAAACTAGGTATGATTAGCCAAGAGAAAAGATTAAGGGGAGACTTGACAGCAGTCTTCAAACGTCTAAAAGGCTATTATAAAGAAGATGGCACGGAACTGTCCCCCATCGCCAGACAGCAAGACTAGAAATAACGAGCTGAAATTACTAGGTAGATTTTAGTTAAATATCAAGAAAAACTTCTTAACAAGAAGAGCTGTTTGGCAAATGGAACAAGTGGCCTTGGGAGGCTAAAGGCTCTCTGTACCTGAAGGTTTTCAAAAGGAGGCTGCTGGCCAGTCACCTGTCAGGGATGTTGTAGCAGTCATTATCCTGCATCCAAGCAGGATGTGTGTGTGTTAGACTAGATGACCCTCAAGATCTTTTCCAGTTCTATGATTCTATCTTTCATGCCAGTGGAGAACAAGACAGAAAGGGCTCACATTGCAGCAAAACAGATTTTAGTTAAATATAGGAGGAAAAACCTAACTCTAACTGCACGTGGAGGGCAGGGAATGAGGGTGCGGAGGTCTGCCTTGGGCAAGTCAATTGCTCTCACCCCTGCAGGGTGGGTGAAATACTTTGCTACAGAGAAGGGCTGCAAGGATAAACGAATTCATTTTTGTCTGCGATTTGTACGGTACAGTGAGATATGCCACAAATACCTGGCAAACGTTATCTAGAAGCCAACAAAAGATAATCTGCAATCTGTTTAAATTGCAAAGTGCTGCTAACCCAACAAAGCTGGAGAACATCAAGAAGCCATCCACTTGCCATATTTTGTTAATGCAGCGAGATGAGATTAGGACTAGTTTCAGTCAGTAAAAATTTAAAACACAGGGGCTTAGCCAGTGCAAGCAGAACAGCTGCCTCTAACTAGGCGCCGGGGCTCCAGAGGAGTATTACAATAGCCATCTCCACCCCCTGCATTTTTATTGAGTAAAGAACAGAAATCAGCAGGGACTCCTAAATCTTGCAATCCTGTTGATCCAATTAAATTTGGGTAGAGACAGCTTTTAATTAGGGGACCAGAAGGAGAATTAGGGGTAACTTCTATGGTCTGGAAATAGAGTTAAATTTTATTCTATAAATTGTGGACTCCAAATATTAAATATTCCTTACAAAGTGTATGCAACGTCACCAGGCCAAGGCCGGAATCCACAAACTCACTCACCCTGGATCACAGCGCAAGTATTTTTAAGCTGTGAAAAACAAGATCGTATACTTTCGGACAAGGGAGATACAACATGGATTAAAAATGCAACGTAAGTAAAAGCCAAGCTCTCTCTTTTAAAAATTTCTTTTGCAAACTGAAAGAAAAACCAATCGACGGACTGAGCGTCTGAGGGAAGGATTCGATGGGACGACTTTGGGGTGCTGTGTTCTTTAGGACATAAAGCAAAAGACGGACAATAGCCATCATGGCTTGGTGGTTGAAAATACTTAAGCCAAGGAAAGCACAGTCTCGGTGGATGCAGGTCCCCCCTTGCTTTAACAGATTTACTTACCTGTCAAAACACAAATAAAATGGCAGCCAAGAGACTGGCTTCTTATGAGGCCATTAAGTTTGTGAAAAGGTTTTAATTTTTTTTTAAAAAAAATAATAAAACCACCACCACCCCGCCCCCAAAACTAGACTCCAGGCCCGAGCCATTGTGTTTTGGGCTCCACAAACAGCTTTTCATTTCTTCAGACAAAGGCAACCCTTTGTGATATTGCCTGGAGCTTCCGGTCTGCAGCAGAGGAGAAACTTCCTTGTTAGCATCAGGCTCCAGCAAGAGGCCAACAGTCCCATCAGAGCCGAGGGGCTGAGCGTTGCTGCGCTAACCCCGCTCCACAAAGCAGTAGAGTTCAGTGTTTGAGTTTCCCACACCAGGGAGATTAAAGTAGGAAAACACACGCTGTAAGTGTGGGATCTGGGGATGCACGGTGATAGACTCCCTGGCCAAAAAGCACACCTACAATAATCCTTTATCTTGGGGAGGCAGGAGCCTTGAAGAGCAGTTCCGACTACGTGCTTTGTTCCCTGCCATTAGGAGTTTGTTTTGTTTCCCCTAGAAACAAGTGTAGGGAAAGTGTCTTATGGAACCAGACGACAATGCCAGGGAATAAGAGCAGACTGAAACAATGCTGTGTTTTCAGGCTGCCTTTCCGGTGTCTGTCTGGATAGCTCCTTTCTATGGCTCTCGTCAGCTGACTAGTCGGGATTCTTTTGTGCCAGCGTCCCAAGCAGGAAAAAGGAGCAGGGAACCACGTTTGCAACGGACAGTGAAAAAAAACAAAAACAAACCCACACAGCCTCGTGTTCAGGACCATCTTGGAGGCAGGAAAACAAAAACAAAATAATCACATTTTCCAGCAGGTGAGCCACTGGGAATCCTGTGGCTGATCAAGTGCAGAATTTGGTTCTTCCCATCAATTTATTTAAGTTTATATGCGGCCTTCAATAAGAAGTGCCATACTGGGTCAGACCAATGGTCCATCTAGCCCAGTATCCTGTCTCCGACAATGGCCAAAAACCATCTAAAAGTCCACTTGCCCCCCCCAACCCTTCTCCTAATCCCCTCACCCAAACCCAACCAACTGTATCCCTGCAGCCAAATGCCTGACCAAATAAAAAGGTCTTACAATGTTTCTAGAAGGTGAATAGGCTCGGGCTTAAACTAACCTCCAAGAGGAGGGAGTTCCATAATTGTGGGGCAGCTACCAAGAACGTTTCTCTGCATGCTCTAGCTGTAAAGAATTCACAGTATGATGGTACCTTTGTGCTGGTGCAGAACCAGCAGCTTTGTGACTGGAACGCTACTGATAGTCAGTGCAGATGCTGGAGCACAGGTGTATTGTTGATCGAGAGGAATATATCAGAATTTAATAAGAGTCACTGTCAAGCTCACCTGAGAGAAGCGAACGCAACTATCAAGTGAGTCAATGGAGAAAGAGTTGACACAAGGGTAATAAGGAAGAAAACTGAATTTCAGAGTGGGATTGTTTCAGAGAGGACGAGATGGAGGACCTTCCTTCAGAAGTTGATTGCAGAAAGAGGTACCACAGCTCTAGTGGATGAGCATCGTCTACAGAAGAGCTGTCGGAGAGCTCTGTGAAGTTGTTCCAGTAGGAAGCACTGTGCAGGGCTTGAAAGAAGAATGAGCAATAAAAGGAAACCCCTTAAGTGACAGCTGGTTGAAATGGAAAATGATTTTCATCCACACTATTTAAAACCCAGTTAGAGATTTTCCTAATAGACATCCAGTTAGGACAAAAGTATTAGAACCATTTGAGATCCAGCACCTTTGCTCCATCCATTTGATATGCCAAACTATGTTCTGCCCTTGCAAGTTAAGACATTGACTCAATACCGGAGGCAACTTTACCTGGTTTTAACTGCCTTGGGACTGTCGGTCCTTCCCAATGCAGCTGAAAAATTACAATAGGTCAAGATTCCCAGCAATAAGCGAGCTGCAGGGAAGTGAGCTAAGCAAAGATTCCGGTGACCAGCTTCATTTGTTTAGTTCCGATTTTCACTGAAAGCTCTCAAAAGGAGTTCCTCCCCCCCATCCCACTGAAAACCATTATTTTTCACAGAATTATATTAATTGCAACATTCATATAAAACCTAGGTTCTCAACCTTGGGCGGGCGCGAGAAGGACTCCAGCTGCCGAACATCTAGGCCACATTCACACAAGAGCACACCCACATTTCAACTATTCACAAATTCCCTCCCATTTAAAAATGTACTGCAGTAGTGCCACAGTTAACTATAGATGTTCTTCTATTAGGCCATTTTTTGTGTGTTTGCTTTTATCAGCAGCAACACATTGTTCCCATTTGGCAGGCAGTGGGGATTCAGCCCCTGTGGGGGGAAATCCCCTCTATTTTCCTCAACCACAATTATTTATTTTCCAGTTTCTACCCGGCTCTTCCCAAATGGCTCAGGGTGACTTACAAAACCAACAAAACACAAAACAGCATAAAGAACTCAACCCCTCAACCATTCCCTCACACCTCCCCAACCCCAGCCTAGCCCCTCATCTCTCCAAAACTCCACCCATAGCCTCCCAAACCACCCCTATCTTTATTCCCACCCGCCAGAAGCTTTTTTAAACAAAAGAAGTTTTGCACCACCCTCTGGAAGATGCGCAGGCTTGGGTTCAAATGAACCTCTGGGGGAAGGGAGTTCCATAAAACTGGGGCAACAAATGAACACTCTCCTGAACACCTCTGTCCTTTGGACAAGAGTAGCAGATGGAACATGCAAGAGGGCGTGCTCCTGGCTGACTGCAGGGGCCACAGTGAGACATGGCAGGGCCGGAAGTGTCTCATATGTAGGGCCCAGACTATCCAGGGGTTTAAAAATCCAAACACAGCACCTTGAATTGTGCCTAGAAAGCTACAGGTAGCCAGCACAGACTTTGGAGCACTGACGTAATGTGGTCCCTGTGACTTGTCTATTCTGCAGCAACTTCACCTTTCGAACAGTCACCGGGGTAGCCCCACACAGAGCGTACTGCAGGAGTCTAGCCTCGAGGTGATGAAAGCGTGGATGACAGTGACCAGATCCAAGTCAGAAGGAAAATGCCGCAGCTTCCTCACCAGATCGAGTTGGTGAAAAGCACTCCTGACCACCGCCACAACTCGATGATCCAGGTACAGCGAGGGATCCAGAAATACTCCAAGGCTATGAATCAGATTTACCAAAGGGGCTGGACCTCATCAACAACAGGGGTCCCAATCCTCTCCAAGTCACAAGATCGGCCAACCATCTTCACTTCAGTCTTGTTAGGATTCAGCCTCCATTGGCTCACCCCCATCCAGTCCTCAACAGCAGCCAAGCATTGGGTAAGCACCGAGACTGCAGGGCCTGGGTCAGATGAAAGAGAGGTAGAACTGGGTGGCATACTGATGACACTTCACCCCAAACGATCTCTCCCAGCAGCCTAGGATACACACTGAACAAGAGGGGAGACAATAGAATTCTGCAGGACCCCACAGGGGAGGTCACGAGGGGATGTCGAGCAATCACCCATCACCACCCCGAGGACTCCCTGACAGGCAAGAACGGAGCCACACAAGAGCGGTTCCACGCACCCCCGGCAGCTCCCACGGTGACGTCTACATCACCTCATGATCAAATCTCCTATAATTTTCCTCTACAGTAATTTAAGCTGACAGATACACGAATCAATCTGTTCACACATTAAGAGAAAGCAGCGGAGGGATGTAGGCCGATTGTCAATGCTTACTTTTCTGACTTAACTTTGAACGCTTCTCAGCTGGTCTCTCCGCCATCATAAATCTTTCACACGATCAATATCCAGGGGCAGGGGTACTTTCTGCAGATCTTACCATCTCATGTGAATGCAGCCATGGAGTCACGTTCTCCTTGGGCTAGAGAATCTCCAAGATAACAGGGTGGCAAGGGGGAAGAAAAGGGGGAAGCAATAAAAGGGTGGGAAGAGGAAGAGACCTCGGCTACAACAGACAAATGTAAGGACCACCCATCTACAGATGTGTCGTTGCACTGGTGTAAATCCTGATGGGCCATTTCTTTTCCAACTGCCCTGGGACTGGAGTTTAAGTTAGTGTGAATTCGGTTTGCTTGCAAAGATGGCTCTATTTCATTTGGTCTGGATACTCCCCATGATCTGCAAGTCGCTTACTACGGAGTAACCCAACTGAAGCTATTTTTGTGACTGCATGATCCCACTCCAGAGTAAAAATGGGTGGATGGTGGTAGTAGCCACACCCCAGCATGGAGGCTTGAATGGGGCTACCCCAGAGGAAGCGGTTTGAGGGTGCAGCTTTTAGTGTCTGCGATTCTTCATCCCTTCCCACAGCTGGAGGGATTTATTTATTTTTTGGGGGGGGAGGGGAGAAGAGAGATGACACAGATTCTTTACCAGAATCTCTTGCCACAACAAAACCTAGCTGTCTTAGGTGGGGTTTTACGACCACCTTTGTACCAAGCACAAATACAAAAGGTTCCAAAAGCAGCCGCCTGCCGCAGGATGGTTCGCAGCCAGACCAACTGGTCCTTTGTTCCTAGGAGCCCTCGAGAAGAATTCACTATTGAGAGGAGTGAGGCTTATTGAAAATGGCAGGGCGGAGCCTCCGCCGGTCCCCCTGGTGTTCGATTTCCCTGCTCAGCTCCAAGTATCGGTTTTGTCGGAGCGCGTCCCTCTAGGTGAAATAAGCAACTGGCAGGGAGAAGAGCCCCGACACACTCCTCCTCGTGCTTTCTACTCCATCAGCGTTTCCTTTCTCTCCGCTTTCTAATCGCTCACCCCATTTAGCCAGATTCGGCTCCGGAGAGAGCTTATTTACTAAACAAATTGACTGGCCTTGCAAGTGGCTGCTTCCGACAGCTCTAGCGAAACCGTGCACTCTCTAGAACAGGCATTGGCGGGATTCCTGTATACAACCCCGAACTCAAGCCAGAAGGCAGCCACAGGCTCCACACCCTTTGGAAGATTTTGACTCAGACCAAAATCTGGCTAGGTCCCAAGGCAGCAATTAGTTTACCTTTGCTAACTGCAACCCAGTGCCGGTTAGAGAGGGCAGCAGAGAAATTCTCTCTTTCATTTAGCCTCTAGGGCTGCTCTGATAAACAGTAACTGGCAAACTCTGGTCAAGCTACTTAAACCACCAAGCATAGTACTCCTGCTTTACAATCCTCCCCCCTCCAGCCTTGTGTGGTAGGAGATTATTATAGACCCATTTTACTGACTGGGAAAGTTTCAAAGTTTCTTTTTGAGGCCACAAGGCGATTAGAGCTCAGGCCATTCCTGACTCCAAGATTCAGGCTCCACTAGATCAGTGGTTGTCAACCTTCTTGTGGGAAAGACCCACCAAGATCTTTTAAAAATAAATACAATCTAAGACCCACCTGGCAAAGCAGGCGTCAAGGGCTCTCCAGAATCCTAGGAGAGCAGCCACAGCTCAGCCCAGATGCAGCAGGCTGCGCAGAGCCAAGAGAGACACCAAGAACCACCTCCTCTCCTTACAGAATCCTGGCCAGGGCTCAGGCTCCCGCACTGCCTGGGAGGATGGCGAGAGGCCGGGATGACACTGCAGAAACTGGGGAGGAGCCAAGAGCAAGATCGCCCAAGGGAGCTTTGGCCGGCGGCCACTGCCCCGCCCCACACTGCATCCTCAGACACTTCCCCATCCCCACAGCAGCCTCAGCTGCCACTGGCTTCCCCAGCACCAATCCTGCCTCTGCAACCCACCTCAAACCTACCAGGAGGTTACGACCCACTGGTTGAAAACTACTGCGCTAGGACCAGGGACAGGAGGGGGGGCACATGTGGCCCACAGCTAGTTTTGATTTGGCCACTTTACAGTTCCTAGATCTGGTTCCTACCCCCAAGTACTGGAAGACTGAGCTCAAGGGAAGGGAGCAGAGAGGAGGGCATGCACACAAAAAATAGGGGACAGATCCATGAGCTGGACCCTGCTCTTCCTGGGCCCCACTGTTAGGCACCCAGTCCCGGATTTCTACATGGCCCGCTAAGCTTGTACTCATTCTCAAAGTGGCCTTTGGGAGGGAAAAGATTCCCCACCCACCCCCACGCCAGACAATCTCCTTCATTTTGACAGCTGGTATCTGTTCTCCCAGCGTCACAGATAAAGAGGCACTTCGGTTAAGGCCTAGTACGAAAAGGGGTTAAAAAGGAGTGCCTTGCGGAACAGTCTGGGAAATTGAGGTAGGCATTGTGGCAAAATGCCACCGGCCCAGACAAGGACACCTGCCTGAAACGGAGTCAGGCTTAACCGAGTGCTAGGCCTCTAAACAAGCACATGTTCAGGACTTCCACATTCCTGAAATTCCTCAGGAAATTCCTACGGCCGGCAGGAGGCAGAAACCCGATTGGCTCGGACTGGTCAGGGGGGATCTGTACCTGAGCCAGGTGACTCTCCAGAACGAATCATAGGGAGGGGGAAGGGAACTTTTAAAAGGTTGAGCCACAGGCTTCGGGGCTCTCTCTGGCACACATGGACTGGATGGCTTGGCCGTGAACTCTAACTCTGGCCTTGCCAGGACAAGAACCTTGACCCCACAGGAAAAACATCCCCTATGGAGACCAGACCAGAACCTACCCTGCGCGAGTACTTGCTCGTCTGCCTGCTACATCAGATACAGTTGTAGAGACACACGTTCCGAACGGGGTAACACGCCCAACAGACGGACTCGCATTGCTCAAAGGGTTTATCACTTGGTTCTCGGTGTAAACTTTGCTTTCATTCCTTTTTATATGCACCAGTAAATTCTAAGCTTTGTTTTCCCCCTACTGGGTGTGTGTGTTATTGACTGACCATTAAACATCTCCTTTGGACAGGTAGCCAAGCCAAACTACTAAAGAGGGGGGAACTCCCTATTTGGCTAGAAGCCAACAGCTTTGGGACCAAGGGAAGCCTTCCTTGGGTGACTGGGGTTGGCCTCCAACGCAAGGGAGGAAACCCCGGGAAAGGAGTGCCAGGAAGGGGGAGTGCTCTTGGGAAGCTGTGAGGCTTATACCTTTTGGGGTTCACATTTCCTGAGTGGTGTGAATGCCCTCTGGGATACACTCGAGTGGTGGCAGCGGAATAGCAAGACTTTTCGGCGGTTTGCCAGCTGTGGGCACCCCTGGTCAGAGATTTGGAGGAACACAGCGAGGTGGGTTGCTCAGCTGTATAGCGCCCCCTGCTGGCGTTTCGCCACAGGCATAAAACTCATGACGAGACAATTTTTCCCTAAGAAACAATGTTTCCTAGCAGGTAATGCCAAGCAGTGAGTGACCACCTTCAAGGTCAGCCTGTGTAAAAAGCATCTGCTTCTCTGAACAGTAGTGATAAAAAGTAACAAGATGTCAATAACTAGGTTAGCATTTTTCTTCATTAGGAACAGGATTCGGTGAAGAACACGAATCAAGTGCGTTAGAAAGTTTGCGCAAGCTCTTCTAGAATATCCAGACTTTACGTTGTTATAGACTATAAAAACTTAGCCTCGCATTAACCCAATTTGACGCTCTCACGGTGCATCTCAACACAAGACTGAAGCAAGCGGCCCCAGCAGGATTATTTAGCCTGGCCAACTAGACAAATTCTTCCTAACTGTACTCTGGGTGGCGAGATAAAAACTAACAGCTTTGCGTGTTCTTTTAGACTGTGAATCAAAAAGGGACAGGGCAATGAATCGCTTTTAATAGTTAAGCTAAATGTTGCCTGCTGTGGCTTTATTGAAAACAGAGGCAGCGATTCCCAGCACGCCCGGTCTTGGCGGCGACACCAGGGCTAATGGAAACGCTTGCTCAAGTCTCAAGCAGTAGCATGGATTGCCACTGTCACACAGAACATCTGGTGCCAGTTTGTTTCCCAACTTCATGTTTTCTGTTCACCACCACTTTTCAGGAATCGAAACAGTAATATACGGATTCACCGACGAATATGGCTAATAGTGAAAAGAGCAGGGATGTCAAAGGGAGGGAAGGACCAGAAAGGAGGGAGCAAGCAAGATCAGTTTCCGTGATAAGAATTACTTTTGACTTGGTGGGACATTAGAGCCGGAAAACTTGTCAGTTCCAACAGTCAACAAAACATTTCATAAGGGGAAACGGAGTAAATCTGACAAACCCAGAAGGTTAATGAGAGCGCATTTGGGCTACAAAGGGGACTTAAGCCTGGGGATGAGAAGCGAGGCCACGCAGCAACACTTGTTCCTCAACTCTGTGTTTATCAAGGCAGAGTGCACAAAATGCAAATGTTCTCCAAATTCAGACAGGGTAGGGTGCATAAGCTGGACACGTAGCACATCACTTTTCAAACTTATTTCTACAGCAAGTTACCCCCACCCCCGACAAATCCCAACAGGCTCTCCTGCTCCCAAATCAAGGGGAGACACCCATGAGGTCATCTCCCAAAAGGTGACTCTAGATCTCTATTTCGCAAGTTGAAAAAGGGAACAAACTCTGATGAAAGCATGGTAACTTTACCAATACATTCTTAAATGGACTCTCTCTGCTCAGTTGTCGGCAGCAGAACTGGCGGCACTAGCTTGCAAAATATTTATTTTCAGTATTTCCATATTGTTCCCTCTTGCTGGAAGGCAGCTCAGAGCAGTGAACAGTATAACACACAATATAAAATACAGACCACCACATACAATAAATGAAATATTAGTTAAGAATACAATAATCAAGGCCCCAAAGAAAAACCCCATTAACCCCAAATACTAGAACTAAAAAAAAAACCCCACCCATTACCCATCCCCATCAGTCTTGCTACTTTAGGACTATAAAAGTTTGGAATAGCTCATTCCTGCAGATCACTTACCGGNGAGCAGCACTCAAAGCCTTTCGGTTTAGCTTGACCGGCTAGCCTTCATCAACACTTGCTCTATTTTAGGTCCCCAGTCAAGGTCACAGGGAGAAACTAGGTCTTAAAATCACCACGTCTTTAAAGTCTGCCTCCAAGAACAAGTCACCCGGTGGAAGAACGGTATCGATGCACAGCAAAGACTAGTGAGCTGATTCAAAGTTTAAATGAATAATTTAAGCCAGAGGTGCGGATTCTCTGACTCACGGACGTTTTTTTTTAATTTGGCTCCTTCCCAATTCCTGGATCTGGCCACCTGCGGTCCGGTCTCTGCACTGGAAGAGTGAGTTCAGGGCAAACGAGCAGAGAGGAGGGAAGGTACATCGAGGGGGTGGCATAGATCAGGGGCGCCCAAGAGGAAGATCCTGACCTACCGGGCAGATCACAAGCTAGTCTACAGCGTGGGAAAGGGTACCAGCCTCTCAAAGATCACTTCTGGAGAGGTGAGCAGGACTGGTATCCCAGGGAGGAGATAGGCTTGTGGAGCTGCTCCAGTTGGGCAGGGGAAACGCTCTCTGAAGTGTTTTGGAGGGAGTGCTCCTCACCACTCCCAGGACCAGTTGCTGAGGTGCCCTAAAGCTGGGAGCCAGCAGGAGAGGTCCTGGCCTGGAGCGCCAGAGCCAGTGAAGTAATCCTGGTAGAGCCCCATGAGGTTGTCAACTGGACCAAGTGGTCTGGCCACCCTTCGAACAGAACCACTCTTTCCTTCCCCCATCCTGAGCGCACCCTTTAAAACACCCCCTGCTCCCAACTCTTCTCCAACCCATGGAGCCAGCCAATTCCCTAAAGCACCCTGTTCTGGGAAGATATGAAATGAATGCCCATAGCAGGCATCTTCATCACCACACAGGGCTCAATCTCACTGACTCCAGCAAACACACACACACACACACACACACACACACAAATAATCTGACAGCACTGACAAGATCAGCACTGGGGGGGTATTATTTTACGCCTAGGGGTATCAGATTTGATAGCAACCACTTACAAAACAGGTTAATAAAAATCAGAGAAGTACCATCCAAAGAATGCCATCTGAAGCCAGTCACTTCTTGCTTTCACGTTTATATCTATCAGAGATGGGGGAAGGGGAGGAAGGTTTGCGTCTGGCCTGGACTCTTTTGTGCCAACTTTCCCTACTGCAGGCGCAACAACTTTATGCTAAAGTTCTAAACCACTATAATGTTTTAAATCAAAAAGCAGGCAGGCAACCTCAGTGAGAGCAACGTTACTGAAATGCAAGATTTCAGAAGGAACCGGAACAGCCCTTGAAGTATTAACTCTGCTCTAATTGCTTATTTTCTCGCATTTCCCGCTGTGGGACAAACGAGGGCACGGAGGGAAACGCATCTCCCATGACAATGCCATCAAAATACCAGCTTGCTATGTCAACAGCGCTTTGCAAAAAAGCTTCCTTTCCGTTTGATTTATTCAGCCAAGGAGCCCCCGTTTCCATTCTCCAAATCATTGCCAGTTCCATTTTAGCAGGCTCTTGGACTCTGTAACAAGGCAAGAATCTTGCCTCTTTGCATTAGTGCTCACAACTTCCAAAGCCATGGCCACACCTTTAGAGGAGCATCAATGTAGCAATTACCTTTTCCGTTTTTATTTTATGGGTTAAAAAACCCATACACTTGAGGGGTGGGGTGTAAAAACCCTGTTTGGGGGAGGGGAAGATTTCACCACCAATTTTAATAAAGTTTCTTTTTTTTTAAAATCACTTTGCATGCGCAAAATGGTCACCGGGGCCGTCCAAAACGGCCACACATGCGTATAATGGCCTTGGCGGTCATTCGTGCGTACACAGTGATTTTTTTTTTTTTAAAAGAATGATTGATAATGAATGAAAGCAAATGTATGTCATTTGCTCATTCGTTCAATTTCAGAACATTACTCAAATGAACGGGGGCTCCATTTGCTTTAGTAATGAATAAAAACGAAACCAATTGCACATCCCTATCAATGATTCTTATCTAGGAAGGTCAGGGACGCAGCTGTGTAATGCCGTGGCATTTGGCCATTTAGGTTCCTCTTCCTTTGGCTTGTCCCCTATGCCACAGGAAAGATCCGACACGCACACACATCCTGAATAAAAACGGATTTCTCTCTGTTTGCAAAGGGCCGTGTTAGTTTACGACAGTGAATGATTAACAGTAAAGGCGATCAGAGAACTCCTGCACAGTCCAGAAGATAGTGGCTACTGAATGTCTGAGAATTCAGCAAGTCAGGACCACGCCATCCTTGCAGAGAGCACAGGAACAAGAACGTCTGGCCTCCCCCAGCAGAGCCAGGGAGGGCACTTTTTATTTTACTTCTGGCAAAAGTATCTTAGCAACAGTTTCAGGACGCAGGCTGCACAAAAGCCATCGAGACACGCTGACAATCGTCTCCGTAGACTGCTTTGCGTGCCCCTTGAAGAGCGCTTGGAGGAGTGCCATTAAGGAAAGAAAGGTTGCACATAATGAGAGTCCCTGCTCTCCTCCCGACACTGCTCCCCCAGCGATGTTGTACCGAGAGGGGAGGGGAGAACACAGGGGTTCCTCACCAGAGCAGCAGTTCCTTTCCCCCCTAATAGACCTAGAGCACAGGCGGGAGGAAGAGATTACTGGGCCAGGAGTGCATGCCTGGGGTTCTGTTGGGTTTCTACAGCAGCTTGGCTCCAATCCTGGCTTGCAGCTGTGGAAACAGACAGCATTTTGTTCCATTCAATGCTAGGGCCACTTACTCCGAGGTAGCCCCACTGAAACCCTGCAGAGCAACGTTCTGACAGCAAGAATGTCAAGCAAGCACCAGTCATTCGTACCCTCCTCCTCCAATCTACTTCCCAGTGCAACTCTCGCCAAACCAAGGCTGACTCGGAAACTAGACGCTGCCTTCTTTTTGATCCTAGCTGAGCTAATCCTCTTGATTTCCAAGGTTCCTTGTCATCCTCAGTTACCTGGCAATGTCCGATGGAGAATTTTACACTTAAGCTTTACCCAGAAACACTGAGAGAACCCCAGAGAGGAAAACGCATGCGGAGATGTGAATTCTATCATTAACATAGCAAGAAAACGCTTCTCCGTGTGAGGCAGTGATCAAAGCACAAAAAGCTTCAAAACAGCAGCATTTCCATAAGGAGTTTTTTTGTTTTGGGGGTTGTTGTTTTTTTTTAAACACACCAGGCAAGTTTCCAAGTATGACTTCTCAGAGCTCCTTATGACAGAAGAGATTATGAAACCGTTTGAGAGACACTTATTGGTTACAGCAGTTACACAGAACCAAGATACCTGCCGCAGGGTGAAGCAGCAGCGTCTGCCCTGCTCTATTAGAAAAGCTAGTGCAAGTGCAAACTTACACAGATTGCCTTGGTTTTATTTTCTGAGGGGTGCCAACCTCTTTGGCTTAATTTATGGATCAGGGGCAAAGCTCCCATCCTAGCCGGTGGTTCTGCTGCAACAGGGCCCACCCCACTGCATACCCCAATTGAACGTATGCACTGGGCATCCCTAACTGACCCATTCCAATCTAGCCATGCCTAGAGATGTACAGTTTTCAGACACTTCAAAGGCATGATGGGGGAAAAATCTGGAAATCTTAGGGAAAATTGGAATATTTGCAGTCCTTTCTTAACTATCAGTCTAACTTGGTTATCTTCTATGGGCTCAGAAATACACCTGCCCCCAACATCATGATGCAGATGCAAAAGGAACTCCTGTTTGTACAGAAGAAGTTGGGAAATTAATCTAGTCAGGTGTAGCCAAGATTATTGTGGCAATGCCACCAGACTATTTTTAATAGAAACTGCGTAAGTTTAATTGCTACAGACAAAACTTGCCATGAGGGCATGGATTCGATGAGGCCGTAGCTACCGGGCCAACGCAATGGGTAAAAGCAGGGGCTGCTGGTAGGAGGGGTTCCCCTGCAGCAGTTAGGAAAGGAGCCCAAGTAACCTCTAAGAAGAGACTAAAGATTCAAGCAGTAACAGCCCTCCTTGAGGGGCTGGCAGAGAGCAGGGCAGGAAACAAAAATGATCAGCGACTAGGGAAGATGACCTAGCCTCCGTTAGACATGTCTTCATCCCCTCCTGGGTGGTTTTCTATCCCCCACCCCCCAAAAAAGGCCTCGGAACAGGATCAAACCCCATGGTCACATCAAACCTGTGCCCCACTCACAGCAGTCTTCAAATAAAATCCTGACTCAAGCACAAGGTCATGGCCCTGTACTGTCAGCGCCCTGGGCCAAGTGTACTCAAGAGATCACCTACAGCTCAGAGACAAGGGCCATGGTCAATAACTCAATTCCTTGGGCAGCATGGGGCTAGCTATACCAAGTTAATAACGCTGATGCAAAGAAGAACGCCTGTTCCAGGGGTTGCTACAAGTCTATGGAATGATCTCGCACAGAAAACAAGACCCACGACAGAACATCGTCACTGCCTTCTGGTTCAGACGCACAGTCTACTTCTTTGTCTTTCCTTTCAACAACAACAAAATCTTAGCAGGAAGCTCAGAATGGCCCTACCCAACCAAAAAAGCCCCTGCAAGATAGGCAAGCAGTCCCCAAACCAATAAACCCCTCCATGGCACACACAAGTGCCCCCTTGGGAGGCTCCATAGAAGAAGCTGTATGCCACAGAACAAAAACGGGCACCAGCCTGCCAGCCACTAGCCACTTAACTCCACGTAGATGCATGCGCACCTTCTACTGGAAGCAACACGAACAAGTTACAAATGGAAACGAAGACCAGAAAGATACTCCGTAAACCTGCTCGCTGAGTTGCTTTCGCAGTCAATGCCAGGAGCAGCCTTCAGGGAAAGGGCCAAAGAGACGGCACTGCTGCAACACAGCAGCTAATTAGTCTACAAGGACTTGTGTTTACGGCAGAAGGGGAGTCTGTCGCACTGCAAATCACACCGAGTGTCGTCTCTCTCAAAACCCAACAATAGCGAGAAGATTTGCTTTATCACATGTGGAACGGAGCGGCTGCCGAGCTCGCAAGACCAAAGAGCTGCTACAGCCAGGCCATGAGTGAGAATACATCCCGAGACCCCTCCCACTCTATGCAACGCGTTCCCCCTGGTTCCATTCGGATGCCAGCCTCTGCCCAGAGGTGTCTAGAGAATGCCGAAGGGTCTTTATGGGAGCCAGGGCTCGACCCTGGCAGGAATATCTAACAAACAAAATAAAAATTCAAATCCGTTCAAACAGCTACGGCAAGCGCTTTAGTAACATCCACACCGACAAGGGCAGCCCACCCTTCTGGCATCGTTATCAATGGTTTCTGTGTAACAGCAGCAACATGTCTTGCATTGATCCGACTGCACAGGAGCTTCAGGCGGAGAAAGTACAAGGCGTTCTGGGTGATGACACCAAGCATGTTTGGCCCCCAAAATGAAGGGCTAACCACTTTTCAGAGGATTTAGGGAACGTTCTCCAGTCCCAAGGGGCGTGTGCCAGCTGCCTGCTTTGAAGATCTGAGCCCAAGTCACTGGAAGTAGAGAAATTACTAGAACATGAAGTTCTCTTGCATGTGTTTTGCTGATGCAGCACCACTCACTCATTCTCTGAGCCATGCTGCTAGAAGAGACACTCGGGCATCTGGGGCATTCGAGACCTGGGAAACAGAGCCAGGCACTGCGAAGACACACACAAGCAAGTCTTTAACAAAATCATGGCATTAGGCTGCCTTCATGACAGACCCCTACACTGCCCAGGGGGAAGACCGATTCAACTCTCGTTCTCTCCTCTGCGGATTTTAATGGCCAAGTGTCAAAGGCCTCCACGCTGCAATAAGCTTTGCGTGCAGATGAACCCCCAGCCATTCTGCAATGCCACAAGGACTTTCAACCTTGATCTGCTTGTGCTGAGCTTTCTGCAGGTCTGGAGCCCAACTGAGTACAGCCTTCTGGGAGCTCACTGCTGGAATCTTTGCTTTAGGAACCACTGGCTCCCAAATCAGATCAAAAGGTAGCCCACAGCTCTGAAGAGAGTGTCTGATCTCTAAAGTGCTGTGCTTGATCCAGTCCCAAAACAACTAACACTTCATGGTTCCCAAGCAGGAGTTACAGGGCACTTTGTCCCAAGGTTTCCAGTCTAACTCCTTTAGGTGCAATCCTGACTCGGTGGATGTCAGTGGTGAAATTCCCAATCTGACAAAGATTTCCCCCCTGCTCCATGGCCTCCATCCTGCAGTTATGCAGATGTAATCCTACTGAACTCAATCGGGAAATCAGACCCCTGAGCTGTCCCAGTGACCTCAGTAAGGCTACTCTTGCGTAAGCAAGCATTTGCAGGACAGCATAGCTCAATGGCTTTGTGCGGTTTTACAGCCAAGTTCCAGAATCAAGCACATTTTCATGTTTACATATAGCAGGGGTGGGGAACATCAGGGCCAGGGGCCAAATGCGGCCCGCAGCTAGTTATTCCTAGCCAGTTCCTACACCCAGGACTGAAAGGCTGAGCTCAGGGCCAGGGAGCAGAGAGGAAGGCCCGCACACAAGGAGAGGGGACAGATCCAGGATCCAGACACTCCACTTTCTCCTGAGTGCACCTCTTTAACACCCCTGCCCAAAACACCACTACCCCAACGTCTACGCAGCGATCAGAGCTTGTACTCATTTTCAAATTGACCCCTGGGAGGGGAAAGGTTCCCCATCCGCGACATACAGTCTCAAGTTAGTGCATCTGAACCTTGATTTTCTTAAAATGAGAGCAAAATTAAAGACTAGTGACTTACACTAACGTAAGGACATCATCTTAAACAAAGGCAGAAATTAAGGTTATTACAGTAATCCTAAACCCGTCTCCATTGTGCATAGGAAGTATTTTTAAACAACCTAGCTATCCATCCAGAAGTGTATTAAACACACAAATCCAATAATGCCTTCAGATAATCAGATACAAGCGAACCAGAGCACAACACTGAGTCAGGCATGTCTGAGTAACCGTTGGCATGATACCACCCCACACTGAACCAAGAAGGGGAAGGGGGCATTCCCCACAGCACAGGGCTGCCTGAAGTCTGCCCCACTCCACAAAACCGGCTGTTGCCTGCCAGTCAGGACAGGAAAGTCTTCACCTGGGTCTTGGGTGGCAGGGATTTAAGCAGGAAGCGGGTAAAGACTCCTGCCATGTGGAAAAAGACCAGTCTTAACTTCGGTTGGTTTTGTTTGTGTGGCAGGGACAGAAAGGGGTCTAGGCTGTCCCCCGAATGCCCACCAGGCCAGCCGCAACCCAGTTGCCTGTGCCCACATGGGTTCCCAAGTGATCAGAAACCCTCACTGCAATCAGGAAGCTTTCAGAGGTCTGCATCCCCAGAAACACCTCCCCTTGATCTCCCAGCCCAGTCGTAACTCAGAGAACCTTCTCTGGCCACCAACCCGTAGCTTGGAAGACTTCGTAGTGGGGTTGTCATAAAAAAGGTCCATCTAGGCTCTCACCTAGATAGGGTACCCCCTTAGTAAACCCCCCAAACCCACAAGCACGCTAGGCTCGGTTATAAAACATATACTGAGTACATACAAGTATAAGGCTGTTGATCAGATAGTTCCAGTCAATAAATCAAATATAAAACCAACGCATTGCCCAGTCTCATTTTGGAGCCCAGGTTAGCACTGCGTAACCTGGGACACTTGCTCTAGCTTTGGTTTGAGTCACTCAAGTCAAAAATAGCCAGTGCCAGATTTGTATCAACCTGTACTCAGTTTCCAGCTTGAGAAACAAGTCTCAGTTGCAAAGCCAGTTCCTTGCTGCTAAGAAAATAGATCACGGTTCCCTGTTTGTTCCACTGAAATTTGCAACTTTAAACTCAAAGTAACTTCCACAAAACAAGCACTCTCGGCTGAGCTTCAATAAAATTAGAGCTGTCAGCACAAAGGACAAGCAGCTGATAAAATTCCCTCCCTTCCCCTCAAGTCTGCGTGAAGCAGTAGTTATGGGCACAGCCCAAGTGAGGACAATAGAATCCAGCTGAGGCTGTCTCAGCACAGCTGCAGCAAGCTGACCCTCATCTTTTCAAAGCCTCTTGGATGCACAGAAGCAGCAAGCACGGTGAGCACCTGAAGACTTTTCAGAATTAGCAGCAGGAGGTGGGAGACACGAGTCTGTAGAGGCTATATAGGAAGCCTATGGTCGCCAACTATGCCCGAGGCCAATGCAGGCCCTGCAACATGTATTTTTCATAAGTGTGCCTTACAAACTGGCATAGGCGGCAACCCTAAGGAAGCCTGTTTGTAACCGGCTTCTTGGAAAGTGAACTGAGGATATAGCATCGTAAGTAATGAGGAGTCCTTAGTCACGTGTGACAGAGTGCTACCCCCAAACCTTTGCAGGGTACGGCAGAAGTCTAGTCACTAGCCATCTCAACTGGGAGCAATGAAGAGCAGCTTCTGGCCAGCTGGGAAGGCTGCTTTCTAAATCTGAGCTGCCAGCTCAGAGCGCAGGCCATAAAGAAAGAAAGGGAGAGAAGGTGCCCCAGGCATGGGTCAAACCAGAACCCTGCCACCAAGAGAGAGATAAGCCCTCTAGGCCCAGGGAAGGGACCGGGCAGGGCAGGCCTTGATTAGAACACGGAGTTGCTGACTTGAGGGAGAGTCTGGCCAAGTTGCCTAGTTCAAAGGGAGAAAAATGCAAGGACTCAGGGTGTTTATATACGAGACAATAGTCCGCTGGAGGCCGTGTTTGGTCCACACAGCCTCTGCTCAGATATTTTAGTGTGTAGAGCTAACAAACAGGCAGCCCCCTCCCTCTCCCCAATGGGAAGAGGGGGGGGGGGGGGGAGGTCACAGCCAGGGAAGGTTTCTTCCCAGCCCCTTTCCATCAGAAGCCGCACTAGCGCACACTCCCAAATGATAGATGGCAGCTAGGAGAGAGCGCGATCGCGTTTGGTCAGCTGAGAGCACAGCTGCGAGAGGAGAGCGCAGCTGCGAGAGGAGAGCACGAGGCAGGGGGTGCAGGAAGGACCTTCTCCAGAAGATCTGCACCTGCACTCCTCCTGAGGATCCACAGGTCTCCCTCCCTCACTCCCCCCCCCTTGCTTCCTTCCCAAATTGAGTGCCAAAGCACAAATCCTGTCCTGTTGTGGTGTTGGAGGGAAGAAGGAGGGGAGGGATGGGGCAGAGGAGAGGATGGTGACAGGGGGAAGGAGTCCATTTCTTGTACCTGGGCCCATTCCAGCCCAGCTACGCCCGTTTAGGACACTTGCTTTTCTATGCCCCAGCAGGCTTACAGTCTAGGAGCCATGAGCTGAAGGAGTCAGCCATGAGCTGCAGTAAGGGGCCACGTGGGCCTGCAATGTCCCTGGATGACACCATGAGTGGGGGCTGTGGGCTAACATTTGGCAAACGCCCATCTGGTGAAGCCAGGAGAGCGGGTGTATAAAACCAGGGTGTGGATGTGTCACCAAACCACTTGGACGCAGACTAAAGCAGCTTCCTGAACCTTAACAGAAGGGAAACCGAGGGACAGAGGCTGTGGGGCTACCCTGGTGAGGATGAATTGCTTGCTGCCCTGAGACAGCCACTGCCCCTTCCGCCTGAAGCAGAACTGCAGAAGACAGCAAGCTTGTTCTGGGGAGATAAGGACTCCTCCAGCTTATGACTCCTGGACTGTAAGCCTACTGGGGCAGAGACCCTATCTATAATTAAGCATCAGGTACATTGCTGGTACTATATAATTACTTAACAGCCATGCTCACATGGAACACTGATTATCGGAAGGTAACCTTGGGTAAGTCAGCTAGAGTGGAGGGAGGAGAGGGGTCCATTTGACCACTCCTCTCCAGGGGCGAGATTCTCAGCCTGCTGATTTGCCAAATGAGCAGCCGCACGGGTAACAAGTCGGGGGAGGAGAAGCGTAACTTACCACAGAGTAAAGTAACGCAGTGTTTGATAAACACCCCGTGGTAAGCAGAGTGCTGTGTGAACGTGCCCCCCTCCCTGAAGAAACTAACAGCTTCCAGAAGCAGCTGCTTACTCACTCTCCTCATGAGTGGAAAGAACAAGTCAGTCTGGCAGGAGGCTGTGTGTCTGCGAGGAAGCTGACGCAGTCAGCAGCACTCTGACCCTTCCCCACAAGTGCAAGAGACGGCTAGACTTTCTATAGTCAAATAGCCTCTAGGTCCGTCTCCACCTCCTCCCTTACAGTGCTACAGAGGACAAACCCCAATTCCAGGTGGGGGTGGTTCTTCCCTAGGCATTCAAAACTCTGTAACTTGACAGAAACTGAACCTGGATGCTTTGGAAAAGAGGGAAACGTTTGAGGTAGAAGCTCAGACAGATTTTAGGAGTAGGGTTTAGAAGCACCTTAAAATGTCCTCGTGTCTGTGTGCAGCGTTAATCAGCCTGCTCCAGACAGACACTAAAACGCAGAGGAAATAATGTCTTCTTGCTTTGATTAGTCACATTTTAGAAGACGTGTGGGCACTATGCTCCTCCATGTCAACAAGGAACTACTGACAGTCCAGGCTAACGGAAGCCAGAACTCCTGCATCTCTCGCCTTCCCATCCACAGGAGAGGTCTCTGCTTATTCACGTTGCATGAAAGTATCCAGCTCGCCCAGGAGTCCTGCATAGGAAGTTCCTGAAATTTCCCCCTTACGGTAAAACTCCTAGAACAAGTTCTCCTTCCATTCAACTGAGGTTCTCTTTTTTAGAGTAGGAAGTTGGGGACATTTGAATAGAAAATAACTGAAGTTCTGCTTTTGCTTTTTAAATCCATATTCCTGTATTTAAGGCAAAACTTCTATTGGGTTTTTCTAAAGTGAAGAACGAGCACGCAGTCTTGCTTAAGCTTTGCGTGCATTAATTCACGATTAAGGTGCAAGGCCCCCTCTGACTTGCTATAGTACTCAGAAAAAACACGCAGAACCAGAGCTTGAAAGAAAAGTTAAGCTACTGCAAAAAAATTTTTAAAAAATAAAGATAAAATAAAATTAGAGCACAGTGGCTCAAGCTGTCCTCTAATAAAAGTGTAGCTAGAAATCCAGTGTTGCCTAGCTCGCAGGGAAGCGCTCCCGGTTGCTGCCCCATTGCTTTGGAACTCCCTCTCCCTGGAGGCTTGTTTGAGCCTCAGCGTCTTCTGGAGGTGGAGTAAGACTTTTCTGTTTCAAAAGGCATTTGGTGGGCAGGGATAGGGGTGGTCTGGAGTGGGGGGCTTTGGGAGGCTTGTATTGGTTTTTAATGTTTTATGATGCGAGTCCCCCGAGCCTCCAGGAAGGGGCAGCATATAAATTTAAATAAATAAAGATTATGCTGTTCATTTCTTATAAGTGGGTAACACCAACCTAGTTCAATTCTTTTTCATTAATGTTTCAATGTGTTATAAAATACAGCTGAGTAATTCTTTGCATTGTCTTCTATCCTGTTCTTCCAACAAAGGGGTTGGGGAACCCCGTGGTCCAAATCCAGCCTGTGGCCTTTTTATTTTAAATTTGGCCCCTTTCTAATTTCTGGATTTGGCTCCCAGATCCCGACCCTAGCTTCAAGCTCTGGAAGACTTAGCTCCCGGGAAGGGAGGGCATGCACTCTAGAACCCTACACTCAATCTTCCTCTCCGTTCCTGACCATACCTCTGCTCTTAACTCCTATCCTGCCCACACAGCTGAGACTAATTTTCAAAGCTGCCTGTCAGAGGGAAAAAGATTCCCCTCTGCTGTTCCAACACCTTTCAGATCAACTCAGGTTAGGCCCAACTCTTCTCATTCCTTCATTTCACCTGGACGTGGCCTCCCTCTGTTCATTCATCCACATTTCATTCATTGTATCCACTCTTCATTCATCCACATATTCAGCTTGGATGCTTGCTACCGGGCTGGCTAACTCCTCCTGTTGGCGCCCGCCAAGGAACTCCTCCTGTTGGCGCCCGCCAAGGAACTCCTCCTGTTGGCGCCCGCCAAGGAACTCCTCCTGTTGGCGCCCGCCATTGGCGAGTTCTTTGTACTCAGAAGCATGTTTTTCGTGACTGTACTGGGATGGAAGCTCCTGTTATTAGAGTGCCCCTACAGGGTGAATTCTATCACACTGTCATAGTGGAAGTCAAAGACTTAGCTAATCAGGCAGCTGGGACACAGAGCTTTGCCTCCTGCTGTCACTCTGGAGAACCTGTTACATTTCCAAGAGAGACCTTCGTCTTCTAATGAAACACAATCTTGTCAAATGGGTAGGGAGATTGTTTACCTCCCTGAACCACTGAGAAATTGATGTCTGTTGCCTGTTTAGGGAAAGTCACTGTGAAGCAGATGCTTGGTGTTGAAAAGTTCTCCTGGGTGCAGCAGCTGCAGATCAGACATATTTCCTCTACTGCACTAGTCCTGCAGGGCGCAGCGCCTACTATATCACACACACACACGTTGTGACTGTGTGGGACGGCTCGCTTAATAAAGAAGAGGAATCAGCTCTGCACTCGACTACTTCTGCACCAGATTCATGTCTTATACTAGGAGACCCCAACACTCTGCTCCTTATTTAGATTATTTTTATCCCACCCTAATCTTAGGCTCAGGATGACTTACAATTCCTTAAACATATTAACTCTAAAGTTAACTAACACAACTCTTAATCTTTACTTAACTTTACTGCCATGAATCTGACAAACTCCATGAAGTATTCTCCCCATCTGACGGGTGGGAGGGATTGGGGGTGGAGGAAGGGACAAGTCACTTAGCCCAAGGCTGCCTCACAGAGCTTGGGAATAGAACCTATAGCTTGATCTGTGGCCAAGAACACCCTTCTATGGCTTGTAATCAGCATTCAGAAAGCTAATTCTTCACAAAGCTGTTCCATCTGAGGTCTCACCATCAGGCCACACCAGCCACCTCTCCTAGGAGGGCCACTGCGGTCACTACCAAAAAGAACAGCTAGCCTGACCTCAAAACACCCAACTTAAAAGACTGTCCAGGCCTCCGAGACCTTAGTCAAGTTGACGGAGAATCTGGGGACACGCGGCTCTCTTCAAGTTCAAGTCACCGTCATTCAGACATACAACACATTCAGACGGGAGGGCTATCTTGCTGCATTATCTGGGTATGGGAACAGGATGAAGCTTAGTAATTTCTCATTACCAAGGTGACTAATTCCATATGGAGCAAAATCTTGCAGCAGCAGCAGGAAACGCTGTCAACTTTATACGTCACCTTGGCTTTTCTGGATGCAACACATTGCAAGAATTGTTAGAGAAGAATTTGTGTGTAACAGGCAAATGGTCCAATTATCTTTACAGTAAAAGAGGAAAGTACTAAACTTAGCGCAGTTGCCACAAGGAACCAATTTACTAGATGCATCTCTGAGGCCAACTGGGGACAGCAGCTGTAAAACAACTCCATACTTCACTCAGAACCATCGGACTAACCTCAATGGAGTTTGACTTCATTGAAGCAGATGCAGCATTTGGGCAAAACTAGTGGATTACTGAGGATGAGATTGTGGCTCTAACGCTACACTGGATCCTTGGTTGGTGAAGGCGATGGAGCCTTACACTCTCTCTGTTGAGCTCTGAAGTGGGGAAACTTAACCTTCGAAGAGTCATCATACTCCAGGATCTGGCAAAGCAATCCCTCCCTGTATTCCTGGCCAATGAATCCTTATGAGAGTGGGGAATGCACACCGATCAATCTGTTCCACATGGGCTAACTAAAGAACAGGCTACTGTGCCTACACAAGATAGCCATGGCACAGCGAGGAACAAAGCCATATTGGAAATGGCAGACCCCTGGCTTATATCCTTTAGAGACCACCTTCATCATGGGAGAGTGAAGCCTCTTACAAAATGGCCCAAACTAAACACAGGAATGTAAGCCACTTAGTAAAGTTGTCTTTGAGGGCTGATGAACAAGTACTAGGTAAGTGCCCAGCGTCCCTGCTGCCACATTTAAGATGGGAGTGACTGCATTTCAGCTGGAAAGGATGGTAGTTTCGTGGATTAAGTCAGAGAGAGAACCAAGACCCCCTGCAGCTCAGGAGGCAGACACAAGACTAGCTTCCTTTCCTCCCCAGCACTTTTAAAACTATCCCATGTAGTAGAGTTTATCATTATTGTCCAGCACTATTGGAATGTGCAACCAGAAGAGGCTTAGCCCGGCCTGCACCTCCTGGTTTAATTGATTCTCCAATTCAATGAAAGCTCAGACTGCCTGTCTAGGGACAGAAGAGTTGCTTTAAAGGCACACCAGTAGGAAATTTCCAGACCTTCCCACACCCATTTTTCAAAAACTGGTGAAGTGGCAGCAGCCAGGCAATCCACAACTTCTCGTACAAATTCCAGGTACTTTACAGACAAGCAAAGGAGTCTTTTCTTTCCTTAAACTAACCAGAAAGGCACTCTTATTTCTAGAAACATTTCAAACAAGTTTTAACTCTGATCCAAATACTGATTTTTTTTCATGGCAGGTTAAAGCGGAAACATATTTATTCTGCACCAACGATGCACAGTCATAGCGCTGAAGGGGACATCAGAGGTCATCTATCTAATCCAAACCCTGCACAAAGGCAGGATTCACCAGACTCAAATTGTTACAAAAATTCACCCCAAGTAGAGATTGGGAGGGAGTGCCTAGAGAACACAGATGCTTGAAACAACAGGGGAAAACCTTATTTTAAAAAAATCGACTATGTCTCGTCAAGCTGCACCATACGCAGGTCTAAACACACCACCGTTACCTTACACCAATGACCAGGGTGTAAGACTGTCTGTGATGGGAGTGCCTAGGGAATCTAAGCATAGTGTACTCATACCAGGAACATGTATGTTACATGTATGTTGTTTTCACAAACCTGGTCACACTATCTTTGAACGATTTCTCTAGCCCGACTTTCCAAACCCACTGGAATATTCCCAACTTGCCTTATAAATCTCCTCTTGAACAGAAAATAACCTAAAGGACTGTTTCCCAAACACCGAGTACAAAAACGGTGGGCAGTCTGCTTAATCCGGGTTTGCTAACATTTCAGGCAATGGAATGATCTGTTTGGACACTTGCTAAGCTGCGTTCATACTGCTCCTCCCAAGCATTTCACTCATGCATTTTAATGGATTATTTTGGTCCGATTAAAGGCTCACAGCTGCAGCTTCACTAAGAGCTGCTCTTCGGTACTTATTTTTTTAAAAAAAGACGCTCTAAACATGCCCCCAAACTTACCCTGCTCATGTAAACTTGCTGTTCTTAGCCAGGAAGACACGTGTCTGATTTGCAGACCTGTATGTAACATGCAATCCCTCCCCCTGCCCAGGTACTAAACAAACCATTATAATGTCTATTTTGAGAAGGCTGCTAACTATACCATTATCTTCAGAGTCTAAATTAGTTCACAAAGATCATTACTGTGCAATTACTACTAAAAGGGGCTGTTGTGTAATCTGTCCCAAGCAGAGATCGAAAGTGAGATCAGCATGAAGAGGACGGGGTGCCGGGGTGGGTGGGTGGGGTTGCCACCTACGCACATTTTTAAGAAACCCCTATGAAACATACGTTGCAAGCCCTGCATTTCCACCAATGCAGGCCCTGCAACATGTATGTTTCATAGGGGTTCCTTAAAAATGTGAATAGGTGGCAACTCTAGGCACAGGCAAATTATCCCCTAAGGTGCTTTCCTTTCCTGAAGGCCTGATGTCTTCAGGGCCTATGTTCTGATGATAGGATATTGGACACAGAGCCTGCAGATACTTAAGACGCATGCTAACTATGTGAGGATACATGCTATCTTCAAATATTTAAAGGGCTGCCACAAAGATGATGCAAGGAACTGTTCCTCACTGCTTCAGAAGGCAAGACTAGAAATAATGGGTTCAGATTACAGGAAGGAAGATTTCCCCATAGCATTAATACTATTAAAGCTTCCACTGTGCAGCAGGGGAACAAGTTGCCTAGGGAGGTTGTAGGTTCTCTCCGTCGCTGGAGGTTTTCAAAGAGGCTGGAAAGCCACCTGCCAAGGATGCTGCAGCTGTCATTATCCTGCAGCTGCACAGGGGGTGGAACTAGATGATCCTCGGTCCCTTCCAACTCTATGATTCGTTTTGCACACGAGCTAGGAGGACTGTTGGTATACATCTGCTTAGCACATGCACAAGTATTTGCACGACTGTGGTCTCAGCTACCGTAACACAAAGGAATGTCTTTTCCGTTACCAATTCAAATGACACTTTGCTGAATGTCAAGTTAACTACCTTCATGCAGCAGAACACAACAGTCTGTGGATATGATTTTAAAGCCCATCGGGACTGCTTCCTGCAGCAAATTTGCATTCAGTATAGTCAATCTATAAAACAGACTTCATCCATGCGCTGTCCTGCAGTTTCACTTCCATCTGTTAACCAGGTACCAAGCCCACAAACTGTATAAGCCGTGCCCAGATAGAACTGGAGCCATACAAACACCCGACACACAAATGCAAATAAGGAAGGGTTCTGTCATCTTAAAGGCTTACAAAGTTGTTGAGGGTTTGGAGGGGGGAGAAGTAGCTTTTGTGACTTTTAAATACATTTGTGCTAACCACCTTTAGGTCTGCAGGAAACTGAAGCCAGAACGATTGTTCTGGCCCAAGATTTGTGGCTTCTACCCACAGAATGTTTCCACTCTACTGTCATGAGGAAGGAAATCGTAACTCACACAGCTGAGTGAGAGGGTGGATTCCTGCAGTCATGTTAGACTCGGTCAGAAAGCTTGCATGAAGTTTTTCCTCACAGCCAACAAGAAAACAAAATCAGACTTGAAGAAAACAAAGATGAATCAGATTTCCAGTTCTAATGTCCGCTCTAGGACAGCCTTTTGCAAAATGAAAAACCTGTTTCACCAATAAAAGAGAGGAGTTGGAAAGTGAGATTCCATGCCCCTGAACCAGCTGCCAGCCTCAGTTTTCTGGGTGCCAATGGCTCCCAGGTGCCTGCAAATTTCATAATCTGCCCATGCCATATACTAATTAACCTAAAAGTGTCACGCACTCCAAAAGTTGGCACAGTCTGGTCCCATAAAAAGAGAGAGGACTAAATTCTTAATTCCTCTCGGGAAGCTGTCCCCATTTCCCCTCAGTACAAACGTGCAGCTTTTCAGGATTTTCTTTCCTCCTCTCAACTAGTAAGGAATCTAAACCATCACAACTGCAGCTAGTAAAGAGGCTTATTTAAAACGTGGTGATCTCTGGAATCCAGAGACCCCGAGAGAGAGAGAGAGAGGAAACTGGAGAGTACAAGAGAATCAGAAGAGCTGCCCCATTCTGTACACGAGTAGTTTCCTGTATAAGGGACACAGCGCTTAATGTGGCTTTGCTCACAGATTAGCGTGGGGGGGAAGGCCTGTTAATCCACAGATGCTTTTACTTGACTCAAGACAGTTCTCTCCTAATCTAGCGGCTGTAACACTGCCCTCCTCACATTTTCCCCAGACTTCTCTTCATTCTTTTGCTTTCAAGGCCTCGTTTGTGATCTAGCTCTGCCAGACACCAGCCTTCCAACTCACTCAGTTCTGAACTCCATGTTATTTTCTAATCAGACAGTAATCACTTGCAAGAGCATCTCGCCCCAATCACCAATACGGCTTATTGCTTCCAACAAATGAAAAACAATCTTGGTTGCTACCACGGGATTAACAAGGTTTCTTATTAGCTGCATTAATATCACATTTATTTTGTATTATATGCTTCTCTGGTACATGTTAATGTGCAAAAAGACAAGACATCTAGCATGCTTTGCCTTTAGGGAAAGACTTACTATCATAAAAACCAATAAACTACACACAGAATGACTTCATCCATCACTAAAATACCAGAGCTCTCTGGCCTCTTCTTTATTTGGCAAGAAGTTTCAAGTTTGTTTTGCACAGTTCAAAGGCTATTTGCACACAAGTTGGAGGAGCAGGAAACTGCCGTGAGCTGAAATCACGTCAGGGGGATCACATGAAAATCCACTCATGCGCAGCAGCGTTTAGCCCGTTTCCGCTGCGATTTCAGTGACAGGAGACAAGGCTGGATTTTCAGCCCTTTCTCCCGTCACTGAAATCACAGCAGAAATGGGCTAATCACATGAAAAACCTCATGCACGAGTGGAACTTCACATGATCCCCCCAACGTGATTTTGGCTCATGGCAGTCCCCCGCCCCCCTTCTCATGCGCAAGCAGCCCGTGTCTTTAGACCAATGCTTCCCCAGCTTTCTCCCTGCATGACCCCATTTTGAGATTTAAATATAATCCCCCAGGACCCCAGACAGCCACAAAGACATGTGGAGTCTATCCAACATTATACAAGCTGCAACCACATTTGGAGTTCAGGAACCTCTGCTCTGGCCAGACTTTGCCTGACTTCCATCTAGCAAGTTAATGTGAACTTGCTAAACCTACAGGCTTCTTAAAAGTTTTGTGCCAGTCAGACCTTCCATTCTCCATCTTCTTGACAGCTGGAATAATGCATTGCACATATAAGGAAGAACTTTCAATATTGCTCCTAAGGAAAGAACAGGAAAAGCCACAGATACTGGGATCGGGAGGAAAAAGCTAGTAAGCGTCTAAAGTGAAAAATGTCGCAGTTTGGTGGCCTCTGCCAGAGAACTGTCAACATGTTGCTGAGTAGACCATTTTGCCATACCAATGCACAATAGAAGTTCAGGCAAGAAAAGTGTTCAGGACAACTGTCGTCTCATTAAGCAACCAATGTATCACCTTAAGCTGGTCATAACTAGGGCTTCCTCTAGCATCTGGAGGAGCCACATGGCCAGTCTTCCATTTACTATCCCCAACCTTAACCTAGTTAGTACACTAAAAGGGACAGACGAGCTTCTTCTTTAAACCTGCTACGCTTATTCTCCTCTCTCCAGCTTTCCTCTCTTGCTGCACAGATAGCATCCTTCATATTTAAATAATGTCAAGTCGGACTTCAGGTACGAGCGAATACATTGTTTGAAAACCATAGATAAAAAAAAGCTTGAAGTTTCTTTAAACATTTCTTACGTCCAGCAGCCTCTGTGATAAGTGCTGTAAAATCAGCAGAGAGGAACACCAGATATTTCCCAGATATAAAAGTAGCATGGTCAATTCTGCATAGACAGGTGGTCCAGGACATTTGGGAGCATGAAGAGATAAAGAGCAGAGTGGGGAAAGTAACTCTGGCACTGCAGCCACAAGAATACACCACGCCAGTCTGATTTTCTTTCAAGAGCTTTTTTCTCAGGAAGACAGATGAGAAAGTCACAACAAGGCCTTGTA
Source organism: Sphenodon punctatus (assembly GCA_003113815.1). Taxonomy (NCBI): domain Eukaryota; kingdom Metazoa; phylum Chordata; class Lepidosauria; order Sphenodontia; family Sphenodontidae; genus Sphenodon; species Sphenodon punctatus. Next base: position 209,007 of record QEPC01012362.1, read on the forward strand.
CCTCCCGCTGCCCCACACCAACTACAAACTGGACAGCTCGTCCGAGCCAATCCCCTCACCACTGGGAAAGGACTGAGGAGAGTACACGGCGGTGGACCCAGACCTGACCGCTGCGACCATGCAGCTACCATCACAGACCCGGGCACTTCCAAGGAAGAAGCATTCATTCATGACACAAACAGGACTTGAACCTCCGCTGGTGCTAAATGGGGCTCACAGCGAGCTCCAGGGGCAGGCCAAGTCCACGACAAACTCCTGGCTGGTGACAAAGTATTTCCCCCTCAGTCCACTAAGACCGCATTCACACCTGCGGTGGCGAGACCGGGAAGGGAAGACGTGGCAGCGGGGAGGAGCCGGACAGCAGAAGAGGAGCCAGTGCCAACAGGGATGTGCCGCGGCTTCCTTCGCGCACGTCAGGGCAGGATTTTGCTCCCTGACGTGCGCGAGGGAAGCCGGCGGTACATGCCCGTTCGCCCCGGTTCTTCTTCTGCTCTCCAGCTCCTCCCCGCTGCCGCATGGGCCTCACCGCCACAGATGTGAATGCGGCCGTACTTGCGGTCCTAAACTGAAAAGCCACCGTGCCTTTCCACAGGCCAAGCCATCGGCACCGGCTGAATGTTGTTAATGAGTATAGAATTGGCCTAGTGTCTCCCTTTCCCAACTCTCCAGTTTTTGGAGTCTAATCTCCTTGAGGGCACCCCAAGCACAGCAGGCGTCAAAGAGGATTTGGATTCTTCTGTGTCCCTCACACCACAGGATAGTTGGCAAGGAAGGATGTTGTGATCCCTCAACACACTGCAACGGATCCTCGCTAGCACCTTACTACACTATTAATCAGACAGGTTGCTCTGTGCCAGCTGCCCATTTGGACATTGCGTTACCTGTACAACTATCTGGAGAGGTAACTGGCATGTGCATTTCTTACTGGCAGGGCTAGTTGCCCTAGAAAGCAAACGTGGCCTGGATGCTATGGCCTGGAGCAAGGTGCCCTGGGAGAACACGCCATTACACAGTGAATGACACAATTACAGAAGGGAGGCACTGGGGTGGCATGAGGCTCTTTGTTACAGGTGTGAGACCCCAAGCCTGAAGCAACACCACCCGTGCCAGCCCAGGAGGGACTCCCAAGAGGTCATACATTCATTCTTGGTACTGGGCAGCAGCCTGGAAGCCTCACAGAAACACACGCTGGACACAGGGCTGCAGAGCCGGGGGGGACGGGGGACCGGACCCCTTTGCTTCCTTTCCCTAACAAGAGTCTAGTGGCATCATATTCTCGCTTCTAGCCTGGGCCGGCACTACAGCCTGGGCCAGCATCACTAGGCTAGGGGTGCCACAGTACCTCAACGCAAGATACTGACCTCACTCAGCGGTAGAAAGCCTAGACTTACTCCTCTCTCAGCAGCTGGCAGCACTGTAGTTACTCTGCCTCCTACTGGGGTGAACGGTATGGTTTTCATCCCCACACAGAGTAGGGGTCCCTAGTCACACAAACCACATGCCAGGCCCAGAAACCACTTCCACCTCATTCACCCGACCCCAGAACTGAACCCTGTCACATTCAGATCCACTGCCCCACCTACCCGAGACAGAGAATTCCCATAGTCTCAGTATGGGGGGGTGGGGGATCCCCTCCAGACTTACCCCTCCCCACCCTCACAAACCAGACTAGGCTCCTACACACACACAAGAGTACTGGGGTAGGAGACTGCGTATCCGCCCATCCCCCCCTGCGTACCCTGGGCTGGCACTCAGTCCTGTACCCCCTTGCCCCAGGGTCATCCCTCCCTCCCCCCAACCCGCCCTCCTTGCCCCAGGGTCATCCCTCCCCCCCCAACCCGCCCTCCTTGCCCCAGGGTCATCCCTCCC
>QEPC01012362.1:211650-225118 GCA_003113815.1 Sphenodon punctatus
CTCCCCCTTGCCCCGGCATCAACTCTCTGCCTACCCCGGGCTGGCACTCAGCCTGTACCCCGGGGTTGCCCCTCCCCCCCGAACATACACACGAGTACCGGGGTAGAAGCCCTCGTACCCGCCCATCCCCTCCGGTACCCCGGGCTGGCACTCAGCCCTGTACCCCCCCTTGCCCCGGGGCTACCCCGCCCCCCGTGCGCCCCAGGATGGTTTCCCCGGGGTTGCTCCCCCGTTACCGGCCCCGCCCGCGGATACAGCTTGAATCCCCTCAGGATCTCCTGGGCCCGCTCCTCCTTGGCCGACATGGTGCCGCTCCACGCCCCGCCCGGGCTGGGCTCGCTCCACAGGGCCTGAGCGGGAGGAGGAGACGGCGCCGGCTCGGACCCCACTGCACCCGCCACTGCCCGGCACAGCCAACCACCCCGAGCGGGACCGGCCTCGCCCCGCCCCCGGGCAGCATCAGCCAATCGCCGCCTCCCGTGCTCATCTCCGTCCCGCCTACTCCCGCTTGCATGACGTCGCTGGCGGCCAATCCCTGCCTCAGCCCAGCAAGGGCGGCTGCGCGAGCGGGTCGCTAAGGAGGGGACGCTCCAGCAACCTGACGTCGCCCCGAGAGACGGGAGTCGCCGCAGGACAATCCTCCCCCGAGAGCGGAGCCGCAAGCGCGGAAACCGGCCACAGGGGGCGCTGCCGGGCAAGCCACTCCCCACTCCCCCAGCCCGGCTAGGAGCGCCCCCTGGCGGCTGCAGAGCGCAGACCCTGCCCCAAGGAAGGGGATGAGCCGCAGCCTTACAGCCACCACCACCGGCTGTGAGCCTAGGTCCATGCTGCCCACCCACCCAGTCTAGGGTTGCCACCTATGCAAATGTTGATGGAACACTTATGGAAAATACATGTTGCAGGGCCTAAGGCACCAATGCAGGGCCTACAACATGTATTTTTCATTAGTGTCCCTTCAACATTTGCATAGGTCGCAACCCTAGTCCAGGCATTCCTCTGCCCTGCATCCAGAGCAGCTCATACCCTGCAGTCATGGGGTGGGGTGTGAATTTGCATAAATATGCATGCATTGATTTATGCAAATTTATAAGACCCTTGAGGCTCAAAAAGATATGGGGCCGAGATAGATGCAGGATAGGTGGGGCAGAAACTGGGAGGGTAAAGACTGGGCGTAGAGGCATGGGGATGCAATGGGAGGAGGGCACATGTCCATGGGGGTTTACAGAGCAAGGACACTTGGCCACCTGCCTCACAAAGACTCAAGGAGGTGCTGGATCTTCCGCACTATTTGCTTCTGCCTCTTGTGATCATGTCACTCCAGCTTCCTTGCAACCCCTTAGGCTACCTGTAACCCTTGCCTGCAATGCCCCAGCCTCAGGACCCCTTTGCAGCCAGTCCCAATAACGACAGCACCGTGGCTCAGTGCAAGGCTGCACCTGCTGTCATATCTAGGCTAGGCTGGGCAGCCCCTGCTCCTGCTAACCTGGCTGATTCACTGACAAGGAGCCATCCCCAGCAAGCATTCTTGCAGCAGCATGTGTGGGCCCGTAGTCAACTGCTCCTAGATTTTTCTGTGTCTCCTATTGCTCTGTGACAACAGTATGAATATACGACTGCCTCAGAGCAAGCTGCTCTCCTGTTGGTTAGCAGCAATTTGGACTATGGCCCAAATGTTCTGATCGTCAGCATGGGGCCCAGCTCCATCAATGTCAAGTTGTTTCAGGTTGCAGCTTCACCCTATAGTAGCTCTCCAACTACACCAGGCTGCACAGTCACACATGGCTTGCCTACTCAGTCTAACTCTGGCTATGGTGCTTTTTGCCCTACTCCAGAGCAACTGGATTTTGGGGGCCCTTGTCTCACACAAGTTCACCTTGGCTGCAGAGCAAGATCCTGCGGAGCAACTCTTTGCATGCCGTGCCAAAGTGGAAATTTGCTCTGGGACAATTTTTCCTCATGAACTTAAATACCAGTTGCTCAGGAGCAAGGGCATGTTACTCTGAGAGGCAAACAGTGCAGAGTAATTTGCACTGCAGTCGGTGACATGAGGCAAAGTCCCCTGTTGGAAGAGTTCACCTGGCCCTGGCCCCCTAGAACAAGTTGGTCCCAGGGAAGTTTTCCTCCCACTCTTCAAATCAACCCCTCCCCACAAAATTGCAAGAATTGTTGAAAATTGGGGGTCAAAATAGATTTGGGATTCTGTTTATTTGCCTGTTGACCCTGGAGTCTTTGCTATTCATGTATGCAGGGTTTTTGCCCATATTTGGAAGAGCTAGAAACACAGGCCACGATCCACCAGTCACTTACTCTGCCATAAGTGGTTGGTGGACCGTGGCCACAGTCTTCAAAGCACCGGGCTGGTACATGCCTTATTGATCTTTATGTAAAGAAAGCCAAGCGTCCAATTATTCCGTGACAACTCTCAAGCATCACACCACCTATTACAAGTGTTAGTCACTGGCAGTACCTGGAAGCTGGCTCATTTAACAAAGTAGGAGGGTGATTTCCAAACCACATGGGATTGGTAGAGGTTTTCGTATTTACCATTCTAATTTTAGGAGTGCTTGTGGGGGTGGGCTGAAGCAGGCTGTGGTGGCGTGACCCCTTTAAGGGGGCCTGTTTGTCCCCTTGGTCCCGCCCCCTGGGGTGTGTGTGTGGTTATAACAGCAACAGATGCCTGCACTGCGGCAGTCAGCTGTGGAGTTCAAGCCAGGCTGGGAGCTCTCCTGGGTCCTGAAATGCTAAGGGCTGGCTGGAAGGGGAAGTTATAGCTCTCTGACCTGCTGCTCAGCATTCAGAGGACAACAATTAACCTATGGGAGCTGGGGGAACCTGCATTGGGCTCGCCCTAAACCTGCAAAGCAGCCCTGGGGTAGCCAGAGAGAAGCTAAAATAAGTGGGGCCTTGCCCAACACATAGTAAAAGCTCTGCTTGAGCAGGGGGAGAAACGCTATGGTTGAAGACCTGGGTTCTACTCTGCTGCTGGCAAATTCTGACAGTGGATTAGATAAATTCAGGTAGGCTATGTCCTTCAATTACTATTGGCCAAGATGGTTGGGAAAGGCATCTGCTTGCATGTTGGCATGTTCTGACATGCCCAGACATGTCCAGGGCAGCCTACAGCTCCATATCTGGCTGATGTCCTTGCATGAGCCCAGAAGGGTGCCTCCCTAATCAAATCTAGTGGCCAGGGGCTCCTCCCTGGCTTGAGCACACTTTGTTTACTGATCCTGCAGATGCAGAGCCTATTCACACCGCCCTAGGAGATGATATTACATTAACCTCTTGACTCACCCTCTTCTTCTTCTTTGTTCACCCTTCCCATTGCCTGAAGCTACCCTGTGCTGTATAAGAGACTCAGCGTGTACAGTGTTTTAGAACCAACTTGGCTAACTAGAAGGGTCTATGTTGTTGGTTCTCCTGGTCAGGGACAGATCTGGAGCCGCTGTCCCTGTTCCAGTCCCGCAAGCAATAAAGCCTAATGAACCAATCCTGAAAGTGGGGTGTCTACCTTGTTCATCATATGTGTACTGTAGCAACCCTTAAGCCCCACAATGCAGGAATCTACAATGCTCACAGTGTCCCTAGAACATATGGCTGGTGGAAGCTTGGAGTGAATGAGAGGATGGATCACTCCCTGTGGCTTCGTGTCCCGGCTGGTGTTAGAGACAGTATCGCAGATGCTGTGGACCAGGGTGCTCTGTCCTACTGCTTCTAGTGTAACCATCACACCCCTTTTCTACCATCACAATGTTGCAGCACTCGGAAAAGGGGAGTTGCTGCACCAAAATTGGTGGAGCAAAGGACTATTATGGATCTGGGGCCCCCTGCGAATGTAACTCTCTGTTGGGATTCATTTCCGCGGGAGTGCAAGTCATTGGATAGGGCCATCGGCTTGCCTTCCAGCCTCTTGGCTTACCACAATGGTTCTGGGCAGGTGGGGCCAATGACTGGGTGGGACGGCTTGTCAGTTTGGAGTCAAGAGAGGGGAGAGCTGCAGCCTGGCTGGGGACTGCATGCTGGAGTTTGGGGGGGAAAGGCTACAGAGAGACAGTCTTTTGGGGAGCCCCTGTGGTGCTGGACCTGGAGGGTTCAGCAGGGCCTGACTGGAGAAGCTGACAGCTGATCCCAGCCATTCCTCTCAACTTGTACATTTTTACATAAATGGACTGTTATATTATTATTATTATAAACATTTACATAGCGCCAGCCATGTGCCTGGCGCTGTACAGAATGTGGAAATAGACGCAGTCCCTGCCTGTGGCTTACAATCTAAAAGACAAGGAGAGGGAGAGGGGACAGTGGGAGAGACAGGGGAGAAGACCAACAAACATTCAGGCGGATGCGAAGTCTCAGGTGCGTGTGCTTGGCTTGATTACAATCAGGTTGGTTGCAGCAGTCTGCAGAGAAGGGCAGACAGTAAGTATATGGGGGAACGACTAGCAGGGATTGGGAAAGGCGGCAAGGAAAAAGTGGGCCTTGAGGAGGAATTTGAAGGAGCGGAGGGAGGGGGCAAGGCGGATGTGGGTAGGGAGGGAGTTCCAGGCATGGGGGGCAGCGAGGGAGAAGGGTCGAAGGTGGTTAGGTGAACAGGAGAAACGAGGGAGAGTGAGGGAGGGGACAGAGGAAGAGCGGAGAGCGTGTGCAGGAGTGCATAGGGAGATTAGGTCTGAGAGGTAAGGGGGAGCCTGGTTGTGGAGTGTTTTGAACGTGAATACCAGGAGTTTAAACAGGATATGTTCAGGAAGGGGGAGCCAGTGCACAGAGGAGAGGCTGCACATGGTCGAAGTGACGGGCAGAGTGAATGACCTTGGCAGCAGAGTTTTGGATTGCAATAAGGGGGGACAGGTGAGAGTGAGGGAGGCCAGCAAGGAGGAGGTTGCAGTAATCGAGGTGAGAGATAACCATGGCATGAACAAGGGTTTTGGCCGAGGAGGTAGAGAGAAAGGGGCGGATTCGAGCAATGTTATGGCGGGTGAATCGGCAGGATTTGGCAACAGAGTCAATGTAAGGTTTAAAAGAGAGGTGCGTGTCAAAGATGAAGCCCAAGCTCCGGGCTTGGAGAACAGGATGGATGGTGACTCCATCGATGCAGATGGGCAGGTTAGAGGAGGGAGGAAAAATTAGGAGTTCGGTCTTGGCCATGTTGAGCTTGAGTTGACATTGGGACATCCAGGCGGAGATATCAGAGAGGCAGTTGACGAGGCGTGAGTGGACAGAAGAGGAGAGAGAGGGGGTAGAAAGATAGAGTTAGGTGTCATCAGCGTAGAGATGATATTGGAATCCGTGGGAGGCAATAAGTTTGCCAAGGGACAGGGTGTAAATAGAGAAGAGGAGAGGGCCAAGGACAGAGCCTTGGGAGACTCCAAACGAAAGGGGGAGGGAGGAGGAGTTTGACTTGGAGAGAGAGACTTTAAAGGAGCAGTCAGAGAGGTAGGAGGAGAACCAGTCAAGGACAGAGCCATGGAAGCCCAAAGAGTAAAGCGAGTCCAATAGAAGCAAGTGGTCGACAGTGTCAAAGGCAGCAGAGAGGTCAAGGAGGACAAGAATGGAGTAGAGGCACTTAGATTTAGTGACAAGTAGATCATTGGTGATCTTGGCCAGGGCAGTTTCAGTAGAGTGGAGGGGGCGGAAGCCGGATTGGAGAGGGTCCAGGGAGGAGTTGACAGAGAGGAGCTCCAGGCAGCAGGAGTAGATAACACGTTCCAGAAGCTTTGAGGCAAAGGGAAGGAGGGAGACTGGCCGGTAACTAGAGGGGTCAGACGGGTCCAGGGTGGGCTTTTTGAGGATGGGGGAGATAGTGGCATGCTTGAAGGCAGAGGGGAAGGAGCCTGTGGAAAGGGAGAGATTGATGACATGTAGAAGTGGGGGGGGGGCGACAGTGGGAGCAACATAGGTCAGGAGGCAGGAGGGGATCGGGTCAAGGGGGCAGGTGGAGGGGTTGAATGAAGAGAGCAGAGCAGAGGTTTCCTTGAGAGAGGCAGGAGGGAAGGATGTGAGGAGAGAAGGGGAGGGGGTGGTACGGGAGCGGGAGGAGGAGGTGGGTGGGAGGCAATGTCCCGACGGATCTTGTCAATCTTTGAGGTGAAGAATGATGCAAGATCCTGAGCAGCAAGGGAAGAGGGCGGAGGAGGGCAGGGGGGCTTAAGAAGGGAGTCGAAAGTAGAGAAGAGGCGGCGAGGGTCACGAGAGAAAGATTTGATCCTGGAGGCATAATAGTGTTGCCTAGCTAGGGAGATACACCAACCCAGCAAGGCTACCCATGGAAATTCCCACCACTTGGGGAAGTGGGGCGAGCAACAGAACCTTGCACCCTTTCCAGCCCTGCTCCATAAGTCACAGCACTTGGAAGAGGGGTGTGGCTATGCTGGATAGATGTGGAGCAGAGCCCTCTGCCCTCTTAATTTATGGATGGCCCTGGGACCAACTTGCTCTCTGCCTGGAAAAGTCTGGACACCCCTGCTATATACACAGTCTGTTAGTTCTCATGGGAAAGCCCAACCCCATTGAAGTCATTGGCAAATTGAAGTATGGTACTTCTTATGCAAAAGAAGGGTCTTCCAGCAGAACTAACATTGCCCCATATATGGATCTGATCAGCTTTCAATTTCTGACCCCCTTTTCTTCTCTTATGAGTTAGGAATGGTAGAAATTCCTGATGAGCAACACCTTTCTCTCCCATAGCCAATGGGGAGGTCCATAAACTGTACAATGAGAGACTCATGTACTACCATGTGGTAGGGTCAGACTTGCCTGGGTTAAGTTTTTACAGGATCATGGCCCAATAATCCAGTCTCTCATAGGGAATTAGCTTTTCCAGTCTTTTATCAGTGCCTTCTTCAGATGGGCCTCTCGCGTACAAATCTCCACCACAGTACATCAAGATATACTGTGCCAAGCCCCCAAAGCCTCTACCAGCCAAACAAGAATCCTTAGGCTGACACATACAGTGTCCATCCAGTCCTTAGGTTAGCACTCAGTTCTCATTTATCCTTCTTCAGCTGGATCTCTGAACTGGGCAAGAATCCTCAGAAGCACCTCTCTCCACTACAGCCAAGCACAGATTGACTCCTTTTCAGGAAGTTGCCTCTTATATAGCTCTAAGTGGGTGTGGCCAAGCCTCCCCTCTTGCAAGGCTTAAAGGGCTCACAGGGACTCTGCCCTGTTACATACCATGTGTCTCCTGGCAGGGCACCTTGTTCCCAGGGATTGTGTCTGGTCTTTAGAGGGCCTACATGACACCTTGACCTTCTCAAGGCACCATCGCTGGCCTAGGTGCCATCCCAGGGCTTCAGCTAGAAGGCAAATAGTGCTCTGACTCCCGCAGCCACTGACGAGCCTGTTGACATTTCTCTTTAATGCCTCACCAGCCTTTGGGCTAAATTTCCCCTTACCATTCAGCAGGATTGAATACAAGGGTTGGATGTGGTGCCACTGCCAGGTGTGTGTTTGGCTGCTGTAGCTTCCCACTTGCCTGGATGACTGCTCTTGAGGAGCTAGTTCATAGATGCAGGTTAAGCTCTGTGCTACATGGTGCTCCCTGGGTTTTCAGAGACTGGCAGTCAAGGTTAGGCTAAAGCAAGCAGTTCTTTCTCTGGAACAGCTAGTTTGTCAGTGCTACAACAAATTCTGGGTGATGAGCATATTCTATCTATAGGTGCAACGGGCGGAGGAGAGAAAGACCAGAGACTCAAGTTCCTTTTTGCTGCTCCCTCCAAATCCTGTGAACCCACCATTCCTATCTCCCCCGCTGCCACCCCCCACCCAACTCACCAGGGTTTGGCACTGGCGGGTCTAGAACCTGGGTCTCCAGGTGGGGTTGCCACCTATGCACATTTTTAAGGAACGCTAATGAAAAATACATGTTGTAGGGCCTACATGTGTTTTTCATAAGTGTTACTTACAATGTGCATAGGTGGCAATCCTATCTCCAGGGCTCCTAGGCATTGCTCATCCCTCCCAGCCACACGGTGGCAAACCGAGACCTATGCTCTTCCCTGGGACTCCTTAGCCCTTGCCCCGATTGGCTCCAGGGCTCTGCCTCAAGATTGGCTAGAAGAACGCATAAATACTTCCTGGGGGCAAAATCCAACCTTCAGTTTTGAGTGTTGAATAGAGATTCTGCCTCACTCCCTCCTGCCACCTGAACTGCTTGCCTAGTTTTCTTACCCCTGCTGTCACTCAGCTACACCTTATCATCACCTTTTTGGAGTTGACACTTTACTATGGATGTCCTAGACCCCTGAGCACAGCTCTGGAGCAAGCCCACTCTTGCCGGTGCCCCAGGTCTGGGGCCCTGCCAGGTGGCTGCTTAGCACTGTCCTGTCTCCACTGTTCATACCATCCCCTCTGGGAAACAAACACATCCGAGAGGAGGGACAGGGAGCAGGTACTCTGTGCAGGCCTGGGGGCATGATTAATAGGAAAAGGTCAGAGTGTTCCCCCGACTATCTGGCTGCACCCCTGATCCCATCATCTGAACTGCTGTTTATTAGCAGTGCACTAATTGGCTCTCTCCACATAAGCAATGGCTGCCATTACAGAACCCTTAGAGAAAAAAAAACGCATTTCACCATATAAAGCCCAATCCCGCCATTGCCAACGGCCGCAGAGTCACCTCGAAGCAGCAATTGCTAGCAGTCACAGCCTCCTTAATAGCCTGCCTCCCATTTACCATAATTCACCTAGCCAATTAAAGAAAAGGAGCTAATTAAAAAGTTGCCTACATAAAGGGGCTCTAATGATAAACAAGCTCTATTCATGCATAGAGGTGGCGGCACTTATTTAACTGAGGATTCAGGATCCGGATTCAACCCTCTTTGGCGAGTCAGAGCAGAGAGTGGATAGGCCATGTCTATCCGTGGGGCAGCAAGCTAGGGGTGGGCTCTAAGAGCTTTTCTTAGAGTTTGAGTAGCATGAGTAGCAGTCAGTAAGGGGTGGGAGGAGGCTGCCAGAGAGAAAGAATTGTTGGAGAGGAGAAAAACCCAAGTGAGAGAGGAAAGACAATGTTAAAGGTGTTGTGGAAGGGATCAGTCCTTCCCTCCCCTTCCTAACAGGCCGTGGAAGGCCAACCTCCTTGGCTGAGGAGAGCTGAGACTGGGTTTTAAAAATAATTGGATTTGTTCTTGGAGGGTAGGTCCATTAACAGCTCTTAACCAAGTCGTTTCGGGGATATAACCTCTGACTATGGAGAACTGTGAATGACCGGCAGGGGATGGATCATCACCCCATTGTGACCTTAGGCATTTCTCCCAAGAGACTGAGTTTGGCCACTGTCAAAGACAGGATACTGGGCTTGTTGGACCATTGGTCTGATGCAGTATGGCACTTCTTACGTTTTTATGTAAAATAGTAACAGGGAGGGCCAGTCTAGTGTAGTAGATAAGGTGTGAGACTTGTACCACTGCCTGACAGATCAGGGTTCAAATCTCATCTCACTGGGTGGCCCAAAGCAAGTCACATTGTCTGAGCCTCAGTTCCCCTTCTTTAAAATGGGAATAATAATGGCTGACTTCACTGGAGTTTGTGATGGTGAACTAAAGATTGTAAAGCACTTTGAACACTGAAAGAGCTATGTAAATGCCAAAAAGTCATAATAATTACCCTGATCTGTACTTGAGTCGGCTAATTCCAGAGAGGGAAGTGAAGAGAAAAATAAGCTGAGGCAGGAAAAGCTGATTAACCAATGTGTATTGGCCCGATGAGATGAGGGCTAGCCTGGAGCTTGAGAGAGTAACATTGTGACCATAACCTGTGGGCGTTTGCTCTACAGATGTCCTGGACATGGTCATCAGGGGCACAGCGACTCTGGCTCCATTCAGATTCCCAGCACACCACGAGAAGAGCCCGATGGTCCAAAGTCCTCAGCAGTCAATGGAGAAACTCTCGGTGGCTTCACAGAGCGATGGGTCCTGGGAACAGTAGAGATGCTAGAACGTAATGGGCATCCCTTATTTCAGTACCCCACAGTTCCATAGTACCTAACAGATACCCTATAACTACAAAGCATCACAGCTCCATAGCACAGTTCATTTTTAAAATGTGGACCTAGCCAGGAGACAGCCGATTGCTCGCAGCAGGGAGCTCCCCAACCTGCATAGGGAGGGCTGGCATGGGCTGGTGATGCATGCCCTTGGCTTAGAGGTGTGCTAGGGAAACAGCCTGAAGGGTGTGAAGTCTGAGCTGTGCTCAGAAATGGAGCCTTTATGAGTTTCAGCCTGATCAGAAAGTCTGGTTCTTTCCCTATAAGAGAAGAGCCTTTTTTGGTCTGACTCATCGCTCTGTGAAGCCCCTGGGAGGCTCTCCATCGACTGCTGAGGGCTTTGGATCAGGTCCTCCTTGTCGTGCGCTGACTGTACGATCACCCTGCGCATTCTAGAATCTTCTATTTGGTGCTCAGTGACCTCACTGCCCAACTGCTCACTAGCCCTCAACCGCCACTTGGCCGCACGGTAGCCATGGGGAACAAGGTGAAATATCCAGTTTGCGGAAAGGCTGCTACGCCCAGCAGCCTCGCCGGGGAAAGAAGAGAGGCCGTGAGTGAAGGGATAATGGTGACATTAAAAGATAGACTGGATTAACGTCATAAAACCATTTGCTGGAGGCTGCCAGCAGTAGGGAGGCAGGGGCCCTGTGACCCCATGGGCTTTAAAAGGGAATCGCGACAGCTGGGCATTAATAGCTTTCTCTCTCTTAAAAACCTGGGCTTTACCGAGCTATTTTTGGCATTTGACTTCAGGCAGTCATGCCAGCTTGGTCAGGAGTCAGGACTCGAAGGATCGTGATGGATGAGTTACACGGGGCTCATTTGAGGGGGTGAGGGGGGTGTCTGGCAATGCCCTACCTCAAACTCTGCCCACTAGCTCTACCCACAACCCTGGACGCAGCTGGCTCTCATGGAGCGAATCTACTGCCATCCTTAGGCTTCAGAATAAGCAACCCCTGAGATGGCCAGTCTGGCTGTTATTTCAAGGGCCCTTTTCACACAGACACGCTAACACTGATCAAATGGGTGTTACATTTTATTATACATATTTATTTATTGGACTTGTATCCCACTCCCTCCAGCCTTGCAGCAGCTCCGGGCAGATGGGATGTTGCAGGGATGCACATATAATAAAATGCAACACCCATTTGATCAGTGTGAATGTGTCTGGGTGTGACGGCTCTGCGCGTTGCAAAAGGAACTGCGTTGTGCGAGCTGCCGTGTTTCAAATGCCGTTCAGCCTCTGGGGAGGAGACCTGAGAGCCTCTGAACCTTTGATGTCTGGGGTCATGCTAAAACACAGCTGGGGCTCTTAATAATGGAACCATAGAAGGGGGCTACTGCACAGCAGCTGCATCCTGTGAGATTGTGGCTCACACTGACCTTGCAGCAGGGCCACATTGTTTCACAAGGGTTTTCCCATTGGAAAGGGATGGGACCTTGTGGGTGCCCACAGGCAGTGCTGCCTGGGCTAGGAGAGCTTGTCAAGCTGATGTGGGTGGGAGCAGCCCTGGGTTCTTTTGGTGGTCTCTTCCTGAGCTTTGCGGAGCTCTTTTCCCAGACTCCCTCAGCAGGTCTCCCAGCTGTTGGGTGTTTTTAAACAAGATGCTATCACACATGGCATCACACTCATCCAAATGCCCGTGTGAAGGTGGCGGCAGTGCGGCAGGATCCATGCTCCTGTGACCCCCTACCGCGCCCGAGCGGTGGCCATGCTGTCACGCAGACTGGGGTGACTTACTATCCCAAAAGCTTCCCCATGCTACACGCACAGAGCACTATGAAAAATCTGAAGCGTGCCATGCGGGGGAAGCCAAACAAGGCATGGGGACAGGCGCCCACGCATCCTCCTGCCCATGGACATGTCCGTGGCCAGTCACCTCCCCAGTCTCACCCACAGCCCTGCTGGGAGCTCTCTGGGGAGCTCTTAAAGGACGTGTGTACGAAATGCAACACCGCGTTGGCTCAAAGCACAACAAATGCACAATGCGCAAGGGAAGAGACAACACCACGGAGGACAGCAGCTCCTCGCATGTCCCAACCAGTACACACCTCCATTGTTGCCCAGGACTGCCAGCAGCTGCAGTGGCTCCTGGGCAGGAAGGGGTTACTGGCTGCTGCGGCTTCCTGTTTCCATGGTGTCTGCGGCTGTGTGTCATGGCAGAGGGCGGGCCATTGGGCGGGGCTTGTGGTGAGGTGAGGGTGTTCCCAGGTGGGGGGAATGGCTGCCCATATGAGTTGTTTTCAGGGCCGGTCCATGGTGGCAGGAGTGCGTGGAGGCTGCCTACGTGGGCGTGGTGGCCACGCTGGGAGCCACCCGTTAGAATCCCTCCCCACTCACGCCACGTGCGTGGCTGCTCCGCAGCTGTGCCACTCAGCGGTCATGGCCCGCCCCCTGTAGGGTTACCATACCTCCCCTTTAAAAGAGGATGCTTATGAAAATGCATGTTGCAGGGCTGCACTGGAATCCATTTAGCCCTGCACCATGTATTTTTCATAAGCACCCTCTTTTAAAGGGGAGGTAATAGTAACCCTACACCCCTCAAGCCTTGCTCATTTAAAAAACCCCGTTGTGAGTTCTGCCTCTGCATCTCCTTACGCTTCTCCCTGGGTCACATCGAGCTCTTGGTATCCCACTGACAGGAAAGGGTTTGCCGCGTAAAAGGCCCCTCGGCTGTACAAAGGAAAGGACCCAGGGAGAGAGAGCTGCCTAAAAGGGGGATCCTAGCAGCCGGTTGCCGTCTGGCTCTGGGAAACGTGCTCCCCTATGCGCACAGCAGTCAGCAGGGAGCCTGGTAACCAGACTTGGGAGGCCTGCCAGCTCGCTGTCACTCGTCGAGCCTGGCCTGAGCATTCCCTTGGCTGCCGCAATGCTTGCCTCACTGCAATCACCCACCCCCATAGCACTGAGAGTCTCTTCCCTGCTTCAGTTACTCCAGCCTGTCCAGGACACTGATGCCGGAACCACTTCCTTCTTACCCCGTCCTGAACCCTTCCGTTGGATTCCTGTTCTGTGTATCAGATGCAAGTTCCATGTCCCCATCTTGTCCTCATGCTCTTGGCTCTGTACTTGGGACAAGCTCCTGCCTTTTGTGCCTAGGACTGCCAGGCACCCTTGGTTTTAGAACACCAGAACTCCCCAGCACTGACACCTCCACCTCCCTGCTGGGGTGGGTTTTTACCTGGTATTCCCATAGGCCAAAATGGAAGTGGCAGGTAAAAAATGACCAAAGGTGGCCACCCTACTCCCTACAGAGCAGTCCCCTCTGCTCCACCATCCCTTATTTCTGAAGCTCTGACCTTCCTGTGCCCCAAATACCTCGCTCTTTCTGTAAGCCCCTTAATAAAAGCCATTTCTTCCAGGAATCTTCCCTTCTTTCTCCTTCTCAATAATTCACCACCATTCCCTTCCTGTTTTATGTTTGGTCCTGTAAGCACTCATGTGCTGCTAGTACACCCATCATGCACCTATCTGTACTGCAG
>QEPC01012362.1:235460-258765 GCA_003113815.1 Sphenodon punctatus
TTCCCTCTCTCTCCACGGGGAGGGGGGGGGGGAGCTTTCCCTTCCTTCTCCCCATTGTCTGACCCTAAGAAGGCAGGGACGCTCTCTGCTGGGAGACTCCGCTCACTCCCACCCTCTCGGCTGGGTCCCCTGCTCTGAAGCCGGCCGTGTGCCCGTGCCGCCGTGTGGGGTGGGAAGGGGCTAACGTGCCCCCCCCGCGCACACGCTGGAGCTTTTCTCGTCGCCCCCCTTTGTCTGTGTCCTCTGCTCCCTGGAAGTGTCCATCGTTGGCGTGTGATGGGGCTCGCCGTGTCTCCCAGAGAGATGAAGACAAAGTCGTTCCAATGATCTCTTTTATGGGATCCACTTCTGTTGGCGAGACTGTGCCATACGGGGCCCTTCCTCGGGCAGGTAGCGTAGCAAGTCCAGAAATATATAAAGTATCTCTTCGCTGAGTCCAGGAAATCGAGGGCGACGCTCCGGGTGTTCCTGGTGCTGCCGGGAGTGACTGGCTCCTGATCTTGTTGGTGCCCTGTGATCTGTCCTGAACGTCTCTCTGCTACTGGTTATCCTTAAAGAGCCAGGGCAGTGGGCTGGCTAGACTATTGGTTTGACTAGGCTAGCCGAAATTATGGGCCAGGCATGAATTTAGTGCTAGACGCTTGTTAGATGCAAGGGATTTAATCTCCCCTAATGTGACTTATGTAAAAAGAGGGCTTTCCCCTCTGTTCTGCCTCTTAGATCCCTGGCCAGTTTGAATAGGAGACGACCACATGGGCACAATGTGGTCTCTGAGGTACCCATAATATGCAGCCTTGGCTGTGCCAAGCAACCTACATATGCTGCTCACCCAGACTTGCTGCCATTCTGCACTTGGTGGCCATTGCAGAGAGGAACTGTTCTTGTAGGAAGGAACTGTTTGACCCTGCCTGAGACCTTGTCCAGGATATAATTGTAGGCAGCGATAACTGTAAAATATCCACGTCCTGTGCTGGAGATATAAATATGTGGCAGACTGGTGAAATCCTTGTCTGAACAAGCGAAATGTGGTACGACTATTCTGACAAGGTAACGATGTTTCCTTACGGTGTATGGGCTGGCAGAAACAACCGGCCTGGCTTTTGTCTTGAGAGACATCAACGCCACTGAGCAGCTGCAGAAACGGGCAACTTCCCTGCCTGGCCCCTCTTGCCAGTTTCCTCTTTTGACTCCACTCTGCCAGTGCTGCCCCTAGACGCCCTTTGGAAGAAACAACTACTTCGTTGGCCCCATGCCAGCCAGATGTGGTCTGGAACGTGGAAGGAAGAAGCAGGTTGGAAGCAAAGCAGGCAAATCCTTTTCCTCATCAGAAAGGCAGCCTGGTTCCTTGGACAGGACTGAAGTCAAAAGATTGGAGTTCTGTTCCCACCAGTCGGTGTCTGATTTAGTGGGGGCAAGAGGCCTCTTTCGGAGAATGTCCCCATCTCTAAAAGGGGGTTGTGATGTTTCATGCTTTTCAAAGTTTAGTTTTATGATCCACAGTTGAAAATCCTATAGCTGCAAAGTTTTGTTACCCTGACTAGTAGGACTAGCCCAGAAATAAAGGGAAGAATTCCATACTTTGGACAACAAAGCAGCTGCTTGGTGTGTCCTTGTAATAAAGTTGTCCAGGGGCAATTTTTATTTATTTTCATTAATTTGTATCTCCCCCCCCCCCTTCCCCCGCCCAATGGCAGCTCAGGGCAGTTTACAACTCATGTAAAATATCCTATCATAAGAAATATAAATACATAATATAAAATACAATAATAAATATTTTAAAACACAGGCCTGACAAAACCTCTAATCCCCAAAAGAAAAGAAAAAAACCCACCCCCCTCACTGAACGCCTGGCGAAAGAGCCAGGTCTTACACTGTCTATGGAAGGAGGGGAGATCCAGGGAGAGGCGAGTCTCCGCTGGGAGGGAGTTCCACAACTGCGGCGCGGCCACCCGCCGAGAATGCCCACTCAAACGTGGCCACCCGGGAGACCTTAATTTGCTTTAAAAGGGGGGAAAAAAAGTCTTCTGTCTTGCAGTGGGCATTTATTCAGGCCAGAAAGATAAACTTATCCCCATTATGGGGTTGTGCGGGGATGCATTGATGTGTCTCGTGTAAAAAGGGCCTATCTGTGTCTCCTAGAGAGATGAAGACAAAGCATGCCCACCCACCTCCACCCACGCACGCACCTGGAGCAATTGGCCAAAACAGTGGTTGCTCTGTGCATGGGAATGCACGGCCCACACTGCGGCGCGCACACCAATCCCCCCCCCTGCAGCTGCACCCTTTTAAAAGGGGCCTTAGTCTCTGCTTTGTAGCCCCTATTGATGCATGTCCCCTGCAAGCACCACCCTCTGTAAAAGAGCTGGACCCACTGTTCTCCAGCAGTGCTTGGAAGAACCAGTCTAGCTGTTATAATGGCTTCAAGGAGCTCGTTTCACATCTGTAGTGCATTGGGGGGGCGGGCTTTGTGCTGCTTAGACTGAGGCCACTTTCAGACATGCCTCCCCGCCCCCCCCCCATGGGCCCCCCTACGTGGCTTTGCTGAGCAGGAAATCGAGCTCTGCATCCCGCGCGGCTTTGCCTTTCAGACCGGCTGAACCCCCTACATATTTGGGCTGCGCGTTCCCCCCCACAGCCCAAATACGCATTGGGGACCATGTCTGAAAGTGGCCTAAGAGCCATGGCGTCTGAATTCCCTTCCCAGCTCTGCTAGGTTTTCTCAACTCCAGAGTGCCGGCCGCTTTGCTGCTCTGGGCCCTCTCGTCCTGATCTGTGAAAGAGCAGTGATCCTGCCCTCCTCCCCCGAATGCATCCGGAGACTAAACTCTTTGTTGCCGTTGTTAGAATCGTAGTAATGCCTTGTGGCCCTAATGAGAGCCTTGCCGTACAAGGCACTGCCACATAATGAACAGGCAGGCCCTGTCCCAGAGCGTATAACCCCAGTCAGACACTTCGGAACCTTTGGGTGTAACATGCAGAGAGATGTTGCAAAATAATTAGCAAGTCTTGCACTTGGTGATAAAATCGAGTTGGGGAAAGTGGGCCCTCAGGAGATGGGGAGGATGTGAATCAACTTGGGTAGGGCTTAATCTGATGATGGTATTTCAAGGCATCCTTGTACAGTATAGACTGACTAGTAAACATTCCTCTCTGCAAATACAGGGCATCCTCATTATGATGCATCATAGCAAAAATTCACTTATTGTATGGTGGAAAGCATGGCTTAGGCTTACGTGTAGATGGCCCCCTCCTTGCAGTATGAGGCATGGCTCCCAAATACAGCATTATAATGAGGTTGCTGCGTATGCAGATATGTCTCAGGTGTGCAGACCAGGCAAGTATACGGGTCTGTTGGTGTATAGGAGGCATCATCGTCTGGTGCATTGTCATCTGCCAGGCATCGTCCTCTGGTGCAGACACAAAGAATGACAAGGTGTTTTTTTTAGCTCTCTCTAGGCTAAAACCTCCTGCAGGAGCCCAAGTTGAAAATTATCCAATGGTGTCGAGGGTCCGAAAGTGTAGGTTGGGATGCCAAGTGAGGTCGTGCCCTCTGTAGATTGGGTCGTGGTCTCATGGACTTTGCATGCCCTTGTTTTCTGAGGTCGGAGTCTCAGAATGAGGTCTCGCAGGCAAAACTTTGGGAACCCTTGCAGCAAGGTTTGTGTGTGTTAGTTCGTACGTTTCCAGGTTCTTTGAAGCTTTCCGGTTGACCTAGGTAATTGAGTAGTCATTTTCCCAGCAAACGTAGGCCTTGCCCAGATGAGCTGTTGGCAGCAGGGCGTTTTGTCGCATGAACAGTTGCTTTGGTGCTGGATGACTCTGAGCAAAGATTTCTAGGGTTTTTTGTTTCCTGGGGCCTGGGAGGCAAAACGCACGCGCCTGCCAGGCTCTGAGGCATGGTTGGTCCCTCCAGAACAAAATAATGATCTGCTGTGGAGAAAGTGCCCGTTTGCTCTAGGGTGTGTGCGTTCACGCTGATCACAAAAGCATTGCTCCAGAGAAAGGGCAGTTTGCTCCAGGCAGCCGTTTCACGAGAACAGGCTCTAGTGGCTACTGGGGTCTTAACTTCAAACGCTTGAGCAATAGCATCCAGAGCAGAGCTGTCATTCTGAACAAAATTGGGAGACAGGCGTTCCTTCTGTAAAGAAGCTTGAAGCGGACCTTTTCTACAACCTGGGTGTTTATCGTGTAAGCCTTGTAATTAACATAAAATCCTGTTAATGCTGCCCTGTTGCAGAATGCCCAGTATCCAAAGGAATTTCCCATTCTTTACTCTGAAATCAATTGCAGTTCTTTACTTCTGTCGCGGGTATAATGACAGCCAGTCAAGAGGAAGGGTATTGCAGCTGCCTGGCCTCTCTGGAACAAGTTGTGGGGCAGAGGGCATCGAGGACAGTTCCTACTGGCCGCACCACACCATTGCTGGCACTGCGTGGCAGCCTGGTTAATGCTCCCAGCGGAGGCTCACATTTGACTAGGGCCATGAATGTGACTTCCCCTCCCCGTGCTCAAAGGCTGCGTCAGGCACGCTGGCAGGACAGTGTGTGGAAGCCTTTTCTGTTCCTGTCTGGTCTGTTTCTGCTCCATGGATAAATTGGCTTTCTGCCTGTAGGGCTCTCTGTCATGCATGCTCCGTTTGCACTAAATTCTCTTGAAAAATGAGGCAAACTTTCAAGTTTGAAATCTTTCCATCCTGGCCATGCTCCCTGCACCCCTTCGAAGCAGCGCTCTGTGCAGAGCTGAAGGGAGAATTAATTGTCACCATTTCTCTTTGACAGGTTAAACTATCTAGAATGGCAGGAGAACAGAAACCATCCTGTAATCTCCTTGAGCAGTTTATTTTATTAGCCAAAGGCACCAATGGATCAGCCTTGACTGCTCTTATAAACCAAGTGCTGGAGGCTCCTGGGGTTTACGTCTTTGGAGAGTTGATGGAGTTAAAAAATGTGCAAGAGGTAAGAGCTGCCTGGATCCATCCCCACCCACAGGTCTGCCTTGCGACGAGATCTCCCAGGGATTTCCGTGCGCCTTATCACAGGAATTCGAGCTTTCAAACAGGCCTTTGTGTGCACCCAAAAATGCTGCCGGTGCCTTGAACATTTTTGGTGGCGGCTCAGACCATTCTGAGCCAGGCATAGACATAGCCCCAAAGACCTCGCAGCCTGGGGAAGAGAGAGGGAGTCGGCATGTCGGCAAGGCAAGAGGGTTCTGAACAGCATATCAAGCAGCTGCCGCGTTGGCTTATGCCATAGATTCTCGTGTAGCAAATCCCAAAGAATGCAGTCGTTAAAACACCAATCTCAACATGGGGTGGTGGGCGGAGAGATGTGAAGCCTGGAACTCGCATCCAGGAAAGTTCTGCTCTTTGACCCACTTTGCAAGTAAGCTGCCTCAGCTTCTCGGTCCCTAGCAAGGACTCTTAACCAACTGGCAGTAATCTGTTCATCTGTCATGTGATGAGAACAGCAGGTCTTGCAGGGGGTGGAAATTACAGCTAAATTAAAGGGAATACCCCCTTCATTTTATCCTTTAAGACACTGCATGAAGCAGTGTTGACCATTAGACCAAGCTAGGATTCCTCTATGTGGAATTGGCAGTGTTGTCCTGCCTGTAAAATACTGAATACATGACCCTAAGAAAGGCCTGTCCGACTGACAACTGAAAATAGCCACCTCTTGTCTGCGTTTTAAATGTTGCTTCCATAACTGGCCTGGTTTGGAATAAAGCCAGTGTCTTAGAGATCAGTCCTGTATTGACTTGTTTTTCCCCTCCCCAGCTTGCTGAAGGGCCTAATGCTGCTTACTTCCAGTTGCTGAATCTGTTTGCCTATGGAGCATACCCAGATTACATGGGTAAGAGATGTTTGCTAACTGCATGGACTCGGCCTGGTGGGGCCAACCTGCTTGAGCCCCTCTTCCTTTGCCGTGGACTTGGCTTCCTAAGTTTGATCTCTGCTTGCTAATGCAGCCAAAACAAAGGAGGCACTGGGGTCCCATTATCACGCAGGCCACAGGCAATAACCTAATCCTTGCAACCTGGGGTCCTACAGTCTCCTATGCCTTTGCACGGCGGCTGACGCAGGCATTTCCACAAAAGCCTCCGTGTTTAACAACATGGACAGTGTATTAGGTGGGATCACTCTTAGATTGGGTCTTTCCCCAGCCTGATGGGGACTGACTCGCTGTGTCATGAAATGGCGTGTAGCAGGGTGTGTTGTCACCTTCTAATGTTCAAGGGGCATTTTATTGGCAGAGCTCCCTCCCCCCCCCCCCCCCTTCTGAAAGCAGTGGCCAAGTTATAAGCATTAATGATGAGGTTGTGGAATTATTTCCATACAGAAAACTTGGGCTTCTCTGGTGGTGTCACCTAGTGCTGAAAACCATTTCTGAGCCAAGGCTTGGAATGTGAGCTTTCTTAAATGTCACACCTCCCCTAAAGCACTGAAGGGCCACGATTGTGCAATTGTGGTGACCTTGCACGTGCAAATACTCTAGAGACACAGGTCAGTCATGAAATGATCCAACAAGCATATCCATCCCGCCTTGTAAGCAGTTTCAGGAAGGTGGCAGTTGTGCATTTGCATATGTAGTTATAGGCAATATGGATGACACACCTATATTTCAGTCAGGCTGAGAGCTAGGCTGGCTGGCTGGCTGAGCAACGCATTGATCACCGATTACAATAGACTAGAAATGTTTAAAATGATTTGAAATCATACTTTTTAAATATCCAATTTCAAAAATGAAAACCAAATAGAAGCCACCTAAAAGGTGCTCATTTTCATTGTCTGTAGCTTTTTAGTGCGTAATAGCTAATTAAAAGCAACCCATAAATCAAATCTTTTAATCAGTTAATGGCCCTCATTTCTTTTACGACTTGTCCCACGAGTTGTTGAGCTGAAAGCTCTGCTTCTGTCAGCCAGATCTGTTCCTCACGGTTAGTTTACCCAGGTGGGGATGCATTTCCCTTCACATCAGTCTTAAGCAACCAGAGTTTGAGAAGATGTGTAGGGTGCTCTAGGCTTCATGGCTGCTTTTGGAATATGAAGGAACTAGCTCCCAGAGCCAGAAGCAGCAGCTTTTTCACTGGGGCTTGGAGTGGCACTTGGCTCTTTCTCAGAAGCAGATTCATCCTTACTAGGTCTCTTAGCATATGAAAGAGATCAGACATGGTTACGAACCTATCCCAAGCCCTGCCACAGAGGCTGGGGGCCTTTCCAAAGGTGCCATTGTCTGTCTGTCTGTCTGCAGTGCATCTGGTCCTGTCTGTTGCAGCCTTAATCCAGATATTCTAGCCTGTGGCAGATCCCTGTTACATCCTCCCAGGAATTGGCTTGTAGTGGTGCAGTGTCCGAGCTTCACTGGCTCTAGCACTGAGCTTCAGGGAGTGCTCTAGGAAGGAGGAGCTGGCTGGGCAAGGAGAACCTAAGCCAGGGAGAGCCCAGCGGAGGCATTCTTGTTCGCTCTGGAGTGCCACTACGTTCATGAATCCTGAGCTGTCTAGGGTGGGACAGTGACAAGCTCCCCAAATAGAGACAGGTTACTCAAGCCCCGTTTCTTCCAGGAGAACAGCCCCACAGCCTAACCCTGAATGGTTCCTCTAGCCAGACTTGAAGCCCGTTAACCTAGCAGACCTTTCCCTTGGTCTCTCCTCCCTGCCAATAAGCCCCGTACTCTAGGCTTCCCTGGTGGCTTGCTCTGCCTGGGGTCAGCTAATCTACTGATTTACTGCTCCAGCTGCCCACATGCTGCTTCCCCTCTATAAACTGAACCCTTTCAGCTGAGCCAGAGCTGGGGTAGCTGAGCACATTAACCCTTTCAAAGTCAGCTCAGCCTACCACAGTGACCTAAAAAGGAGCCTTGCCTGCTTTGCATAGTCATGTAATGGCAGGCGTGGGTCCTAATGTTGTGGAGCTGAACTTCTCCAGCCTTTCAGAGGCACTGGTTTTTATTAACTGGTTGGGTGCTGGAGACAGATTATTGGCTCCGTTTCTCTTGCCAGGAATTCACCTCCTTTAATTCCAAGAGCAGAGTCCCTGTCCCCAAATGGGGGAAATCTCCTTTTTGACACCCTCTTTGTCTTTCCTTCTGAGGGTTTGATTCTCTTCTTGTAGCCACACATTTCCTCTCACTAGCACCTCCTAGCTGCCGGAGGGGTTCTTAGAAGGCAGTAGCACTGTGGGGCCACGTAGTCTGAGACTCTAATCTGAAGGGTTTGTTTAATTCTTAATCTCTTGATGTTGAACAGCAAACAAGGATAACCTGCCAGAGTTAACAGGGGCCCAGAAGAACAAGCTGAAGCACTTGACTATTGTAAGCTTAGCTTCCCGAATGAAGGTAAAGTGCAGACGCCCTGGCGGAGAATGGCCAGCCCTCTTTGCCAATGGCATCCAAGTACAGTACATTGGTTTGTGATAGGCTGCATGTGAGCAGTGGAAAATCCATGGCCTCCTTCCCCAATAATCCTCTCCCAAGGAATGACAGTTGGGGGGGGGGGCCCTCTCAGCAACTTTGTAGCCATGGGGAGAGAGAGGAACGGGCTAGTGAAAGTGGGGAACTAACTGTCCCTCCTGGGGGGTGGGAGCAGGGTCAGTGCTAATCAACCGTATCGACTTCTTCCCCAGCCACCCCCTGCACGCCGCCAGCACCTAACGCACTAAAGGGGACAGGGCTGTAGTGTCTGGCATCCACCACTACACACACACACACACTCTGATAGGAGGGCACGATAACGTGCTTCTCTGGCTGCATGCTTCTCCTGAGCCGGAGTCATTCTAGCTGTAACCTTCCTTCCTCTCCAACTGCCGGAGTGATGGCTTGTGTCCTGGCTTCTGTTTCTAGTGCATTCCTTACTCGGTGCTGCTGAAAGACTTGGAGATGCAGAATCTGAGGGAGCTGGAAGACCTGATCATTGAGGCCGTCTACACAGACGTCATCCAGGGGAAACTGGACCAGCGTAACCAGATGCTGGAGGTGGATTTCTGCATTGGCCGGGACATTCGGAAGAAGGACATCAGTAACATTGTCAAAACACTTCACGAATGGTGAGCGCCATTAGGAGCCAGTCCTGCCAAGTTCCTTTCGTTAGCGCTCTCTTGTGAATGTGCCTTAGAAAAAGGAGCTTCCTTTGTTAAAGAATCGAGCTCCTGGTTCAGGTTTGTCTGTGCTCCTAGGCTGAGATTCTTCTCTTGTTCCCTGCAGTGTTCCCCATCAGCCAGCTCAGGCTTGTTCCAAACAGCCCTTGTTATGCTGACACCGGATCCACTTCTGCCCCCAAGCACTGAAAGGCTGAGCTCAGGGTAAAGAAGCAGAGATGAGGGCATGCACAGAAGGAGAGGGGACGGATTTGTGATCTGTACCCCTACTCCCAACATCTGCGCAGCCCTCAGAGCTTGTACTAACTTTCAGAGTGGCCCCTGGGAGAGAGAAGGTTTCTCATTCCTTGTCTAATGGTTCAGTACCATCGGACAACCCCTCCTTCCTCTCTGTTCAGCACCTGGCTGCTGCTTCTGGCCAATGGCTTCCTGCAGGCGCTGCTGAAGGATGTGCTGGAGCAGCGCATGAAGCTGGAAGGGCACCCGGCTCAGGCGCTGCTTCAATGCTCAGTGCTGTCAGGTGCACAAAGACAATATTTATTCATTTAAATGTATATGCTGCCCTTCCCAAAGGTTCAGGGCGGCTCACAATAAAAATATTAACTCATACAAAAAATATCCTTAAGCCCGCAACCCTCCCACAACTCCCCACTGAAACCACCTCCCAATTCCCCACACCCAACCCCTCCTCACAACCCTATCCCGAAACCACTCAACGAACAAACCCACCCCTATCCCCAAATGCTTTTTCAAACAGAAACATCTTACACCTCCTTCTGAAGTTGCTCAGACCCGGGCTCAAACGAACCTCCAGCTGACAGGAGGCTTTGTTTCGTTCTTAATCGCTTGCTGTTGAACAGCAAACAAGGATAGCCTACCGGAGTTAACATCAGCGCAGGGACTGAGAACACCACCCACTACTACTACATGCAGCACTTTAGTCACAGATTTTGGAGACAAGTCCCTGCCCAGTGGGCTTACAATCTAAGATGGACATGGGTGACGGGAGCACAGGGACAGACACACACACATTTACATTTTGTACAGATGGGGAACTGAGGCTGAGAGGTTGGACCTTTAGTTTCCCAAGTGAAATTCCGAGCTGTTCGCAGGAGAGGCAGGATACAAATTGAATAAATAAATAAATGAATAAATAAAATTCATGGCTAGGTCAGGATTTGAACCCTGGCTTCCCAGGACCAAGTCCAGCACCTTCTCCACTACACCCCACTGGCTCTCTAGGATGAGAGCCCCCACTGTACAGACCAGGCTAACAGATGGTACCCACAAAAGAGCGTACCCAGCCAATCTAAGGGGCCGCAGTGGGGAACGGTAGGACAGGCAAGTCTTTCAGATACCTGGGGCCCAGACCATTTAGGACTTTAAAGGTCAAAACCAGCCCCTTGAATTGTGCCCGGAAAGCTGTAGGCAGCCAGTGGAGACGCCGGAGCACCGGTGTCGTGCTCCCCATGTCTTGTCCCCGACAGGAGCATTTGACACTAGTGTTTCCCAGCCCCAGTGCTGTTTGTGGGAACCCAGCTCACTTAAGCCCAGCACCTTCAGACACAACCTGGGCATTAATGAGGCAAGTGGTGCTTTATTTACAGGTGTGATGGGTGTGAAGCCGTCCTGCTAGGGATTGAGCAGCAAGTGCTTCGAGCCAACCAGTACAAAGAGACCCACAACCGAACCCAGCAGCAGGTGGAGACAGAGGTTAGTAGCTACCACTTCGACATGCCTCATGGAGTGTGCAGGTGTCTTGCAAGTGCCCCCTTCAACCCGGCAGTACCTATAATCTGTGCCCTGCTGTTCAGACCTAGACTGCCACTGCATGGAAACAGGCACTCCCCCTAGATTGACTGGCCCTAGGGCACTAACCCCACCAAGGAGGACCGAGCCAGTTCCAACCCCTCTCCCTCTGCGACTACTGTGTGTAACCCGTCTCTCCACTCTAGATGACTGGGCTGGGGTAGCCCCCTTGTTTGTTCTAGGGGTAACACCGAGATAATGGCAGTGGTGGAAATCGGTAGTCTCCTAAGTGCCCCATAAACCCGGGAGCAAATTGGGGTGGTGTGTGATCTTTGAAACCCTGGTGCGTCTAGGAATGCAGCCTCCCTCGGGAGTGAAGGGCAGGTTCCTCAGCAGCTGCATGGGATGTGATGGGGGTTTGCAGCGCAGGATTAAAGACCAGCGGCAAATAATGCTCTTGTGCCTCCACTTCAAGCACGTCAAGCAATGGAAACCAGGGTGTGAATTCTCTGTGTGATTTGACTGCTGTAACTTAAGGGTCCATTCTGAAACCTCCCTAGGGAGCAATTTTCTGAGGTGTTGGGCACTTCACAAGAATCAGACCCCCTAAAACTGGCCAGGCTGATTCTTCCCTGGGTAGGTGTGCTGTGGCCCCTTGGCCAGTAGAGGGCTGCCTTAGCATTCAAATTCACTTTTGTTGCCTGTGTTTCCTTGTGGGAGTGGATTTTGGCTAATCCGGTGGCAAAGGGGAGACCGGTCCAGAGAGGGCAACAGCAGGGTGTTCTCTTGGCCTGCTGCATCGCTGTAGAGTCCCTCTGACACAGCTTGGCATGCAGGGTCTGGTCTGGAGTAGACTGTTTGACATGTGCCTAGCCCTGGGAGAAATGGCGGTGGGGACAGGGGGCTCTTGCCTCGACTGGGGAGCCTTCAGGAGGTGATTGTACCCATGGTTGCCGGAGTGGGGCAGCCTCTGCGTGGCCTCCTCTCATAGCACTGGGGCAGAGGGCTGCCTTGGTCTCCCCATAAGTCCCTGCTTGGTGTCTACAGACTTGCTGCGGAGCTGAGAGTGGTCTCCCGCAGCCAGGCATTGGCCAGTCCTTCCCATGAGCCTGTTGCTGTGACCCTCCCAGGAGTGTGCATTCCACTCCAGGCTGGGCTTGGAGACTAGTCAGTGCGGAGTGGCTTCCATCCCAGAGCTGGGCTTTGAGTTTTCTTCGGGGGGGAGGTGGGGTTTTTTCCACTGTTTCCTTGGCTGCTTGTGCAAGGGCAGCTGCTTCCCCTGCTGTACTCCGAGTCCAGGTGCTGATTTCTCCCTCTCTCCTAGGTCACCAACATCAAGAAGACATTAAAAGCGACGGCCTCCTCGTCGGCCCAGGAGATGGAGCAGCAGCTGTCCGAGCGGGAGTGCCCGTCGCACACGGAGCAGAGGCAGCCCACCAAGAAGATGTCGAAAGTCAAAGGGCTGGTTTCCAGCCGCCACTAGAGCCCCCCAGGAACGATGCCCCAAGGAGCAGCAAGGGCCCCAGGCCTCCTTTCCACCGGGTTCTGGGCCAGCCCATCTCGGCTGGAAATAAAAGCCCAGTTTGAACACAGACCTAGACTGGCCGTGCCTGGCTAAGCGACCCTGCAACAGCAGCGTCACCGGTGGTCCCTGGCTTCCCTGGCGCAAAGGCCCGCCCTCCCTCCCTCCAATGAAGAGGCAGCCATGCTGGGCTAGGCCTGGCACCAGACTCGCTCTGGGGCTGGGAGGGAGGGACGGAGGAAGCTCTGCCACTAGCCCAGCCCTGGTTCGACGCCAAAGGCAGAGAGGAGCCGCTGGTCCAGGAACCCCCCTCTCGGCGCTGTACCCAGGGAGGGAGCCAGCCACGCTCTACCTCGCTCTGTTAATGCGGGCGCCAGCGCCAGGCTGCCTGGGCTCACTCGCCACCTTCTGTCTCCTGCCCCGGCCTGCTGCGCTCACGGGGTCACTGCCGACAGCTGTGAAGAGGTCCAAGCACAACGAGGAGGGGGGAACTGCTCTATTGGGAATCCCCCTCCCCCCCCCTTTCTTGCCTGCTGCGTCACACGGGGCTGGGGGGGGGGGGTCTCCTGGCCGTCGGGTTCCAGCTCGCTGTGCCCAGCGCACCCTCCCAGGATGGTTTGGGAGTTGTCTCTCTCTGTGGTGTTAGATGACTGGCATACAGAACGGCGCTTCCTTCCCTGGGCCCAGAACCCTCTGCCAGGACAGCGGGCACCTCCCCGTGCCCCAGCGACGGACTCGACTAGCCTCAGAGCTAGAGCAGGCCAGGTCGTATCGGACTCCTTTTGTACATTGTTGTGACTCAGCATCTCCGCCTTGGTGTTTGATATTTGTTGCAGACGAAGCCTGGGTGACTTGCACCCGGCTGGGCGGCGGGGGGGGAAGGTTGTTAGGGTGTTCTTTTTTTAAGTGGGTGGGGGGCAGCAGTGAAACTCACCTGGAAAAGCACATTTTAGAGAAAAAAAATTAAAAATGCTAATTGAGGTGGGTGTCTGGAGTCTTGGCTTGAGGCAAAGACTTTGCCAGCAGCTTCCTCCCTTCTCGATGGCCGGAAGATTCCGATCCAGCCATTTCCCCACCCCCCACGGGGGGCAGTCTGTGAGCCTCGCTCCCCCGAGTGCCAGCCCCAGGACTACAGGGTGGCAGGGACTCTGCTCCAGCTGCCCTCTCGCTGAGGGGGGATCCGGTGGGAACAGGCAGCCTCTGAAGGGCTGATTACACAGAGGGAGGCGTTTGCCTGTGGGGCGGGCCGATAGCTCTAAGCCAGGGCATCTCCCTATGGCAAGGGCAAGAGAGGCTGCCTGGGACACGGAACCACGCCTGGGGGGAGAGGCAATGCAGCAGCCCTTAGCAGGGGGACCATGTGCAGAGCACTGAGACCAAGGGCAGGCGCTGGCCTCCCACAAAGGGCTCCGGCTGCCTGTTGTAAAACTGAAGGATGTGGGGGTTAGCGCGGAGGAGATTTGTGCTGCAGAGCATGGAGGGGGGTGAGGTGTATCCAGGGTGCTGCTATTGGGGCACTGGGGTGTGGATGAGCAGCCGACTGCCCAGTCACAGAGAGCTGACAGCCAGCCTCCTCCTTGCTTCTGCCCCAGCCTCCTCCACACTCTTACTTTATGGCCGCCTTGTGGGATTGCAGCAGCCCGCGCCTCCCTCAGCACGCTGCCAGGAGCACTTGCTGCATCTGGGACACAAGGAGGGAGCCATGCGTTCCCAAGTCCTGTGCTGCTTGCCTTGGGAGCAGGCTCAATCTGGGATCAAGCACTGAGCTGGAAACCAGAAGCGGGGAATGCAGCCGCTTGCCGTTTAACAGGCTGCTGGGACGCTTCCCCGCACGCTGATTGGCCTCCCTGCTGCTGGTGGCGCTAATAGGAATCGGCACATGGCAGCACTGGGCCAGAGAAGGCGGCAGCGCAGGGCAAACTATTGTTCTCTCCCGACATCTCGTAATCCCAGCTGGCCTGGCGGATCACCCGCCCTGCCCGGACTCCTGCAGAGCACAGCAACACCCCGGGGGCCTGTTTGCTCTGAAATCGGGGTGAGGAGCCTCCCGCTGGTGCGGGATGTGCTCCTTTGGGCGATGTTGTGCTGGTGCTCCGTGAAAGCAAGCCTTTGGGGCTGAGAACTGTGGTGCTCAAGTATCCGTGCAATTCTCTCCCTGGAGCAGCAAGGAGTCTGGGGTGGCTTTTGAAGCAAATGGGGAAATGCTCGGCCTCTCCACGGAGATGCAGCAGCCCATCTCCTTGGGTTTGACTAAATCCCAGCGTGCCCTTCTTCAGACTTCGCTGCTCTGCATGGTGGGAAGTCCGGGCCCTTCAGTCGTGCAGCATGAAGGGCTCTGGGATACCCACTCTGTGCTGAAGGATTCCCATGTGTTCAGCCCCAGGGCTACTTGCCTCTGAAGGTAATCCTCTCCAGTCCAGGGGGGTGTTACCCCACTGGATGTGAAGCTGGAAGTGGCTTGTGTGAACATTGCCTTGTAACCCAGGCTAGGGAAGCGATTCTTACTGAGGGTTGGTGTCTTGTGTGATCAGTAATTCCTCTAGCCAGCTCCAAATGGTCAAATGTCCAGAGCTGAGCTCCAACCAATCTTCACTGGTTTGAAAGCCAGCCACCTGGGTTTTATTTCTTTGGCTGCCAGAGCCTAGAGCTACTCAGTAATCCCCCTTGGAGCTTTCCTCTGGAACCACCCAGGATCGAAAGGGACTTGTAAGAAACGGACGCTGACATTCTCCCCGTTTTTCAGAGAAGGGGCTAGAAGTGTTACCCTAGGCTAATGGGGAGACTTCTCCTTCCGCGGGGAATGGCAGCCAAGCTGCCTGGGGCCGCCTCTGGCTTTCTCTTGCAGCGAAAGGAAGGATTTTTAAGCACTATTATTTTGTGACGCAGTGGGGCGCTCGCCCCCTCCAGCTCCTCAGCCTCTTTGAAAGGCAGGGGACATTGTCTATGAACCGTGCCAGGTGCAACACTGGGAGATGTTACAGTTTGTCCATAGGTGAGTCTCTAACTCTGGGGCTTACAGTTGTTCCTCCTGTGCAAGATTCCTCTTGTGCATGAGCCCCCACACGCTTGTGGCCTTGTTAATGGCCAAGAACCAAGGGGTGAAACTGGGCCCAAGCAAACCAGAGAGAGAGGATTATAACTAAGTTTGCCAGATATGCAAATATTTGCAGGTCCCTTATGAAATAGACATACTGCAGCATGTAAATCCCTCTCATGAGGGCCTGCAGGTGCCTTAGACCTGTGCGTATCTGGCACCCTTAGTTGAACAAGGCACCTCTTTGTTCAGCCTTAGGTGCCAATGCAGGCCCTTCACCATATATTTTCCATAAGCGTCCTGGGGGAAAAAATTGCATATCTAGCCACCCTAACTTTAACCCCTCTCCCCGTGGCTCTTGAAAGATGTAGATTTTTTTAAAAAAAGAATTGTTCTCATGCATGAATTCAAGGAAACCTGCCTTCTGCTTCCTGATAGCCCATCAGCCCTACCTCCCTGTCCCTGCTGGCTTCGTTCTGCTCAGCAGCTGGGCTCCGCCTCTCTCCGAGGGGCACCCGACATTCGGCTGATATTTCATCAGTCTCAGACCTACCCGTTGAAGTGATGGGAGGAGGTGTTTGTCCTGTCATCTCATTGGCTGTGGCTTAAGTGTTCCCAGGCAGCCTTGTGTTTAAAGGGTGTCACTAGTTCACCGCCTCCCTGCCCCCTAGAGCAAAGCCCCCCACAGCTCAGGAGAGCCCTAGACAACAGACCCCCCCAACATACCTAATGTCTAAAGTGTCCCTTATTTTGATGCAGCAAGGCTACAGGGGCTGCTTCTCCTAGCTTGTGCCCGGCCCAGGGATGGTGCCCCATTTCTGCTCGGTGGTTTGCTTACAGCAGGGGCGGGGAACCTTTTCCCTCGCGTGAGCCGTTTTGAAAATTAGTACAAGATCCAAGGGCAAGAAAGGAAGCGGGAGCAGGCGTGCTTAAAGGGGGCACTTGGGTGGGGAAAGTCCAGTCCCTGGATCTATTCCATCTTGCCACCCTTCCCTGTTTCTGGGGAGAGCAGGCCCTCACCTCCACTCCCTTTCCCCATAGCTCACTCGAGGGGAGAGACTGGATGCTGCCTAGGCCAGATCCAGGAACAGGCAAGCCCCCCACCCACCCCCAGGTTCCCCATAGAAATCATTAGGAACAGCTGGTCCCCACGCTGTGCCCCGGTACCCAAGCAAATAGACCTTGGTGCCTTGCGCTACCTGGAGCGAGGGAGTCACGGCCCTGATGTGTTTGACTCTGCCCAGCAGACTCCAGCTCCGCCCAAGAGGAATGGGCTCCTGCCATGAGTGAACGGTGCAAGGGTCTCCTAGCAGCAGAGCCCTACAACGTCTGTCCCTTCAGAGCATGGTGGCCCTGGAGCTCGTGGGGCAGTAACACGGAGGTTGCATTCACGCAAGACGCTAAGCGGGGAGGAGATCTTTTCCCCCTAAAGAATTAGGTGGCAGGTGCTTGCAGCAGGTGTAATGCATGCCTAGTTTTAACACCACCCCCCTCCCCCTGAAAAAACCCAACTTGAAAACCTGGGTTTAACACCCATGTTAACTCCATCCTAGACATTTTTCGCAACACGTGAATGGTTTAACCCTGCTGCCGGTGTGGAGCCGCACAGCATTCTGGGATAGCTAGCTGCAGCCAGGGCAATGGGGAGGGAGGGAGGAGGGTGTTCACGTTTAAAGCAGGGTAGCATACGCAGGGACATTTTAAAAGCACAGCTTCAATCTCACATAAGAAATGGAAGGTTGTGGGAGAAAAGGCGTGTGTGAATGCGACCTGAGCCTAAGCAGGGATTGCCCCCGCTGTAGGCTGTAGCCTGAGGGATGATCATTTAGAAGTTGTTCTGAGGTGCTTGGGGGGCAGGCCCCGTGGCGCATTCTACAATGAGGCAAGTGCTGCCCCTGTCAGAGGCAGAGTGAGGATGGAATGGGCCCCCCTGCCCTCCTCTACAGCCTTGACCCCTGCACCTCCACGAGAGAGAGAGCACACTGCTAACCGCAGCCTTCTGTTCCTGGTTCCACTGGGGTCTGTGGGTCAGAAATGGACTCTTCTTCCCCCCCCACCTCTCCACACAAGGGCTGCCTCTTGGGGATGTAGTCATTCACCCTGTCCGGGGCAGCACTTGTCTCTTGTGACAACCGCTGTAAATCTATTCCCGGAGGGCCGCTGGCCTGCCCAGAGCCTATCGGGGGTGTTCCTTAAACCACTCTGAGAAGTAGCCTTTGCTGTGTTGGTCCCAAATATCGGCAACACAGAGACCGCGGTACAGTGATCTCTGCACCGACTCCAGCGGCTGGAGGGGTGCAAGCTTTCAGACCTCACCGCTTGGATACCTCCACCGAGTGGAGTTGGTTCAGTAAAAGAGATCACTCTGCTACTGTGTCTCAAACCAGACCCATAGGGGCCAGAGTCCCTAGAGCTACTTCTGTCCCCTTTGGGCTAACTTGTCTTCCTGGCCCGGCAGGCGGCGACGGCGCCATCATTTCTATAGCACTACGAGGCGTAGGCCGTGCTTTACAGTCACAGATTTTTATAGAGAGGTCCCTTCCCAAGGAGCTTACAATCTTAAGGTAGACAAGGGTGATAGGAACACAGGGAAAGACAGACACACACACATACATTCCCATTTTTACAGATAGGGGAACTGAGGCTGAGAGGTTGTGACTTGCCCAAAGCCACCCAGTAAGTTCAGGGCTAGAGCAGGATTTGAACCCTGGTTTCCCAACTCCAAATTCAACACCTTCACTACACCACATGGCTCTCTGAGAGCGCTGGTCTGCCTGGAAAGGCAACCCATGAAACCGCCGCCCGGACAAGCAGGTATCTCTTCGTGAAGCGGGTAAATGGCATATTGAACGCAAGTCAACCATCACAGCACCTGGCAGGAGAGGCTGGTTAGGCAGGGCCCCGAATGCTCGTGTCGAACTCGGATTCTGTTCCCTCTAATTTCTATGGCCAGTAGGGTTGCTTTGTACGTAGTTAAGAAACACTTATGAAAAATGCATGTTGCAGGGCCTGCATTGGTGACTACGGTGCTAATACAAGCCCTGCAACATGCATTTTTCATAAGTGTTCCTTAAAAATGTGCATAGGTGGCCAGTGGCCCTTCTAATTGGCAGTAACATCTATGCCCAACCTGTTCTTCCCACCAGAAAGCAGCTCAGGCTTCAGGCAGGCGGACCCTGGGAGCTGTCCAGCACCTGCAGGGAGCCTTGGGAAGACTTTTTAAAAGGCCTGGAAATCCACACGCTCTCGTATTTACCCTGCAAGGGAAGCCAGAGGGGGGGTTCCCATCAGGGCATTGCTCCCTACTGGGGTGGTCCGGTTGAGAAAACCCTGGAGTTCCAATCCCAGCTCTGCTGTGTGGCCTCTCTGCCTCAGTTTCCCCAATGAATGAGCAGTGTTCTGGGCTCTGTTAGGCAGGAGCTCGCCCTCTCTAACTGGTGAGGATGTATAGGGCCCATTGACTCAACAGCTTTTCCAGGAGACATTGGTCATTCCTCATTTGCTCCTGCCTCTCCCTCCCACCGCTGTGATAATGCCCCTGAGCTTTCTTATCTCTCCCTTCAGCTGCCATTGGGGCAGATGTCACCTGGCTGCTTTGCTGACTAAACAGTGGCAGGGAGCTTGGTGGGTCTTGGAGCAGCCTATAGTAGGAAATGCCTAAGGTGGGGCCTGTGGGTCACAGAGAGGCAGGAACACCCAAGTGCCTCCCAGACCCCTAGTAACTGGCCTGGAGCCCCATTGATGAAGCTGAGAAGTCACAGGTGACCATGCTTAGTTATAGGGGGGGCGGTCCTGAAGGATGAAACGGTGCGAAGGGAAGCATGGATGAGCAATGGGGAGTTAGGGGAAAGCCTGATAGAAGAGGTAGGCTTTTAAGACTGAAGGTTGCAATAGGGGGTATGTTCACAAGGAGGGAGTTCCAGACCCGGGGGCGGGGGGTCAGCATGAAAGAAGGGGCAAAGATGGTTTAGAAAGCAGCTTAGGGTTGTCATATATTCAAATTTTCCCAGGAAACGTCTGAAAAATGCATGTTGCAGGGACTGCATTGGCACCCAAGAAAGTAAGAGAGAGGTGGCAAAAGAGAAGTGGAGTTCTTGGGTGGGAGACAGGCAGCTGGGGGTGATGACGCAGCAGCTGACAAGGCTGTATTGCACCAAACACATGGCAAAACTCCAAGAGAGAAAGGAGTTCAGATGATCTCGTTCATTGGCCCAGCTACGGCTGGAGAGAGGATGTAATGGTTCGGGCCACATGGAGCCCTTCTTCAGGCACATGAAAGTCAGAACTGGAGACCCTTTTCTAGAGTGGCCAATGATGCCTAAATGTTTGTTGAATCCATTGCTTTTGGGGTATCCATTCAGGCCCACAGATATGTAGAGGAACGTAGAGGGCAATGTCTCCCTTAAAAAAAAAAAAAAAGCCCTTCTAGAAATAAGATGTATTCCAAGTTTTTCCTCTGTTTCTTAGTCTTAGAAGCAGCCTGCACCCTCTGTGCCAGTGTCCCCAGAGTTGTGTTCTGTATTTCAGTTGCCAGGGCTGCCCCTTCTAGGTGCTGCACAGGTTCCCTTTCCGAGCAAGAATCAAGAGCTCCGCCATGGAGTGAGCTTGCCAGCAGGAGTTGGTCTGAGAAACGAAACCGTCTGAGCTCCTTTGTCCCTGTCTAATTGGCCTCCTCTCTCATCTCCTCCCCGCCTCACTGCCAGCAAGGCCTAATTGGAGCCTTCTTGGGTGCCGACTGCACTAATGATCCACCCACTCCTCATGCCTTGCAGGGTGGATGCAGCCCTTGGTTTCCTCGCGGAAGGAAGAAGTGAAGGCTCCAAAAGCTGCCCCAGGCGGATGTGGTGGGCAATGCCAGGAGCAGACTCGCTGTTCCCGGTTTGCAGGGCTTTGCTCCCTGGAGCCTGCCTGAGTGAATCCAGTGCTGGTGGCAGCTGGACTTCTAGCCTCTGCTCTCTGAACCCACACGCTGGGGGCAGTGGCACAACCTGCTCAACTGGCATGCCCTCTTCCTCTCATCCTAGGGTGAGCCTAGTCTCTGCGGTGACTGGGGCTTCTAGACTCTGCTGAGGGAGAAGCAACGGCCAGAAGCCACTTGGATTTGGGGCCTGTTCGCTGACCCCACTGGTCCGTCCAACCCAGTATCCTGTCTCTGACAGCGACCAGTGCCAGATGCTTTGGGGAAATGAACAAGATCACAGATGGACTCGTTCCTAGCTCCTGTCTGTGAGAACTTGTACCCTCTGATCAACCTGGCTCACAGCTGGGGCTAACCATGTCCACCATGTACTTATGCAATAATTTAAATTTTAAACAAACAAAAAAAAGATACTGCCCTTCACAACATCCCCCCAGCAATGGGTTCCATGGGTTAACTGCATTACATGGAAATGTCCTTCCATTTTTTAATTCTATTGGGTGTCCCCTAATTCTAGGGTAAATAACAGCTCCCCATTTGCTTTCTCTGCACTGTTCATGATCTTATAAACCTCTCTCCTATCCCTTGCTCAGTCATCCCTTTTCCTAGGCTGTGACCCACATGCCACTTACTGTGGAGTAGACTCTGAGGCATGTGAGGGAGGCAGCAGAGTTTCTGGGTGGGAAGGAGGGAGGGAGTAAATTGGGGATTAAGGCACAGCAGCTGCAAGGTCGTATTGCACCAAACAGAAGATAAAATCATAGGAGTTAAGGAGTCCAGCTGATCTCTTATTGGAGCAACTTGCATGCGTGCATGGGCAAGATTTTGGGCCACCTGGGGTCCTTTCTCAGGCATGTAAAAAGTCAGATGCTTTGGCAAAATGAGCAAGAAATGCAGCAATCATGGAGTTGCTCCTGGCGGTCAGAGATTTTATCATCTGGCCTGGCTTGGCAACGGGAACCGAAGACGTGGCCTATCACAGCTTCCCATTGGCCATGCTGGCAGTGACCCACTCTACACCTTTGCTTCCTAAACAAGAAGCATGTTCTTGGCCCCATCCTCTTGTGCTGCCCCTCGCTGGTGCTCTAGGGGGTGGGTCCCCATTGTTTTTAAAGCCAGCTGGGATTGTTGTGGGTGCCAACCTACCTTTCCGTATAGCGGTGAGAAATTCAGCCGGCGTTTGCTGCCTTGAGTTGGGTTAGGATTGCCATAGATGCAAATATTTCCAGGACACTTATGAAAAATACATGTTGCAGGGTCTACATTGGCTCCTAGGGCATCAATGCAGGGCTCTGCAACATGTATTTTTCATAAGAAGTGTCCTGGAAAAATGTGCATATTTGGCAGCCCTAAGTTGGGTTCACTTAGACTTGACTGTGGTACCACTGCCGTCTGGGAGAGGCTGGCAGTAGCTGACACTACGCTGTGTCCCTCTGCGGTTCCTGATTAAAGTGCTCCTGGAATAGCTACGGTGGCCCTGATGCTCTGAGCTCCAGCTCTTCTGAAGAACAAGACCAAAGAGTTGCCCTGCAGGAGCACAGCTGGGCCTTCCTCTGTTCAAGCGCTGAGCTGTTTTAATGATCCATTTTCCGAATGCCACGGGTGTGGATCTCCCACCCCCATGCTGCCTGCTGGCTGAGGGATCATTAAATAAATCCTTGGGGGGTGGGGGGAGCAGAGACTAGCAGCCTAGTGGGGTACTAACAAACCCACCGTGATCAGCTCCAGGGTCGGGGCAAGAGCCCAGCTACGAGTCCTTCATTCCTGCCACCTTAAGGGCCTAGTCCATCCCCCTGGCGAGTCAGCAGGAACCTTTCCACTGTGCCAGCCGCTCAGTTCCTGCTGCCAGTCTAGGCATTTCATAGCTTTGGGGAAGATGAGGCCAGAAGGGATCCAAGAGATCACCTTGTCTCCCCTCCCACAACACCCAGGTACAAGCCCATCCTGTATCTTTAGGAAGGCACTTTGTCCTGATCTGCAGAGAATGCCCCCTCCCCAGACAGCCTGTCCCTATAGTTAATCCCCTTCCCTGCTAAAAGCAACTAGCCCTGATTCTCATTGGCATTTGTCCCACTTTACCCTCCAGTTCTTATTTCTTGTCCTGCCTGGCCCTGCTGCTATTGGAGAGCCCCCACCCCCACTATGCTGGGATCATCCGGTCTCCTCTGCTGGAGCCACCAGGCAGTTGAAGCCTCTTGCTGGCCGCTTAGGGTTCCAGTTCATCCTCTCTCCAACGTTGTCAACATCTTTTAAAAACTGCAGATGCCAAGCCCCAGCCCCCATATTCCAACGGAGGCCTTGCTGCTGCCCGGCCCATGGGAGCCCCTGCTCTCCGTGCCCCTGCTGCTGGCAGATCGATCCTGTAGGGCTGTACGCAGCCAAACCTCCCCCCGAAGGCCCAGTTCTGTCCCCGCTTCCACCAGTATAAATCCCAGAGTAGGCAGGCCCTGCAACATGTATTTATTGTAAGTGTTCCTTAAAATCTTGCCTAGGTGACAACCCAAACCAGAGTAACCACTGAGCCATATGGCGTCATTTCAACATCCAGTAACTTGGATGGGGATGTGGCCTTAAAACAGGACGAACTGGAATGATCACCGGGCTGTGGCTCCTGCTTTCCCCAGAACAAAACACAAGGCTATTAGGTGCAGATACAATAGGACAAACCAACAGCAATAACTGCAACCTTTATCAATGAAATGTATTAAACTAAAATAGAGGTAGAGCAGGAGAAGGCATAGTTCAATCTGAAAGGATAACTCCAATGGAGAGAAACAGAGGAAACAGTCCAAATATAAGGGGGGATTCAGACGTTCTGATTTGTGCGATTTTTTTTAAAAAACGAATGTTTCATGCCTGTCTGAACACTTAAATTCGATTAAATGTAGTCAATATCGCACTAAAGCAATGCGTGTTGAAAAGCTACTCAAACCTACCTTTTTGCTGTCCGTTTTCAATAAATCCGCACTTAACAGCAGTGTGAAAGCA
>QEPC01012362.1:290308-300807 GCA_003113815.1 Sphenodon punctatus
GGGAACTTCTGAACGGCGTTCCCGTCGCCGCTCGCTTAACCGTTCCTCAATTTGTAAGACTAATGTTACTAATTTCCCCCAAGTCTCAGGTGGGCTGGTGAGGGCCAACTGGTCCTTCAGCTCGTCATTTAAACCCCGACGAAACATTACCCTGAGAACATTATCGGGCCACTTCAGCTCAACCGCTACCTGCTGAAATTTGGTAACATAGTCCAACAGGGTTCCTTTCCCCTGCTTCAGGGTCGTAATTAGGGTTTCCGCATCTTGGAGCCGATGTGGGTAGTCATACAGGAACTTGAACTCTTGTATGAATTCCCCATACTCCTCAAGCAAGGGGCTATTGCTAGTGAGGAGGGGCATAGCCCAGATTAGGGCAGGCCCTTCAAGAAGCCCTATAATGAAGGCGACCTTTCGAGCATCAGTATTGTAGGTTCGGGGCTGGGTTTTGAAAGTCAACTCGCACAAGGCCAGAAATCCCTGAAACTGTCGCCTATCCCCCGTAAACTTGGAGATGGTAGGCCCCTTAGGCTCGCAGGGCATCAAATTGCCCAGGTCTAGCGGTGCAGGGGGCGCGGGTACTACGGGCGGAGGGGGCCGCTGGCCTTGCTGGTCCTTAAGGTCCTTCACCTCCATGGCCAAGGATTGTACCACGTGGCCTAGCCGCTGTACCTCTGCTAGCAACTGCTCCATTGGTACGTCAGTTAAGTTTTTGAGCCGGTGAAACTGTGGGGTTCGGGGTTTTGGGAGGTGAACCCCACGGGGAGGGGACAATAACGGGGCACTAGAGCATGCACTCCACCTCGCCAACCGATAGATGGATCCCGGGTAGGGAAGGGCAGTGCCTGAAAAAGGAGCCCTCAGGTTCTTGTGGTGGTGGTCTGGAGGGCTTAACCTCTCCCCACCGAGATCATCATCGGGGTGCAGGCCAAGCCACTTCCCAACCGGGGAAGGCCACACTAAATAGGTGCTAACAAGTCCCTAGGGGACACAAGCAAGTTACTTTATTTCCAGATCAGAGGGAACTATTAAATCGCATGGAGGGGGCTCTATGATCAACTGGGGAAATTTGCAGTAGATCCAGGATTCTCTGACCTGGCGAATGGATGTCCTGGAACAGATAAAGGAACTGGTTTTCCTATACGAGATAAGTCCCCTCTTTGAATCAACCCTATATTAGTAGATCCCTCTTTGGATAAGGCAGACGTCACAAGCCTTAGAAAGAAGGTTGTAAAAGATATCCATACAGCCCTGGAGAGTGTCGTTGTGGCTCCTACTGCAGACTATAATGGTAGCCCATTGTCACTCTCTCGGGAGAATAGTGGGTGCTGGCCCAGTGAAAGAGCCTGTGGGTATGAGCCAGCCGACCCGGCTTTGGCAACCTATGCAGTTAATAGCGAACAGACTTATGATCTGCCACCCAGCTCCGACAGAGGAAATGGAAGGACCAGTTAATGCAGCTCCTCAGTATACCACCTATAAATGACCCGCACTTGGCTCCTCCCAGCCTATTAAAATGATTAGTTAGAATATTGCTGGCTGGAGGCAGCGTATAATTGAGCCAGAATTTACTACCTTTTAAGATCTCATGACATCCTACTTTTGCAAGAGACGTGGATGGATACTGGGATTTACCTGCCAGGTTTTGAGATCTCTGTTATTAATGCAATTTCTTCTAAGTCCAAGGGCAGACCTAGTGGGGGATTGGCCTTGTTGATAAATATAAAATGTGTTTCTAAAATGACCTTGTTTAGTGGTTATTTTGCACTTTGGCATTGTATTCTTAAATCTGGTTTTGAGCTAATAATAGGGAACATATATGCACCCCCAGCATCATCTCCCTACTATAATGAGGAACTATGGTC
Source organism: Sphenodon punctatus (assembly GCA_003113815.1). Lineage (NCBI taxonomy): Eukaryota > Metazoa > Chordata > Lepidosauria > Sphenodontia > Sphenodontidae > Sphenodon > Sphenodon punctatus. Next base: position 292,171 of record QEPC01012362.1, read on the forward strand.
CGTAATTTCTTATCAAATTCATGCAGCCCGTAGGAAATTCCCAATGTCTAACCTACTGGTTGGGGGAGATTTAAATGCAAGGTTGGGAAATCAAATAGATGGATTTCTGGATGTGGAGTATGAGGACTTTATAGTCCCCGCCCCTTTAATAATATCCATATCTCTATGGACTGCATAGTCAACCCAAGAGCTCCTATTGTTAATCAGTTCCTCAATGAGTTCAATTTAGTGATTCTGCATGGATTGTTGACTGGAGATCTTGAGGGGCATTTTACCTATTACTCCTCCCAAGGCGCAACTATTGTGGATTATTTTATGATTGCTAGTTCCTTACTTTTTTATGCCCAAGAACTAAAGGTAGTTCCTAGAGTGGAATCGGATCATTTTCCTTTGGTATTGTAGCTCTCTGACCCCCTTCTTAAAAAGGTGGTTAAACAAGAGGTACAACCCGTGGAGACTGTAGATTCTCCCCCTATTAGAGTTTTAAAAATGGAACATTGCTATTGAGAGAGCTTTCTTTGAGATAATTGAACAAGAACCCTTTAGCTCCTTGAGTAAGCAAATGGATGATGCAGCTGATGATGCGCTCATAATTTATGACCGCTTAATTTGGTACATAGCATCTCTGCTAATGTCAACTAGACCTGTTAGTCCCCATTTATTAGGAACCCAGTAGTATGATAGAGAATGCCAACTTCAAAAGAGAAAGCTTCGAAAAAGCCTATGCTTAATGAGGCGTGTTCCATCAAAAGAAAATAGAGACGTGGCAGTGTCTAACAGGAAACACTGTTAAAGAAACAAAAAGAGTCTTGCTGGGGAAAACGGCAACAACTTCTTCAGGCAGCCACTCAGAAAGACCCAAAGAAATGTTGGAATCTTATAAAGTTGGTCAAGGTGGGGGGTAGGCAGACTATAGATATTAAAATTCCCCCTTCTTGCTGGGAGCAGCATTTTGAAGCTCTTTTTAGCGCACCAGATAATACTAACTTTGAATTACACCTTCAGCCCTTGGATAGTCTGCCGGAATGGCCCCCTGTTGAGAAAGAGGATATCTTAACCCTGACTGTGCAACTGAAGAACGGTAAGGCCCCCGGCTGTGACTATGGGTGTTTTCAGACGTGACAGGGCGGCTTCTCCCCCGTCATGGAAACAACCCTGAAATTCCCCACCGGGATCACTCCGGCACGGACAACAGACGTGCCGGGGGATCCCGGCGGGGAATCGGGGAGGGGGCGGGGCCGCGTGGCGCAACGTGCGGTCGCATGGCCCCGCCCCCTCCACGCTCCCTTGCCACCCGCCCTCTGGGGAGACGGGCGGGTGCCGTGGCCAATGCAGCCTCAGTGCAAACCCGAAATTACCACGGGCCAGAATCCCGGCAGGGATTCTGGCCCATGATCCCCATCCAGACGTGACAGGCCCCTTCATCCCCTCCGGGAATCACCTTCACCACGCGATCGGCGCCGGCCCCTCGGATTCAGCCAATTGCGTGGTGAATGTGATTCCCTGCGGGGATTGAGCATGGCTAACATCTGGGGGGGAACTTCCAGTTCCCCAACAGACGTTACGGGACCATTCCCCACCACAGGGAATTGACTGTGGTTGAGCGTGATCTCGTAATGTCTGAAAATACCCCATGTTTCAGCCGAGGTGCTAAAAGCAATCCAGTGTGGTGGGCTACCATTGTAGCATCTCTTTTTACCGCAATGAATTCAACAGGAAAGTTTCCTAAGCAGTGGCTTAATAGCCTTATAGTGCCAATTTACAAGAAGGGAGATACGAGCTTGCCTGTGAACTACAGACCAATCAGCCTGTTAAGTGTAATTAGTAAAATTGACACAAAATACCTATTAATTAAATTACAGGCTTGGATGGATGAGACACAAATTATAAAAGCAGAACAGGCGGGATTCCGCTCAGGTCACTCTACATTGGATCATGTCTTTATATGAAAACAACTGAGTAGTAAATATTTACAAGCTAATTCCCCATTATATCTATGCTTTATTGATCTCAAGCAGGCTTTCGATACGGTTAACCGAGATCGCCTTTGGTACAAATTGAGCAACTCCTCTATAGATCCTCGCTTATTATACCTGATAATTAAGATCCATAGTAATAAAACCTTACAAGTGCGTTACTCTACCCAGTGACAAACAAAGTACCAGTACAACAAGGTGTTAGACAGGGCTGTATCCTGGCGCCGGCCCTGTTTAACCTTTATATCAATAATGTTGTGGACACACTTGATCAGGTTGATTCGCATCCCCCGAAATTTAGAAGTCGTAAAATCACTGTTATGCTGGATGCTGATGATACAGTTATACTGTCTCAAACACCAATTGGCCTGCGGAGAAGTATGACGAGGTTTAGCCAGTTTTGTCATGAAGAAGCCTTAGCTATAAATTATACTAAAACTAAAATAATGGTGATAGCTAGATCTAAGAGACTGTATAACTGGGAAATCGAGAACAGTTCGATTGAGCAAGTATAGTCTTATAAATACTTGGGGGTTGTTTTTGCAAGTAATGACTGTTGGCGTACTCATTTCTCGTCAACAATATCCCATGCACAATTAAGCTCTAAAACTATCCAGAGCTATTACTTCAGCCGCGGAGGTAAATTAATGGCACCTGCCTTGCATTTATTTAGAGCTAAATTCCTCCCTCAATTGCTTTATGCTATTACTATTTGGGGCCTCCAGTACCTAGATAAAATAGAAAAAATCCAATCTGCGTTCCTTAGGACTATTATGGGTTTACCTAGATGCACGCTGTTAGCGTTCCTACGGACAGAGACTCTTTCCCCTACAATTAGGTCTAAGGCATTCTATATTATCACCAAATTTTGGTTGAGAACATCCTTGTTCCCCCCAGAGGCGGACTCTCTTTTTGCTCTTCTTGTGAACATGGGAATGAGAGATACATGGGATACTCGGATTGAGACGGAGATAGCTAAATTAGGTTTCTCTAGGGTTTCACTCCTGCTGCTGGACTTTAAAGCAGCAGCAGATCTCCTTACGAGAAGGATACTAGACCAGGAAGCCCAAAATGAATCTAGTTTATTGGTCACTCAAAAGGTGGCCGTAACGTACCCGGATCTATGTTTATACTCTACCTTGGATCATTATCTATTTGCGTGGATGGATTTCAATCTCCGGCAGGCTTTAACCCTTTTTCGAATGGAACTTTTGCCATCTGCCATGCTCGAAGGACGATTCAATAAAGTCCCATGGGACAAGAGGTATTGTCCTCACTGTTCAGGTCTATATCCGGATACTTTAAAGCATGTTTTTTTCTATTGCACCTTTTTTTCAGAAACTCGGGAAAGGTTTCTAACTCCCTATTTGAGTGATAACTTGGGATGGAAAATGAGGGTTGCTTAAGGAAATGACTGTGTGGTTCTTAGACCGAATGCTCAAAGCAAATTGCTAGATTTTGTTTTCAAGTTTTGTGTATCAAACTGAGTCTTTGGAAGGTATAACTATGTATTATAAATTTGTAATGCTGTTTTCGTGGTGTGTAAATCTAATTTATTTTAATTTTTATAACATATTTCATGAGTTTTGAAAAGGCCCTGAGTGGCCATTCAATAAAGTTTGATTTGATCTACAAGTGTTAGTAAACATTCAATTTATCCACTGACTCTAATCATGACTTTATAAATATACTTATGTACCATGATCCTCTTCTCCGTGCTAAAAATTGAAGAAATTTTCCCTCATTTCAAAAGCTTCCTCCAAGTACTTGGCTACAGTTCGTGTCAGTTGTGAATCTTACAGTTACAGTTACGAACTGACTACAGTTCCTGTCAGTTCGTGTCAGTTGTGAGATAGTATGCAACTGTCAGTGAGCAAAGGTGCTGCCCTTTGCTGAGGAAGGGAAATCCCCTCAGCTTGGCCCCTGCTGGAGCCTTGCAGCGCTGGAGCTGGGAGGGGAGGGGGGGGCACCTAGGCTTGCCTTGTATTGCTGTGGGGGCGCCTGCCTGCCCGGGTTACCGTGCTGCCCGGCACCTCCTCCCTGCTTCCTGCCTGGGTTGGGAGCACGAGTCTATTGTGCAGGTCGGGGTGCTTGGACCCTCGGATGTGGATTATGAAAACCAACATCCACAACACACATGTGACATACATGTCGATGGCATGAGTACTTGATGTTCACATGCCATGGCCCTGTCATCACAGGCCCCCGACAGGCTGGGAACCCTCTGATCAAGTCCGACCCCCTGCTGCAAGAGAGGATGTCCTCCTCCTCTGCCTCCAGCAGGACAGGCTGATGCCTGTGCAGCCCGTTTCTGAGCAGATCCAAGGAAGGGGATTAGGCAACCAATTCCCTGGCCCAATTGCTCGTACAGGAACCCCAGTTCCCCCTCAAGCACTGAGAGACGATGGCGTGCACTCAAGAACAGGGGACGGATCCCAGGCACAGATACAAGAACATAAGTAGTGCCAGACTGAGTCAGACCAATGGTCCATCAAGCCCAGCGTCCTGTCTCCGACAGTGGCCAATCTCTATCGCATGGGAGAAGAACCAACAGTCCCAATAGGCAATCCATTCCCCATTGTTCACTCCCAGCTCCCGACAGTAAGAAGTTCATGTTCATCCCATAAACTACTTGGTTAATAGCCATTAATGCGAACCAAACAAAAAGAGCCACTGATAAATAGATAAAACAAATTTAATGAAAATGTATAATATAACAATTGGAGAACAATAAAATAATGGAATAAAACAATATAAAATTGCATGAACAATCTCCAAATGCTAGCACAAAGAAAATGAACACGGCACTGTGGAGGAGCCACAGTGCATGATGTCTAATCCCAATGTGTTTCGGGAAACAAATTCCTTTCTTCAGGGGTATAATAATCTGAAATGGAGAAAAATCAACCAAGGGATATAATACGCATGGCCCACTGAGAAATGCCTCTACCCCATACTAAATGAATGACCCCAACCATAAAAAACATACATGAATGCTGGAGTCTTCTGGTGGACACGCTTGAACCAACAAACGTTTCCAATAGGCAAGAAATGCAATCCCTTTATCCTATGGACTCAATGAAGACAATAGACAAAAACAATTGAATGGAAAAATAAGTGTTGGAATACCCACCCTTGATTAGCAACCCCTTATTCCAATTCCCTGGATACCTCTTAGGAGCTACCTCCCTAATTTGTTACATCATTACAAACATTATTTCTATAGGGAATGATATATATATATTCACTAAACTACTATACTTTCCCTTCTGCATCTTTGATGAGTATAAAATGCTTCACTAAAATGACAATAATATAGAGAAAATACTGCTAATTCTCTGTCATATATACCAATCCACCCCTCTCCTCCTAACTCTCCAGTTCCAGGAATTCAATTCCTCTTTGATCCCCTTTATTCAACAACACCATTATACCCAAGAATATAATACCAACTCTAGTTACATATGTACTTTCATGTAGGCAAAAAGATAATGAAGTGTGATGAAGGAGCTCCTCCTTCCGAAAGGACTTCTTTAGACTCCAGAAAAGTCCATTCTGGAATCTTGAACCATCAAAAGAGAACACACCCCTATAAGTCATGGAAACCCAACAAATATCAAAGGGGGACAACTTAGTTGATAATCTCTCTAGTAGAATTTTAGATCCCATAGAAAACAGCGTATTGAATAAAGGTCTTTCGTTTGTGCCGACCCCTCAATATGATCCTTTTTAAGCTAGGTTATAAATTTTTCAATTTATTCGTAAACTGAAATTACGTTTTTTATTTCAGAAAGATTCTATTTCTTTCCAGATTTCGCCTTTCAGATCCGAGAGCCAGTTTATAGCTTCAGGAGTACATTGCCTGGAGATTACTGTCTTTGAACAGCAGCTCCTTAGGGATTTGGAGAAAGAAGAAAAAGGGTTCCATAATAAGTGGTGGAACTTCTCTAGAGTAGAACAAGCAGCTTTGACTAGATTAAAACTGGATGATTCCATAGTCATTAAACCAGCAGAGAAAGGTGGGGTTACAGTCCTTATGAATAGGGACGGTTACTGAGGAAGTTATGAGTCAGTTAGGGGACTATACTTTTTTAAAGTTGTGTCAGGATGATCCTACCCCACAGGTAAAAAGATTGATTCAGGATTGTTTATTTGAAGAACTCAGTATGGGATATATTTTTGAAAAAGAATATGATTTTCTATTTAAGGAGTCGCCTAGGACACCTGTATTTTATATATTACCCAAAATACATAAGGGTATTTTCCCTCCACCAGGAAGACCTATTGTCTCTGGAAATGACTCCTTGTTAGAACCAGTTTCCAAATATTTAGATTTTTTCTTGAAACGCCATGTTTGTTTGCTTCGGTCATACATCAGAGATACTATGGATCTGTTAGATAAACTGAAATCTATAGCCTTTGAAGAGGAAGAATTTATTCTGGTCACTCTTGGTGTCAAATCTCTTTATACTAGCATTCCACAAGAAGCAGCTTTGCAAGTATTGAGGTTCACATTAGATAAGAGAGCAGATGATTTAGATCCCCCGACCCACCTTTTGCTAGAGCTGGCAGAGATTGTTCTATGCAAGAATTGTTTTAAGTTTAAGGATTCATTATTTTTTTTGGCCAATCAAAGGGGTTGCAATGGAGTCTCCTATGGCCCCGGAGGTGGCCAATCTTTATATGGGCGCTTATGAGGAGGAATTTGTGTATAGTTCTGATTGGTTTAGGGATCACATTATTCAATGGTGGTGGTTCATAGATGATATTTTGTTCCTATGGAAAGGAACCATGGAACAATTACAAGTTTTCTATGAATGGTTGAATTTAAGAAGTGATCATATTAAGTTTACCATGTCTTGTAGTGAGACAGAGATACATTTTTTGGATATTACCATTAAAAAGAAAGAGCTTATTATGCAGACCACATTATACAAAAAGTTAACAGCTAAGAACATGTATTTGCAACATGATAGTTTTCACCCGTCTCATATTAGGAACAACTTACCTTATGGGCAATTTTTGCGCATTAGGAGAAACTGCAGTAATGAGGAAGATTTCCACCACGAAGCGAACATTGCTGCCCCGCCCCGGACCATGATCTGGTGACCCGATTCCCTGCCGTAGTCCCGCTCCCGTCACATCTCTTCGGGGCTTTTATTGACCACGGGGGGTGGTTGATTGGTTCACCACCACTGGGAATCCACTGTGGTGAATTGGAGCCGCGTAATGTCTGAAATCACCCAAGATCTCACTACAGGTAGCATTTCCCACCCTTCCAGCTGCCTAACCCAGGGCCGAGCATTACAGCGTTTGGTCCTTCCAAACATGGGGTTTGTAGCCCAGAGCCAGCAGGGGGTTTCCCTCCTGGAAGGCATCTGGAACTCCTGAGGATGAGCCAATAAGGCCCGTCTATTCAGTGCCACCCCCCTGCCCGGGGACATTTGCCGATTCCGCTGCTGGAGGGCACCCACTGGGAGGCATGGGAAAGAGGCATGGGGGTGGGGGGAGGCTGATGTGGGGGAGAGGCTAGAGGTCCGGGGCTGGGGGCAGCTAGTCTCGGGAATCAAGTCCTGCAGCGAGTCTGTTTCAGGAGAGAGTCATTAGTGCATTAGGGTCAGGGGAAAAGCAGAAGTTCATCATTCTCAGGGAGGATGCCCTGTTCTCACTGCCAATGGCATCTGAAACGGCAGAGCACGTCCTACTTGATTGTCATTTATATGATAAAATTAGATTGCAATACCTGGGTACTTATTTATCTAAAAATTGGGGGAGAACTGGCCCCAACTGAACAAGAAATATGTTAGGTGATACTGATTCGCAACTGACGCGAACTGTAGCCAAGTACTTGGAGAAAGCTTTTGAAGTTAGGGAAAATTTCTTAGATTTTTAGCATGGAGAAGAGGATCGCCTTCTATGCCCGGATGCGGGGAGAATCCCGTTAGACAGCAGATAAGGTCCAGATAGCCTCATATGAGTCAAATGGGACTCTATCGTCCTTGACCTGCTCAATCGGAATTAAATTAAATCAGCCTATAGAGCTTATCGTCAGGGTCAGTATTCCCAGTTACCTTCCCATTATTTTCAGGGCAAACATGAATATCGGGCACTTATAGTGAGGAAAAAACAGGAATATTTCCAAGCCAGATGGGATTCTGTGTTGGAGGCTGCTCATACAGGGAATTCTCGATTATTCTGGAGGCTATTGAATGCTGGCACCAAGGCACCTATCAGTAGGACCCCTCCCCTATTTCTGCTCAGGTCTGGGTTAATTATTTTAGCCAACTGTACACACCTCCTGCGACAACTGTCCCCACAGAATTCACAAGTGGAACAACTCCTGTTCTTCCGGATCGGCCTCCGGTATCAGACCAGGAAGTAGCTGATTTAATAGACTCATGTAGGAGTAACAGGCCCCAGGTAGAGATTTAATCTCAGCAGACCTACTAAAGCATCATAAAGAATGAGGGGTACCCATCCTTGCCGTTCTTTTCTCCTCCATAAATCAGACAGGGCTTGTGCCACCTTCATGGAAACTTGCTTCAGTAGTTCCCATTTATAAAAAGGGATCGTCATCAAAGCCTGATAATTACAGGCCTATTAGTTTATTGTGCGTTGTAAGTAAAATCTACGCCAAATATCTGTTGGGCAAATTAATATC
>QEPC01012362.1:312973-325959 GCA_003113815.1 Sphenodon punctatus
TGCTGCAACCAACCTGATTGTAACCAAGTCAAGCACACGCACCTGAGACTTCGCATCCGCTTGAATGTTTGTTTGTCTTCTCCCCATCTCTCCCACCGTCCCCTCTCCGTGTCTCCCCCTCCTTGTCTTTTAGATTGTAAGCCACAGGCAGCGACCGTGTCTATTTCTATGTTCTGTACAGCACCAGGCACATGGCTGGAGCTATATAAATGTTTATAATCATCATCATCATCATCATTTTTGTCCCCCTCCTCTGAACCCCACACTGATTTGTCAATGTCCTTCTTGAAATGGCATGCCCCAAACTGGACAGAGTACTCCAGGTGAGCAAGTACCTGCTTGTATTTTTTTCCTGACAGCAGCCTGGCCATCCCTTTAGACGCGTAAGATTGACCCGTAGCCTCTATCAAGCTTTCTCTTGTGTTGAGCCAGCCGCACGATCAGTTTATCGTGCTTAGTCATCAGGATACCTGGGTGGGCTTGTGTTATGCGACAGAAGTGACCACCTGAAACAGTTTCCTATTCCAAGGGAGCCCTGGTCCAGGTGGCTTTGGAGTGACACTGTGAATGTGACTGGCTCTGTTCTCGTGGGGAGACATCATGCTCTGGGTGAGGGGAGGGCAGACCATGGGAAACTGCCGTGTTCAGAGGTGCAGTAGGGTCCAGGAACACTTTCTGCCTGGGACAGGAATGCAGCTGTCACATCAGTCACCTAGAGCAGAAGGGGCACATCCCATCCCCGAGGAGCAGGATGAGGTCACTGCCCCCTGAGAGCCAACGGCAACAGTAACAAACAGCAGCCCCGCAGCCTGTGCCTCGTCCTTCTTTTGACTCCAGTGCTGCAGTCTAGCCAAGCTCCTGCATCTGGTGAGCCACCAGCTGGTGCCTCAGTGGCTAGCCGGAGAATGGCCTTGTCTCCTTCCCCCAGCAGCTTTGGGGAGAGGCTCGGCGTCAGGTAGGCTCAGCTGGAGCAAGGGATTAGGGCTCTTGGTACCAGTATCCAAGAATGAGCCCCCCTGCCCCACCTCCCATTTTCCCTTCAACAACCGAGGCGCAAGCTCCTCAAGCCCCCAGCCAGCAAATGTGTCCAAGATTCGGCATGTGCGCCCCAGCCTCGCACAGCTGTGTGTGTGCGCCTGCCACCACCGATCGTTGTGCCAATTGCTTGCCTTGGCTGCGCTGGGAGGGGAGGAGCAGGGACTCTCTGCAGAGAGTCCACACAGGGTTTAACCCAGGGGTGTTGGGACCTGCTAGCTCTCATGGGACCTGATGGACAAACCCTCACAGTGAGTTTTACAGGGTGAGGAATTGCCCCCATAAAACATCAGTTGGTCCAATAAAAGATATAATTCAAGCCATGGTGAGGAAGGGAACTGGACTCCCCACTGTAGGGGACCTGCTGGGGCTCCCTAGGGGCCTGGTCACCTCATCCTGAAGATGCCACATCTTTGACAGCTGCTGACAGACAGGGCCAGGCATTTACTGGAGTGGCTGCCAAAGTGCACGTCCAGCTGTGGCAAAGGTATGCGCCAGGCCAAAGCCCAGGCCCCAGGCTTTACTGACATCTGCAAGGTTTAGGGGAAACTGGAGAGCAGGGCAGGTATTTTTGCAAGTTCTTCCTCTTGTGAAGAACCAGCAGTGGGCACTTGTGCACAGGAGCCGGATCCCTCCTTGTCTAATTATCCAGCTTATGCCTGTAGTGTCTGTGTCTTTCCTGCAGCAGCAGGAATGCTTGGGGCAGTCTGATTCCTCTCCCCTCTGTTTCCTGGGCTTCCTGCGCACCTTGAGTTTGAGGCCACTGTTGAGACTGCCTTTGGCAAGAGTCTGCCTTACTTTTGCAAATTTCACTACGGTGAGGAGATTAGCTAGTGTGAAGGGATGTGCAGCAGTCTGGGTTTGTTGATGTTCTCAGTGAGTTGCCTGTTGGTGTTTTATATTTCCTACAGGAGCCACCAATTGGCTATTTCATGGGGATATCTTTCACGCACTACCAATCTAGGTTGGATTCAAACTGGCACGCTAGAACTAAGACTCGGTATTCTACCACGAGCCATTCTCCAGTTCCCTCCTCTGGCCCCAGCTTCCAGTCCTGCTTCAAGGAAGCAGCAGTCAAGAGAGGAGCTACAAACCCTTCCCCCCCGCCCAAAAAAGTGGTCTGTCTCCAAACGTAGCCTGAGCGGTGGTTCGCAGGGCCGTACCCAAAGCCCACGGAGGCCCATTGAGGAATTCCTTTGGCTGAGCTCCGGTGTGTTTTGGATCCAGTGCTTACAGTGGGACAAAAGCCACTCCGATTGGACATATTTCTTGAAGACGCCCCCTCCCTCGTCTCCGTACTGGCCATAACACACACGCTGCTTCTGTCTCATAGTTAATCTGTTCCAATGCGCCAGGGATGAGTCAGACAAGCTGACAATGACTGCGGCATCAAGCCGTGATTGTGTTGCCAGGCTTGCCTGCCCACCTCCAGTGGATCTCTGCAGTGTGGGTCACTGGTCATTGTGACCTTCCCTGGCCGCACACCACGGCCCACGGCGGGGGAGGCACTTACAGGGCAGTTGATTTTCTTGCCTCTAATAAGGTTCATTTGCAGGAGACACTTCTTCTTGGTCTTTGCAGCAACTTGAGTTGCACTGACTGACTGCCCTGCGCTTTAGGGCTGGCCTCAAGGAAGGGCCAGTCCCAGCGCATGCAATATCAGGAGCAAGAATTCGTAACTCTTTCAGCTCAAGAACCCAAGGATGGACTGGCGAAGCCTCATTGATTTCCTGGGACACAGCTATTGTGCTATTGCGAAAGGCTAAGCCTCTGGGGTACAGTTCTCCAGGCACTGGGGCCGGCAGCACCAAATCAGCTTGCTCTCCACATTAGCATGCCGCCTACTACCTCTTGGGTTTTGACCCTGAGGGGTCAACATGGGAGTCTCGGGGTCAAACTGCACAAAGTGGCCACCCCGAGCATGACTGGTGGGTTCTCCCGGTCACGGCCTGTCTTTGCATGAGAGAGACCAGTCTTGGCCAGTTTGTAGACACACCCATCCTCCTCCTGAACAGGGAGAATATAAATATTCACCATAGCGAATTGGCACAACTGGGAGTAAACCACTGCTCTCCCGACTCCCAGGGTGTTACCACGCACACGCTAAGCACACGTCCAGCTGTTGCGTGTGCCACCCGTGACAACATCACTGAATTCTTGCAGCCTGTCAAACAAACATTAAAGTGCCCACATGTTCTCCTGGTGAGAGAAGGAGATGAGGGGATTGGGTTAGGGTGGGGGATGGTGGTGGTTGTGTTTAAAAGGGTATAGGTTATGTCTCCCTCCCCCAGTGAGAGGGAGGGTCTGACTCCATTGGTTGGGGTATTTTCCACTCCCCCATGAGCGGGGGTTCGAGGGGCTGGGGGTCTCCCTTGTCGGCCAGGCGGGACAGCCATTGGGGTCGCGTGAATGGGCCAGGGTAAGTATGGTCCCTCTGGGAGGATGGTTAAATCTGTGAGAAGGGACAGGCGTTTAGTGCCGGTCCCTCTCACTGGCCCCCGGGCGGGTGGGGAGGTGGTCAAGAATGGGAGGGCCCCTGGCTTCGGGCTGATGCTGGTTAACGCGAGGTTGGTGCCAAATAAGTCAACAACAGTCCGGGAATTAATCCTGGACCAGGCAGCCGACCTCGTGTGTATTACGAAGACCTGGCTGGACACTGAGTCGGGGCCAATCTTGGCTGACCTTGTTCCAGCTGGGTACTCTGGCTTGTGCCTTAGCCCCGACCGGAGGGGCGGCGGGTTGGGGGATGCGGTGTAACCATCATTTTTAAGGATACTTGGTGTGTGAGGAGGTATCCAGTGCAAACTATCTTGGGTATTGAGGGTGTCCATCTAGTGACTGATTTGACTGGAGACAGATTAGGGCTGTTGGTGGTATACCGCGTACCCAGCTGTACGGCAGCATCCCTACATGCTCTAGCAGAACTGGTGTCGGAGGTGGTATTGCAGTCTCCAAGGGCAGTAGTCCTGGGGGACTTCAACATCCATGCTGATGCCAGTCTTGGGAGAGCGGAGCGTGAGTTCATGGCCGTCATGACAACCATAGGACTGTTTCAGAGGGTTGTCGGCCAGACACATGATGGGGGACATACCCTAGACCTGATATTTTGCACTGGCCTTGAGGCGGGGAATCCAGTGGCAGGGGAGGTGCTAGCTGCACCCTTGTCATGGTCAGATCATTACCTCCTCCGGGCTGGTCTCCTGGCGCATGTCTGCCCCTGAAGAGGTGCTGAATATGTTCAGTCGGTTTGTCCCCGGAGACTTATGGAACCAGAAAGGTTCCCCCCCAATCTTGATGACCGTTCACTCAATGACCTCGTAGCTTTCTGGAACACCTTGCTGACTGAGGCCATCAACCGAATGGCTCCTAGGCATCCACTTCCTGAACGCCGACAACACAGGTCCCCCTGGTTTACAGATGAAGCAGGAGGGACGACGGTTGGAGTGATGGTGGTGCCGTACTCGTCCTGAAGTCAACCAGTTGCAGCACAGAGTTAGTTTAAGGGCCTATGCTGTGGCTATGTGGGCAGCAAAGAAGGCGTTCCTTGCTATCCTCATAGCATTCACGAAGGTGCGTCCAGCTGAGCTTTTCTAGGTGGTGCAGAGGCTGGTGAGCCCAGCCTCCCTCTGCCTGGAACTGGGATCTTCTAGTGTTCACTGTGACATGTTTGTCAACTTTTTCATGGATAAAATCACTTGGATTCACCACAACTTCGATGCCACACTTGTAGCAATGGGAGAACCAGAGGTAATGGAAGCCCAGCCTTGTCCGGTTTCATGGGATTAGTTTCAGTGGGTGTAGACCGCTGATGCGGCTGACGTCCTTGGGGCTGTTAGAGCCACCTGTTGTGAATTAGATCCATGCCTGTCCTGGCTGGTTAAGGCCTGTCGTGAGACATTAGGGCCATTGCTGGCTGGGGTTGTCAATGCCTCCCTTAGGGAGGGCAGAGTGCCGGGCCGGTGGTGCGTTCTCTGCTTAGCCTCTGCTCAAAAAACCATTGCTTGACATTGACTCCTTTGTCAGCTATTGGCCAGTCTCTAACCTTCCTTTTTTAGGGAAGGTTATTGAATGGGTGGTGGCTCAGCAGCTTCAGGGGCATCTGGATCGTGTTCGTTTTCTTGATCCCTCACAGTCCGGCTTTCTCCTTGGGTTTGGCACTGAGACTGTGCTTGTGGCCTTGGTTGACGACCTATGCCATGAATTAGACCAGGGAAGATCGTTTCTTTTGATTTTATTAGTTCTGACGGTAGCGTTTGATACCGTTGATCATGAGGTGTTGGTGACTCGTCTGCGGGACCGTGCTGGGGTGGGCAGAATTGTTCTTGAATGGTTCCGCTCTTTCCTGGCCGGGAGAACTCAGTGGGTAGTGCTTGCGGGAAGTGCTCCTCAGCTCCCCAGGGCCTCATGTATGGAGTCCTGCAGGGTTCTATCTATTCTGTCCCCTCTCCTGTTCAACGTGTACATGCAGCCTTGGGGCGAGCTTGTGAGAGGGCTCGGCATATGTTGTCATCAGTACGCTGATGATACATAACTTTGCCTCTCTTTTTCAGCGGACCCAGACCCAGCAGTCTTGGTGCTTACCCGGTGTCTGGCGGTTGTGGGGGACTGGATGAGGGCGAGATGTCTGAAGCTGAATCCCGACAAGATGGGGGTGATGCTGGTGGGTGAGGCTGAAGGAGTGGTAGCTCCTGTCATTTACATTTATGGAATTTGCCCTCCTTTGGTTACATACTCAGGTCCGTCGTCTGGATGTGCTCCTTGATCGGCAGCTCCCCCGGATCTCCAGGTGGCAGCTGTAGTGAGAAACGCCTTTCAACAATTACATTTGGTACGACGACTTCGGCCGTATGTCTCAGACTCTGACCTGGTCACCTGGCTGGGGGCGGCCGCACCGTGTGTGTGTGTGCAGCCATTGGGGTCGTGATGGGATGGGGGAGATATGGGTCCAAATGGGGTGGTATAAGACCAGTGAAGAGGGACAGATGCCTGTTGCAGGTCCCGCTCACTCACCCCTTAGCAGCTGGACAGGGGAATTGAGATCAGAGGACCTCTGACCCTTCGCTGCTGCTGTTGAAGGCGAGATCAGTGGCTAATAAAGCAACAACTATCCAGGAATTAGTCTGGGATTGTGCCGCCAATCTCATGGGCATTACGGAAACCTGGCTGAACCTTGAGTCGGGGCCTATCTTGGCTGACCTTGTTCCAGCCGGGTATTCCACGCAGCACCAGCCACGGTTGGCAGGACGGGGTGGTGGTATAGCTATGATTTTTAAAGAGAGTTGGTCTGTGAGGAGGTATCCAGTGCGATCCATGGTGGGTATTGAAGGTCTCCACCTAGTGTTTGATTTGGTGGAGGATAGTTTGGGAGTGCTGCTGGTATACCGTGNGATTTGGCAGGGGACCGTCTGGGGGTGCTGCTCATATACCGTGCACCTACCTGTATGACAGCCTTTCTACATGTTCTGGCAGAGGTGGTGGCAGAGGTAGTGTTGCAGTCCTCAAAGGCATTAGTCTGGGGGGACTTCAACATCCACACCGACCTCAGGGGGGCGGAGCATGAGTTCATGGCCACCATGGGCTTGTCTCAAATGGTCAGAAGCCCGACACATCAGGGTGGACATATTCTCGATCTCATATTTTGCACTGGCCTTGAGGTGGGGGGTGGGGTCCATTATTGGGGGAGATATCAGCAGTGCCCTTGTCATGGTCGGATCATTATCTCCTACAGACCTCTCTCTTAGCACATGTCTGCCCATGGAAGGGTGGGGAGCCAATTCAAATGGTTTGCCCCTGGAGGCTAATGGAACTGGAACAGTTCCCTCTGACCTTGACGACCATCTCATCGATGACCTCGTCACACTATGGAACACTCTGCTGACTGAGGCCATTGATCAGATGGCTCCTAGACGTCCGCTGCCCAGGTGACAGCACCGCAGGCTGCCATGGCTTTCGGAGGAGCTGCGAGAAGGGCAGCAGCTGGAGCGACGGTGGCATCGTTATCGTACTGAAGCCAACAGATTGCGGCATAGAGCCAGTTTACGAGCATATGCTGAGGCGATGAGGGCAGTGAAAAAAGCTTTTTTCACTGCTCTCATAGCATCTGCAAAATCTCACCCAGCGGAGCTTTTCTGGGTGGTGCGGGGACTAATTAAATCTTGCTAGGAGACAATGGGGCTGTTGCTGGCGGGGGTGGTCAATGCCTCCCTTTGGGAGGGCAGAGTGCCGGGCTGTCTCAAGGAGGCGGTGGTGCGGCCTCTGCTCAAGAAACCATTGCTTGACGTTGATTCCCTTGCCAGCTATTGACCTGTCTCTAACCTTCCCTTTTTAGGGAAGGTTATTGAGCGGGTGGTGGCTCAGCAGTTGCAGGGGCATCTTGACTGTGTTGGTTTTCTTGATCCCTCTCAGTCGGGATTTCGTCCGAGTTATGGCACGGAGACTGCGCTTGTGGCCTTGGTGGATGACCTGCACAGGGAGATGGACCGGGGTTGTTCGACCCTGTTGGTTCTATTAGATCTGTCAGCTGCTTTTGCTATGGTTGATCACGAGATGTTGGTGGCGCGCCTGCAGGACTGTGCAGGAGTGGGCAGGACAGTTCTTGAATGGTTCTGCTCATTCCTGACCGGGAGAACCCAGCGAGTGGTGCTCGGGAAGTGTTTTTCATCATACCGAGACCTCGCGTGTGGTGTCCCGCAGGGTTCGGTGTTGTGCCCCGTCCTGTTCAACGTATATATGCAGCCTCTCGGCGAGGTGATCAGGAGGTCTGGTGTACGGTGCCACCAATATGCTGACGACGCCCAGCTATACCTCTCTTTTTCAACAGACCCAGATCCCGCAGTCTCTGTGCTTACTCGGTGTCTGATGGCTGTGGGGGACTGGATGAGGGCTAATCGACTGAAGCTGAATCCCGACAAGACAGAGGTGATGCTGGTGGGTAAGGCGATGGAGTTAATGCCCCCCATCATTGATGGGGTCTGTCCTCCATTGGTTCCCCAGGTGCGGAGTCTGGGGGTACTCCTCAATGCACAGCTCTGCCTGGATGCTCAGGTGGAGGCTGTGGCAAGGGGTGCCTTTCACCAACTACATCTGGTCCGTCATCTGAGGCCATATGTTTCAGACTCCGACCTGGCCACCATCATCCATGCTTTCATCACCTCGAGACTAGACTATGGTGGAAGCTACAGCTGGTGCAGAATGCGGCGGCCCATCTTTTGGTGGGACTGGGCCACTGGGAGCACATTACACCAGTGCTCCGTTCTCTGCATTGGCTGCCGATAGTCTTCCGAGCCTGATTCAAGGTGTTCGTTTTAACCTATAAAGCCCTAAATGGTCTGGGCCCTCTCTATATGCGGGACCGCCTCACCCCCCGGGTACTGGACCGGCCCCTGCGGTCATCAAGGGATGCCCTTCTTGTGGTCCCCCACGTTTTCCAGGGGGCCACGCAGGGGAGGGCGTTCTCGGTGGCTGCGCCGAGGCTGTGGAACTCCCTTCCAGTGGGGATGCATCTGGCCCCGGACCTTCCCTCCTTTTGAAAAAGCTGTAAGATTTGACTGTTCCATCAGGCGTTCGGCGGGGGAGATGGGTAGAAGGTGGGGGAGGAGAGCGATGGGCGGGGGGTAGTGATATGTTTTTATAATTTTATGGTTTTATAATTGTTTTTATATTGTTGTAAGCCACCCCGAGCTGCCTGTGGCAGGAGGGGCGGGATAGTAAGTATTTGAATAATAAAATAAAATAATCATCCATGCCTTCATCACCTGTAGACTGGACTATTGCAACGCACTCTACGTGGGGCTATCCTTGGTGAGGGTTTGGAGGCTGCAGCTGGTGCAGAATGTGGTGGCCCATCTCCTTACGGGGATGGGTTGTTGCGAGCACATTACACCGGTGCTCCGTTCTCTGCACTGGCTGCCTATTGTCTTCCGGGCCCGATTTGAGCTGCTGGTTTTGACCTATAAAGTCCTAAATGGCCTGGGCCCCGCTAACCTGCAGGACCGCCTCATGCCTCAGGCCTTGTGCAGCCCCTGCGGCTGACCAGGGATGTCCAGCTCGAGGTCCTCCGGGTGTCCCCGGTGGCGATGATGGGAAGGGCGTTCTCAGTGGCCACACCTAGACTGTGGAATTCCTTCCTGACGGAGGCCCGCCTGACCCCAGGCCGCCCCTCTTTCCGAAGACAGTGTAAAACCTGCCTGTTCCGCCAGGCTTTTGGGGAGGGAGACGGGGGAGGGTGGGAGGGGTTTGGGGGGAGGTTTTTTAATTTCTACACTTTTAATGAGTTTTTATGTCATTTTATATTATTTGTTTGAGTTATTTTATATTGTATATTTCTGATGTTTTGACTGTGAGCCACCCCGAGCTGCCGTGTGAGCAGGAGGGTGCGGGATAGAAGGAGGTGGAAATAAATAAATAAATAAAGAAATAACTAATAAATAAATATGTTTGAGGGGCAATCTGAGTGTCTCCTTGCACAGCCTTTATCACAAATGACATCCCTTCATGCAAAGCAATTATTATTAATATTATTATAAGCATTTATACATAATGCCAGCAATGTACCCAGAGCTTTACAAAGAATAAGATAGACACGGTCCCTGCCCGAGAGCTTACAATCTAAAGACAGGAGGAGGGGGAACAGAGGGAGAGACAAGGGATGCGACATTCATGAGGATGCGAGAGCTCAGGTACACGTTCTTGGCTTGATTGCAGTCAATTGGGAGTTTGCAGATAACAGGTGGGGGATAATCCTGGCTGGGGATGATTAGCAGGAGTTAG
Organism: Sphenodon punctatus; assembly: GCA_003113815.1. Taxonomy (NCBI): domain Eukaryota; kingdom Metazoa; phylum Chordata; class Lepidosauria; order Sphenodontia; family Sphenodontidae; genus Sphenodon; species Sphenodon punctatus. The sequence continues at coordinate 322,778 of QEPC01012362.1, forward strand.
GAAGGGCGGAGCGGAAGAGGTGGGTTTTGAGGAGGGACTTGAAGGTGTGGAGAGTGGGGGCAAGGCAGACGAGGGCAGGGAGGGAATTCCAGGCGTGCGGGGCAGCGAGGGAGAAGGGACGAAGGCGGTTGGGGGAGCAGGGGAGGCGTGGGAGGGTGAGGGAGGGGATGGAGGAGGAGCGTAGCACTCGAGCAGGGGTTCGGAGGGAGATCAGGGTAGAAAGGTAGGGGGCGGGAGTAAGGTGGTGAAGGGCTTTGTCGGTGAAGACGAGGAGCTTGTGCAGAAGACACTCAGGAAGAGGGAGCCAGTGGGGAGAGGAGAGGAGAGGCTGCACGTGGTCAAAGCGATGGGCTAGGTGGATGATCCTGGCAGCAGAGTTTTGAACAGAGATGAGGGAAGAAAGATGGGAGCGGGGAAGGCCAGCAAAGAGAAGGTTACAATAGTCGAGGCGTGAGATGACTAGGGCGTGGATGAGAGTTTTGGCAGAGGAGACGGACAGAAAGGGCGGATCTTGGCAATGTTGTGGAGGGTGAAGCGGCAGGATTTGGCCACGGAGTCAATGTAGGGTTTGAAGGTAAGGTGTAAGTCGAAGATGAAGCCCAAGCTGTGAGCTTGGGGAATAGGGAGGATGGAGACCCCATCAATGGCAATTGACAGGGAAGAAGGAGAGGAAGGATTGGGAGGAAAGATCAGGAGTTCAGTTTTAGCCACGTTCAGTTTGAGTTGGCATTGAGACATCCAGGCGGAGATATCAGAGAGACAGTCGGTGAGACGAGCTTGAACAGAGGGGCAGAGGGAAGGAGTGGAGAGACAGAGTTGAGTGTCATCAGCGTATAGGTGGTATTGCAAACCGTGGGAGGCAATGAGTTTGCCTAGGGATTGGGTGAGAGAAGAGGAGAGGGCCAAGGACAGAGGCTTGGGGAACCGCGACTGAGAGGGGTAGGGAGGAGGAGGGGAAGGAGTTAGGAAGAGATAAATTGAAGGAGCGGTCAGAAAGGTAGGAGGAGAACCAGTCGAGGACAGAGTCCCGGAATCCAAGGGAGTGGAGCGATTCAAGCAGAAGCGAGTGGTTAACAGTGTCGAAGGCAGCAGCGAGATCAAGGAGGACAAGAATAGAGTAAAGGCGGTTGTATTTGGCCACAAGAAGATCGTTGGTGATCTTAGCAAGAGCAGTTTCAGTGGAGTGAAGGGGGCGGAAGCCAGATTGGAGGGGGCCAAGGGAGAAGTTGGCGGAGGGGAGGTCGAGGCAGCAGGAGTAGACAACCCGTTCAAGAAGCTTGGAATCAAAAGGGAGGAGCGAGACAGGATGGTAATTAGAGGGTTCAGAGGGATCCAGAGTGGACTTTTTAAGGATGAGGGAGATAGTGGCGTGTTTAAAAGCAATGGGTGGTCATCATGAGCAGAGCACAGTGCACCTTGAGCAACTGCATGCATTGCTTTCTGGGATAAGGTAGTGGAAATTATTTCTTCATTTGGGTAGGAAGAATGTGCACTCCACCTTCACCAGCATTTGTTGATCACATTGTGCTTGTTGGTGGTTCCCCTGGTCTGCTTGACCACCATCTTCAAGGGGTGAGAGGAGTGTGCATTGCATGTAGAGTTTGTTTAAAAAAACTACAGATCCCCCACATTGCATGTAGTGGCAAAGACGCAATGCTTCCCAATTACTCTTCTAGTTCAGTGGAAGGCAAACGCTCCCCCCCGAGCCCAGCTCTCCAAATGCCTCTTGGCTCTAGTCACATTGGGGTCTCCCCCCCCGCCCCCCGACTTGTGTATCCAGAAAACCACTCATCATTTCAGGTGGCCAAAGATGGGCATAAGCCCTGCCCCTTTCCCCTAGTAGCTGAGAGACCGCCTGTCTTAACATGTCCCTGCGGTCAGCCGGGAGCGCCCGCCTGTGGATTCGGTCTGTTACCCTTGTCCATGGGACGGGGGCGCACAAGGGGGTGTTCTCGGTCGCTGCCCCAGTTTTATGGAACTTTCTTTCTCCAGAGGTTCACTTGAGCCTGAGTCTGAGCATCTTCCAGAGGCGGCGGTGTAAAACTGTCACAGCGCTGTGTACGACTAGTAGCGCTATAGAAATGACAAACAGTAGTAGTAGTCATTCTTGTTCGGTACGGCATTTGGCAGATGAGGATCATTTGGAGAGGGTGGCATATATGTTCAAATAAATAAAAGTCCTACCCACTCACACATATGCACTCACTCTCACTTCACACACACAAACGCCTGGTGGAGAGGGGGAAGGGTGTAGCTAGGATAGGTGAGCAGCTGCAGTGGGGCCCACAAGCCTGTCGAGCCTGAGGAGGGGGCCCATTCCCACCTAGCTACACTGCTGGTGGTGGGGCTGGCAGCTCTAGCAGCATGGAGGGGCAACTCCAGTGGTAGCAGCACTGGTGATGTGGGTGGGGTCTAGCTCCAGCAGTGGCCCCCATCATGCAAAGGCGCTCTGGTTGTGCACGTGTGGGTGGGCATGCACATCCTGCTGGCAGCTGCCAGAGGACCAGGGCTCTCTAGTGCCCTGGCAGATGCCTCCAAAAGTGGAGCGTTGCCTGCCTTGGTGAGACCACGAGATTTCCCCACTAAAATGGGGCGGTCCCACCTAAAGCATGACTGTTAGGAAGGATGAGAAAACTAGACAATGCAAGCCACCATGGTGTCTGGAAGGAGCTAAGGGGAGGGGATAGGGGGCGGTTTGCAATGTCCTGCCCATGGTGACGGTCCGGAGACTGCAGCTGTTGCAGAATGGGGTGGCCCGTCTCCTTATGAGAACGGACCACCGGGAGCATATTACACCGGTGCTCCATTCCCTGCACTGGCTGCCTGTAGTCTTCTCTTCGGGGCCCGATTCACGGTGCTGGTTCTAACCCATAAAGCCGTATACGGCTTGGGGCCCATATATCGGTGGAATCGCCTCACTCCCCGAGCTCTGGATCGGTCCCTGCGGTCGACCAGGAGCGCCCTTCTCAAAGTCCCCCGGGGTGTGCCACGGGGCGACTATGGAGAAGATGTTCTCGGTGGTTGCGCGGAGGCCGTGGAACTCCCTATCGGAAGAAGGCAGGGTGGATCCGGACCCCTCCTCTTTTCAACGTCAATGCAAGACCTGGCTGTTCCGCCGGGCTTTTGGCGAGGGAGATGGGGGAGGGTGGGGTTTTATTTTTAATGGGGGGGGGGGGGGGGGA
>QEPC01012362.1:328230-350803 GCA_003113815.1 Sphenodon punctatus
AGAAGAGTTAGTGAAATAGCAGCCATAATAATCTCAGAACCATATTTGCAGATTTATTTTCCAAGATAGAATAGATATTGCTTTACATCCTAAATTCCTACCTAAGATAGTATAAGTAAGACAGTTGTGAGAATGTGGCCCTTTTTACACGGGCCTCTCTCACCCATGAACACGCAGATTTCTGTGTTCATGGGTGGGGGAACCCTGTGTGAACAACGCACTGCATGCACATATGGTGAGTGGGGGTACGTGCGCACCTGCCTAACACGCATCCCCACGGACGGAGCAACCGGGGGAAATGGCGGTTACTCCGTGGGTGTGGATAGTGGGGGGTGAGTGGGGATGCATGTGCAGCCGTGTGCATGCCCTGCCCATGCACCGGCACCCACTGACCCCCCCACCCGGTGGAGCCATGTAAAAATAGCGTGTGAGGAGCCACTTGAAGAAGAACAGAAGGTTGCTACCTTGTAAACAAGGTTCTTTAAGATGGCTTCGAACATTCTCACAGCACCCACCCTTCCAGCCCCGCGTGGATTTTTTTTCTTATATTCCTAGAAAGGATTGGAAGGAACTGTTATTCAGAGGGGGAGAGTGCTTTTTATACTAGAGGAGCTCGAGGCAGTCATGTGGTCTGCTGTTTGAATAGGGTGAGCATGGAGAACCCAGTTGTGAGAATGTTCGGAGCCATCTCGAAGAACCTTCTTTACAACCTTCTGATCACTGCACATGGCAGGAGTTGTTTGTAAACAAACAGCTTTATCTCCCAGCCTATCGGGTGTCCCTGTTGCTGCTGCTAGGAGGCAGAGGCAGGTGAGGGATGGGGAACTGGAGCCAGAGAGGGGAGGCAGAAGAATTTATGGGGAGGAGGGGAGGCAGAAGAATTTATGGGGAGAAGCTGGCTGCAGCCTGCTGCCCAGCTATTCAAGTGTGGGACCCCAGCTGGGCAGCCTTAACCTGCTGGACTGGGCTGCTGCTTGGCTCCGCTTCCAAGCCCTGCTGCTGCCTCAGGGTCAGGATGGGAGGCTGGAAGTACTGGCCCAGGCCCCACCGTGCCTCCTCCTCTCTGGCCTGTGCGGGTGGAAAGCCCTCTGCAGCCTCTGTTTGCCTCCCCCCCCCCCCACACACACACAAGTGGTGCTGCAGTGTGCAGCCATGGTGCCTACTTCTCACAGGGAAGCGGTGGCACCAGCAGCTCCACGCAGCACCGGAGCAGCCAGGGGACTTGGAGAAAGGCGCCCCCGTCTGACTGCATGGGTTGATCCAGAGCCCGGGTAGTGAGGCGGCCCCACAGATAGGTAGGGCCCACACCATGTAGGTGAATCAGACCCGGAAGACTATAGGCAGCCAGTGCAGAGAACGGAGCGCTGATGTAATGTGCTCCTGGCGGCCTGTCCCAGTCAAGAGACGGGCTGCCGCATTCTGCACCAGCTGCAGCCTCGTTTGTCACGTGAGAAAGCAAAACCATGCTGCTTTGCTGCCGATTATGTGGAGGATGCAGAGGTGGAAAATCACGCTTTGCATCCTCTGCGTGATCAGCGCCAAACGTGCAGCTTTGCTTTCTCATGTGATAAAAGCCGCGCAGCATTTGCCTTCCCGTGTTTCTTGCGGAGGCAAATGGTGCACATTTTGTAATGTGGGAAAGCGCCCTCTGTCTTGAAAGTTGCCACCCGTCACAAAACTAGCTACTAGGTTGTTTTAGTAGAACTTACCTGTTATAAGCAATGTGTGACCAACCCTTTTTATTAAAGCAATTTGAGGTCATGGGGGGTGGAGGGGGTGGGGAGGCGGTATCATGTTCAAAGGAATTATTTTGTCAGTTTCTTCTTGTCTTACTGCTTTGAGTGTTCTCTGTCACCTTCCACGTGGACATCTCAAATCATTTCCCTCCTCCTCTTAATGACCCATGGGAGCTAAGAATTAGCTTTGACTTAGAGATGGGGAAGCTGGACCACAAGCTAAGGTTAAGTGACTGGGCTAGAGTGCATCAGCAGAACTGCTCGCCTAACCGCCTTCGACCCTTCTCCCTCGCTGCCCCCCATGCCTGGAACTCCCTCCCTGCCCACATCCGCCTTGCCTCCTCCCTCCGCTCCTTCAAATCCCTCCTCAAGACCCACCTTTTCCTTGCTGCCTTTCCCAATGCCTGCTAGTCTTTCCCCTTACTCTTGGCCCGCCTCTGCTGACTGCTGCCACCAATCTCTCTGTAAACCAAGCCAAGCATACGCACCTGAGACTTCGCATCCGCTTTAATGTTTGTTTGTCTTCTCCCCTGTCTCTCCCACTGTCCCCTCTCCCTGTCTCCCCCTCCTTGTCTTTTAGATTGTAAGCCACAGGCAGGGACCACGTCTAATTCTATGTTCTGTACAGCATGAGGCCACACGACTGGCACTATATAAATGTTTATAATAATAATAATACGCCCATTGTACTTGGCTGCAACTGGCATGTGTTGCAGAAGATACGCATTTGCTTACTGCCTAGAATCAACCTTTTGAAGGTGCTCTGTTAAGAACCTAGTATTCCTAATGAAACAAAACACTGAGGGTCTAGGCTATAGTCAGTCTCTCTCTCTCTCTCTCTCTCTCACACACCCCCCTACCTTAAAATCACTTAGGCTGAACTTCAGATTCTGGTTTTAACCATTTGTTTGGCACAATAAGGCCTAGTTGCCTTTAGATCAGAAAATCCTCCACACTCTGCCACTAGCAGTTGCGTATCTTAAACCTGACCATTTCCTCCCTGCCTTCTTGCCTGCTTCCCTCTGCCTCCCAAGAAATTTGAGGGGTGAGTGTGTCTGCTAATAATATGTAGACCAAGTAGTTCAAACGATATAATAATAATTGGGGTAGGAGAAAACCTAGTTGTGGGGAATTGCAGCTTTCTTGGAAACTTTTGTAAGATTTCTTTCTGATTTTTTGGCTTTGGCTCTCCGGCTGTGAACTAACATTGTTTCTTCTTGCAGCTTGCAGTTCTGTTAGCCGCCATGTTAAAACATCGCAAGCAGTTGCAGGATATGCTCTTTGAGGGGTTTTGTATGACCCGCTGTTGCCAAGTCAACCCTGCCATCTAAAAAACCTACTTCTTGCTACGGAAAGAGACAATTCTAGGGGGGGGGAACCCACAAAATGTGCCCTGAATTTCCCTGAGTATTAGGGCTGAAACTCAATCTCGAGTTTTTCTCACTTATAAGGAATCATGGTTCTTGACTCGTTTTAAGCGAGAAATGATAATTGAGAAAAATGTTTATTCTCAGCCAAGAGTTTTTTCTCGAAATACTGTTGACTATTACGGTTTACTGCAATTTACTGCTTACCATATACAATTTACTGTGTACCGCCTACTGTGTACCGCGTTCATCCCGGTAATGCACATGTGCAACGTGGCATTTTGCGCCCATTACCAGGATGAACACGGTAAACGGAAACAGTATTTCGAGAAAAAATTCTCAACCGAGATCTCGGCCTATTATCGAAATGGTACCCAGATCTCAGTGACAATTCTTGATTCTTGTGATATTTTTGCACAAAAAAAATTGTTTCTTGTTTCAGCCCAGAGATTAATTAATTCTCTCTCTCTCTCTCTCTCTCAAAAAATTCATTTTATGCAGCATCGTAGGAACCACTTGCATACTTGCTCGGTTAATAAAGTATACATTAAATTGCTGTATGCTGTTGCACTTTCCAGCTGAAGCTGCATATCAAGGAAGTTCTAGTATGGGGAGCATGCAGTTGCCCTAGGGAAAGGAGTGAGGGGAAGTGTGAAGGATGTTCTTAATTAGAGATGATTATTTGTTTTGTAACTACCCTTGTATCAATTTAAGAGGGCATGGACTGCCTCTGCCTTGTATAAACCTGGTTTAGCATGGCTGATTCTGCAGCTGTCATAAGCCTGAACCAATACAATTTTTAAAAATTGGGTGTTACAGCCATGCTAAGATTTCTCCAGTGCTAGCCCCTGATTGGATAATGGGATACCCACTCACAAGCCACTCTTCCTACACCATGGCAGTGAGTAATTTTTAGGAGGTGGAACAAATGCTGGATGTGTACTAGGGAGGGTCAGTCCCTTAATTCAAATGTGGGGAACCTTTTCCCACCCAGGGGCCACTTTGAAAATTGGTAGAAGCTTTGAGGGCCACGCAGATGTTGGGAGTTCAGGGGGTGTGGTCAGAAAGAGGAGAGTCCAGATCTTAGATGTTTTTTGCCCTGTCCTTGAGTGTGTGCCCTCATGACCTCCCTGTTACCTTGAGCTCCAGGTTTCAGTGCTTGAGGGTAGGAACTGGATCCAGGGACCAGATCTAGGGACTGGAAAGTGGCCACATAAAAACTAGCCATGGGGCTGCATTTCACCCCTGGGCCTGCCTAAGGTTCCCTACCCCGGCCTTAGACTGATCTACATTTGAACCGGTGCAGGCTGTAGTGTAGACAAGCCCCATGACGCTTGGACAGCGTCTGTACGTTTGCAGTGCACACCTTGGTCCTGAATCTAGCAGAACAACCAATTGCTTAGTTGAGGCAAGGTCGGTCTTGCTGCTGCTGCTGATGTGATTTGGCTGTGACAGTAAATCAGCATGTCTTTTTCATTGTGACGTCTAGTCTTGAAGCGTTTTGAAGGCCAGTACAAAATACACCAAACATGAGTTTGTTTTCTTCTGTGCTCTCTTTGGCTGTAGTGTGAATGAATTATTTGTGCTGTCCCGGCTTCTAGCTTTCCTGAGTGTCACAGAGGTTCTTGAACTTTTTAGACTTCCCTTCCCTTCCTCTTGTCTCAGGTGCTTGACATCCCCCTGCCTCTTACTCACAGGAACCTGTGCCCCCCCGCCCCCATTCTCCAATTTGACTTCTATCTCTCTCGCTCACTTTGCCTGCTCCCTCATACCTTTGGTCCTAGTGCTGCTGTTACTGTAACTCCCAGAGCTTAGAGGAGCTGAGCTGGGCTGGGCAGATTTCCAAATTGGCTACAGCACCAATCAGAATTCATGTTACAGAAGTGAGGGAGTGGCTGCTGCCATTTTCAGGATTCCCCCTATTGGTTTGGTTGCTGCACCCCTTCTCATATCCCCCCCCCCCAACCTGGAAACATTTGTGCACCGCCCCCCCCCCCCCAGGTGGTAGGGGTTGTCCCCATTTTTAGAGTTACCGGAGTCAGACTGTTTCACTGTTGCTACTTAGAAGCTGATACAAAGGATTTAAGGATCCTTCCACGTTTCCCCGTGCTGTCGCCTATGAGTGAGAACAGTGAAGTAACATTACATTCAAATAAGGACATGGAGAAGGTTTCCTGGAGAATAGGACCAACAATGGCTGTTAGCTAAGCTGGCCATGGTGCGTGCCCATAAGGATGCTCAGGGGTGTGAGCATCCTCACGCTAGCTCTGCCCTCTGGAAGCTAGGAGTGAGTGTGTTACTTGTTAACTGCCCTGTGACTTCCCCTGAAGCATCTATTACTGGCTGCTGCTGGAAACTGGCTATTGGCCTCGATGAAGCATTGGTCTAATCCAGTGTGGCCGCTCTTATGTTCTTGGCCTGGAGGTTCTCCTGCTATGGGTCACCAGGGCCCCCAGGTGGGGTGGTACCATCTGCAGCTAGAATCCCGCTCTTGGCTGATGCTTGAGCTCCTTTGCTTGTCTTTGTTGCAGTCTCTGGGGTTGTGGGATTATAATTAAGCACCTAGCGGGATCACCCAGGTAAATAATTTGGGAACTGCTCTCTTAAATTCTTCTCTCGAGCAGTTAGGCAGAAGCAAGGAGCGAAATAGCATCAATAGCAAAGGAGCCTCTGCAAGTTGCACTAGTGAATTAATTAATTAACACTAGTCAATTCACTATAGCTCATTGTATTGCATGTACAGTTCTCTCTGGAAAAACCAAGTAGGGTACCCAACATGGAGTGAAGAAAAGCGAATCATTTCAGAGGCTGTATGAGATGTCCGTTACATACTGAAATAAAAAGAGCTACTTTGCTCCTAGTCCACAAGATCTTATTGAGGTCCTTGCAATATACATCCTTACCATTAAACCATCTAAGCAATTTGATAAGGGCAGTTATTTTTCTGAGAGTTTGAGATGGGCACAATCAGCTTTATTTTTTGATGCCTCTAATTTGCTAGCTGTAATTCAGTACGTCTAACACAGCCACAAGGACCACTGCTTTAAGTTCCCAGTCTTCCTCAGAGGTGAGGAGGAGAGGATTAAAGGAATTGCTCGTAACTGAAATGCTAATCCTTGGCCCGGATTATGGCCAGATACGGTGTGAGGCCACAAATTGGCCGCGCCTGGATTACTGATGATGACTTAATACAGTGTAGTTTCTGAGGTGATAATACTGCAAAAAAACTGAGCTGTTGATTAGCCTGGATTTTTTGTAAAGACCATGAGCTTTCTCTATTAGCAATTTCCCCCCACATGTTTGCTAATGTAATGATCTCATTGATCATTTCTTCTGAGAAAATAACTCTTTTTCCCCTGTGTCTATTTACACTGCTCTGAAGTCTCAGCACATTACTGGACTATGGATCATCAAGGATACGTGAGAAGTGCTTCAGCCCAAGTTAGCAAAGATGGAACAGGCAAGCCCACTGTCCCCCAAAAGAACGCCTATGCCAGGCTTGTGCAAAAACACCACAGCGGCCGATTCAGGTCCTACTTAAATCACATTGCCCACAAGATGCATCTGGAAGAGAACAGCCCGAGTGACTCCGATTCAGATGCGGACTCTTCTCTGAAGAGAGGCCCAATGAGAGAGCCTCTAGCAAAAAATGGCTTGAACATCCACAGCTACTCTCCAATCAAAACGACTCTGCCGGAACAGCCTGTGCTTGCAGGATTTGAAAAAGTTAGTGAAGTTAAAGCCCAATCCTTTCTCAACAGACGACATTGTAAAAGAGATCCAAGTGCTGGCCAAGAAGGAGACCTTGAGCTGGAGGAAGATTACTATACGAAGCCGTGCGGACCTGCGGACGACTTGTTAAAGGTGCTGGGCGGGCAAAGAAAACAGAACAGGCAAGGAGTTTATCTGCAGAGATCGTCTGGGTCCGACGAGAAGGACGAAGAGGAGATGTGGAAGAACAGAGACAAGAAGAAACCCAAGTGTCCTGGCAACCTGGACAGAGCAGATGGACGCGTGATTATAGAGCAGTTTAGCGTGGATTTGCCTACAGCAAGTACCAGGAAAACCGGTCACTTGCCTTCTGGCCAAAGTCCAGGTGAGCTGTTGACTAGTTTAAGATGTTCAAAAGATAAATGCATGTATTTACTAATGCAGAACGGTCATGAGATTGAACAGGACACTTTTTTGTTAAGGCTACAAGAGTCAGTAAGACTTATCCCAAGCCTGTTGGAGTGAAGTGACTTCAAAGGGGACTGGATTGGACCCAGTAATAGTGCATCTTCTTACTATCCCATAGCGAAACTGGGACAGTAATCTTTATCATGTTAGGATATGTTTTATGTGATCTCTCTTGGCAGTTCGATTAATGCTGGTTATTCTTAGTGTGGGTGGATGAGAATTTCCCCATGCACAGCATTTATGGAGAATATTTCAATCACTAGCGTTGAGGGAGTATTTCCTCCAAGTGGACATAACTGTAAGTCCACTGTAAAAAAAGAAAAGGAAAAAGAGCAGTTGGCTTTGGAGAGAGTACTGTCTTATCACAGTTTGCAGAGTCAAAGTCTAATCAACTTTTTGTGTGCATCAGGCTTGTAAAACCGTCCGCTCTGCTCGACCAGGTTGAGTAATGTCAGCTAACATTAAGGATGTTTTTAGGCAAGCAATTCCACACTCATCCCTCATGCATGTTGCAGGGCTGCAGCAGCATGCATGATGGGTGGGTAATGGGTGGGGAGGTGCTTGTCTAAAAACACCCCAAGACTGCCTTCGCTGCAGATGGTGAGCCAGCAGGTTTTATCCTTGGGTTGGTAAATCTTCATGAATTTTGCAAGGTTGACTCATGTTTTTGTGCAAAATGGCTTAACAGGTCCAATTTTCTCTCAAATACTTGTATATATGAGCTCCAGGATGTAGTGAAGTATTTTGGCATGAATTACAGAAATCACTTTTGTAATAATTCCACTCTATTCAGCACTGGTTGGACCTCGCGTGAAATATTGTGTCTGGTTTGGGGTGCCTTGTTTTAAGGAGGTTGCCGCCTTCTGAATCCACTCCAGTTTGTCAATGAAGATGATAAAGGGTCTTGTAATCAAGTGTTACGAGGGAAGGTTGAAGGGGAGGGAGAGATGAGAGTAGTCTTCAAAAATCTAAACAGCTGCCAAAAAGATGATGGCAAGGAACTGTTCTGTATTGCTACAGGGGGCAGGAGTAGAAACACTGGTCTCAAGTTATGGGAAGGGCGATTGTGATTAAATATCAGGAAAACCCTTCTAACCGAGCTGAGTGGCAGTGGAACAGGTTGCCTAGGGAGGCTGTAGGCTCTCCATCACTAGAGGTTTTTAGAAAGAGGCTGCCCAGCCATCTGTCATTTGCCAGGGATTTTGTAGCGGTAGACATCCTGTGTCCAAGCAGGGGATTGTACCAGATGACCTTCGAGGGACCCCTTCCAACTCTAGGATTCTCGTGCATTGGTTCATCCTAACAGCTCAACTTCCTTTGCATCCTCTTTCTCTGTGAATGGGAAGCTTTTGGGAAAAACCTGAGCGTCTAATTCAGGAATTTCCTTTGTTTGGCCATGAAGTAGTTTATACGCTGAAAGGATGTTAATTGGGTTCCACTGTATAGCGGCAATCAAACCTAATAGACTTATTGCCTGTATTCTGTATGGATAGGGTTGCTAGACATGCACATTTTCCCAGGACACTTATGAAAAATACATGTTGCAGGGCCTGCATTGCCGCCTTGGGTGCCAATGCAGGCCCTGCAACATGTATTTTTCACAAGTGTCTTGGGAAAAATTACATCTCTGGCAACCCTATATACAGGCTACACTCGAAGGATTCTGTAGCAGAGTATAATGCTGCCCATGTTTGAGCCAGTAATTGTGGGGTTAACACAAAAGAGCCCCCACAGCAGGGCAGAGCCTCACCTATATAACCCTGGCTTTTTCAGTCCTAAGGGGGTAGGCTGGGGAGAGGAAAGGTCAGAGCTCTCTGCCTGGGGCTTGCCAGAAATTTAGGCAAGATTAGAACACGGTAGATACTAGGAGAGCTTGCTTTGTGTTTTCTCCTGCTTACCTGGCAGTTTTGTTAAACTCTGTACCTATTAAACAGAACATGAAGGAATCCCACAAACCCGGAGTGCATAAACCGTTCCTTCTGACGCAGGTGTAGCACGCACACCAGCGCAAATGCCCAGCCTCCCTGGATGCATAATGCACAATCCATGTTTGCTGTCAAACTGGGAGGCTGTTGGCATTGCCTTGCTGCAAAAGACCCCTTCTGTGTAGGAGCCATGTTGAGCATGAGATATTCTCCTCTGCAGCTTTCTTGCACCACCATAGTTTATTTCAAAAGTATGCCTAATAGTTCCCAAGCTGCCTTGCTCTTTTACAAAAAAAACCCCACCCCAACCCAGCCCCAGACAAACAAAAAGCCCAAACACAAGGAGGCGTTAAGGTTCCGCTGTGAATTTTGTGTGTTAATAAACAGCACAATAACCCCGATGGAGTAAACGTGTGTGTCTGTTCCCTGCGCGGGGCCCATATGTCTAGTGTGTCAGATGTAGTAAAAGGACAGCCACAGCATGGTGGGGGTGGGTTTTTGGGGTCCCCCCCATCTCCATACACTGCCCCTTCTCCTCCCTGTTCCCATCTCCATATCCCATCATAAATTTTGCAAGCTGGGTCTGTCCTGGGGAGGTGGTACCATGTGGCCTGGCTCATCCATCCCATTTCATCCCGCCCCCACTCCCGAGTTCCGTGCTCCTGGCCTGGTTTCACCATGCTCACCTGGGACACCCCAGTTTGCTGTTCTGTCCCGGATGCCGCACAACCTCTCCAGGCCACCCCAGGAAGGCTGCACTGTGCAGTCCATCCGTCTGTCCGTGTTCAAGGGTTAGCTCAGATTAGACCGCATGACATTCCCCACATCTAAGGACAAGACACGGTGCATGGAGTCCCACGCACATGAACATGTGTTCATGAACAATGACAACCTAATGTAATAAACGGCCATGTGATGGGAAGAGTTTCACGTGTACGCCAACATCTCTGCCCAACATGCCATGCTACCTGCTTTTATTTGATGTCGGCTTCAGTCTGATCTGATGACACTCACTGAAAGGCAGAACATCTCTGGAGTTGGCCTCTTGCTGTTAGGTGGGCGTAGGTGGGTTTTGGGTGAAATGATGCCTCTAGAGTTGTCTCTGAAATCTTGCTCTACAGGCAACCTCTTTCTAAGCATCTTCCTGCAAAAGAGAGGCCGCTTGGTGTCCCAAACTCCATCTTGCTTCAATGTAGGCCTGGCTTCTTTGAGTCTCTGATAGAGCAGCAACTGCTAGATTGTGGTGCCTTCGATACTTTTCCCCCAAAGAGAAATGAATATGGCTACTTTCTCAATCAGATCCCGGTACATTATGTAAATCGGCAAATTTTGCCATTAGAGCGGAAGCCATTAGGAGGTCTAGAGACAGGATTGTCCCCATCGGAACAGTGAACACCATCTAGGGTAGTTTTAGGGCCTGGGTGAAGTGTTTTAGATATGCTGACCCACTCTAATTGTCATTAGCATAAAACTGAATTTAGTTTTGTTGGGTCACATTTTTATTGATGTTTAATTTGTTTTGTTTAAGGGGATCTTTGACTATGTATTTTGATGTATTATTTATATACGTATTTGTATCAAACAATGGTGTTTAGCCAATCTGTAATAAATAAACTTAAACTTGAAGATAGAGCAGCAAGATAGCAGGAAGACTCGTGTCCCTGTTTGCTGCTTAATCATGATTCCCCTTAGACCACTTTCGCACCTTCCCCGCGCACATATTTTGGCTGCGGGAGGGAATGTGCAAGTCAGAATATGTGAGGGATTTGGCTGGTCTGAAAGCCCCCCCCCCCCGCGTTGCTTTGCCAGCAAACACACGCAGAGAGCTATATTCAGGAGATCCTGAGCACGATCCAGCTCCATAAAAGTCAATGGGAGTTTAGCCGTTGACTTCAATGGGAGCTGTATCGTGCTCCCTGTCTTACGTCATAGTGTCATAGTTGTGAAAATGACCATGACTGTTGGATGATGGTTCTGTGCTTTGGAAGAAATCTTTAGGTTAGAGAGAATGGCTGCAGTCTCCTACCCCTGTCTGCTTGGCACAATCTCTCGATAACAGAATGTGTGGGGGAGGTGACTTGCACGCCCCATGCGTGGGGTATAGGATCGACTCCAGCGTGCTAGCCGTGTTGGTCCCAAGTGTTAAGACAAAGTAGTTCAAATGAGAGTTGCTCCAGTATAAGTTCTCATTTGAACTCCTTTGTTTCAGTAACTGACAAGAGTAAGGTGTGCAACCTCGGCGAGGCCATCAGATCGGTTCAGTAAAGTGGAGAATGCCAGTTGGTGTGGAAATCTTTTAAGTGCAAATAATCTTCTTCTCTGGATTCAATATAAAGGTTTGCTGCTGGTGACGTTACTCCTGGTAATAAGAGATGGGAAAGAGGGAAACTGCGTTAACAGCATAATCCTGTCTGAGAAATAGGAAGCTCTTTTCTAATGGCTTAAAAATGTCCCTGCAGATTTATGTGCCTTTTTGGTAGGAAAATGTTGCATTCTTGTACCGTGTGCGATTGCAATCTTTTTGGTTAACATAAAGAATAGTATGGGTATATAATCCAATAAATCCTCTGTCGAGGAATTGGATCTTGTTCTTGTAGAGTCTGCTGTGGTATGTAATAGTTTTCTTCCATTTGTATTAGATGCTTAATGCGTGCTGTCACTTTTTGTGTCTGGAGATGTTTTGGCTTTTGCGTATGAGCGCTCCACTCGCCTGATCTCTGTGATCTCCTCTTCAGGGCCTCTTGGATAGCTCTGTCCAGAAAAATCAAAGGGAACGTCTACAATACTCATTTCTATAGTGCAAAGCATTCCATGAGCCTTTCTGAATTATACAGGGTGTCTGCCTTCAGCTAACGAGAAAAGGGAAAAATTAGAATGTGCCTTGGAAAGGTGGGAGAGAGTATGGGGCAGCAGGAGAGAGTGACCCACATCTAGTAGAGAATTTGCAAGTCAAAAGGGTGTAATTAGCTGGTGGAGTAGGTGGTTAGGAGGTTAGAATCAGGGTTGAGTGAGTTCAGGGAGAGTCTTGAAAATCAAAGGAGCAGTATCCACTCCCTGAGAATGCAGATACACTGTCTCAGTCAGCCAGAGCATGGTCACTCACTGTTTTGATAAACCTTCGGCCTACTGCTACTAAATGATTTTCATCGCCAAACCTTAGTTCAGCCTCTGGAATGGTATCCTTGGCTCTTGCAGCTTACACAGTAACATTTTCACTCCAAGCTAGTTTTAAGATCTGACATGGGCAGTTCTTCTGTCTGTGATTTATTCAAGCCTAAATCTTGGATCATGTGTGTGAGAGCTCCTCACCAGTAAGCATGGTGTTTGGGTGTGTATCTGGCTAGGTCAGAGGATTTCACTGAAAGAGGCGTCAAGTCACCTCCCACTGTGAAAAACCAACTTATCTTAGTACCTGAGTTTCTAGGGAGATGGGACTGGGCCACGGGGGAGCAGCTTTTTCTGGAATTTCTCTAGGGCTCTATAGGGCAAAGGGTTTAAACAGGTGCCATAGTGTAGGGATGTCTTGGGGAAATGGTAGGCAGTATATCATTTGAGAAGCATGGTCTAGCAAATTAAGGAACGGGGTCATGACTTTGCTGTGTGGCCTTGGACAAGTGTGTGTGTTTATTTATTTATTTTTATTTATTCCGCCCTTCCCTTAAGGCTCAGGGCAGATTTCAAAACACAAAAATAAACTCACGCATTCTCAAATACCACCAAGTAAAAATCATGTCCTCCCCGGCCCACAACTCCCGAATCCTACCGCTGCCTGCTGTTGGAACACCTGGCCGAAGCAAAAGGTCTGGCATCACCTCGGGAAGATGAGCAGGCTCAGGTGTAGAAGAATCTCCCAAGAGAAGGGAGTTCTGTTGTTGTGGGGTGGCCACCGAGAACGCCTCTGTGTACCCTCGTTGTGAAAACTCGGCAGGCGGATGGTACCGGCGAGAGGCCGCTACTAGCTGACCTCGGAGGCTGCAGTGGGACATGAGGCCATCTATCAGAGACTTGGGGCCCAGGCTGTTTGTGTTAATATGTAAAATGGGTTTGCCAAGGCCCTGTCCTTGATGCGTCTCTATAGCCTAGTAGCTAAGACTTGGTTAGGAGCCGCATCACCAGAGGCCAAGCTTGGTCCATGGTAACCTCCAGTAGCCGGCTTGTTGGGCATGATTTTTTTTGGCCACATGCTCAAGAGTCCCCACCCATGTGGTGTAACTGTTTCTCCTTCCCTCCAGCTCACTGCAGGGTAGGGTACACGCCAATGCACTTCTCCTTAGGAATGCAATATTAAACACACAGCAACACATCGTTGGTCCGGCACCTTGGCACACCACTAACCGTTTGGTCGATTTAATGTCTATAAACGTAGGCCTTCGGAGTGTCTCTTCCTTTGAACTGCTAAGTATTCCACCTATTATCAGAGATTCTTTCTCCTTTAAGACCTGGTAGTATTGTCCTCCCTCGGTGGTTCCTATGCTTTCCACTTCCAGTACGTTGCTTTTTTTCTGAAAGCTTGTTCCACTTTTAAGTTTTAACTAATGTAACTTGTGGTTTGTTTGAAATAACTGAAGATGTAAATAAATACCATGTTATAAAACACACCGTGCTGTGGGCAAAGGGGATGCTCGCAGCGAGATGAATTCAAGTTCTCATAGAATCCTAGAGTTGGAAGGGACCTCAGAGGTCAACTACTCCAACCCCCTGCTCGATGCAGGAAATCTACAGCCGCCACATCCTCTACAGATGGCCGTCCAGCCTCTGTTTGAAAACCACCAGCGAAGGGGAGCCCACCTCCCTAGGCAATTTGTTCCACTCTCAAACAGCGCTTACCGTTAGGAAGTTCTTTCTAATGGGTAACAGAAATATGCTTCCTTGTAATTTTAGCCTGTTATTTCTAGTCTTGCCTTCAGGGGCAAGAGAGAACAAATATTTCCCATCCTCTCTGCAACAGCCCTTCAGGTAGTGTAAGAAGGCTATCATGTCTCCCCTTAGTCTTCTCTTTTATAAGCTAAAAATGCCCAGCTCATTCAGCCTTTCCTCAAAAGGAATTGGTTTACAGACCCCCGACAGTCTTTGTGGCTCTCCTCTGAACCCGTTCCAATTTGTCGACGTCCTTCTTAAAGTGTGGTGCCCAGAACTGGACACAGGACTCCAGATGAGGTCGGACCAGCGCAGAATGGAGTGGAACTATTACTTCTCGTGACTTGGAAACGATGCTTCTGTTAATGCTGCCTAAAATTGCATTAGCCTTGTTTGCAGCTACATCACACTGCTGACTCATGTTCACTTTGTGATCAACTACAATCCTAGATCCTTGTCACATGTACTGCTGCCGAGCCAGGGATCCCCCATCCTGCAGTTGTACATTTGACTTTTCTTACCTAAATGCAGAACTTTACGTTTCTCTGTTGAACTTCAGTCCAGTTTTCCAACTTACCAAGATCAGTTTTGAGTTTTATTTCCGTCTTCTAAAGGTGTCAGCTATCCCTCCCGGTTTTGTCTCATCTGCAGATTTAATAAGCATCCCCTCTACTCCCTCATCCAAGTCATTCATAAAGACGTTAAACAGCATTGGGCCCAGGACAGAGCCCCATGGCACCCCTCTCGACACCTCCCTCCGTATTGATGAGGAGCCATTGATGATGAGCGCTCTGAATACAGTTCTTTAACCAGCTGTATATTCACCTCATGGCATTATCTAGCCCACATCTTGCTAGCTTATCAACAAGGATATCATGGGGGACTTTGTCAAATGCTTTGCTGAAATCGAGCGATATTACACCCATGGTGTTCTCATGCTCCACTAAACTAGTAACTCGATTATAAAAGGAGATAAGATTAGTCTGGCATGACTTATTCTTGACAAATCCATGCTAGCTTCTAGTAATCACTGCACTGTTTTCTAGATGCTTACAGAGTAACTGCTTTATAATCTGCTCTAGTATCTTTCCAGGTATCGCTGTCAGCCTGACGGGTCTATAGTTTCACTGATCCTCCTTTTTCCCCTTTTGTCCCTGAAGACAGAAACATTTGCCTGTCTCCAGTCTTCTATCACCTCACCCATTCTCCAAGAGTTCTCAAAAATGATAAACAGAGGTTCTGAGAGTACATCAACAAGTTCCTTCCATACCCTAGGATGTATTTCATCTGGCCCTGAAGACTTGAACTTGTTTAGAATAGCTAGGTATTCTCTGACCAACTCTTTATCTATCATGAGGTGCAATCCTTTCCCCACTTCATTCATGCTACTTTTCTCAGTTTGGACACAATTTCCCTTTGGGAGAAGATGGAGGCAAAATAGGAGTTCTGTCTCTTTTGTCTTATACTCTACCACAATAATCTAATGTAGGTCAGAGGAAAGGGTGGGCATTATCCTCTGGAGAAAGAAATCTACTATTTATAATTTCTATAGCGTTACTTAGGTGTACACAGTGCTTTACAGTAATAGATTATTGGAGATAGGTCCCTGTCCAGTGGGCTTACAATCTAAGATGGACAAGAGTGAGGGGAACACACACACACACACACACACACACACACACACACACACACACACANAACCCTGGCTTCCCAGGACTAAGACAAGCACCTTATCCACTACACACACACACACACACACACACACACACACACACACACACACACACACACACACACACACACACACACACACACGCATCCCCATTTTACAGTGGAGAACTGAGGCTGAGAGATTGTGACTTGCCCAAGGTTATCCTGTGATTTTGTTGGCTAGGGTGAGATTCGAACCCTGGTCTCTCAGGTCCAAGTCCAGCATGTTATCCACTGTGCCACACTAGCACCTTCAGTCATCACTCTAGCTTTGCCATTCCTGTAACCTTTAGGCTGTGATCCACCAACCACTAACTGTGGAGTAAGTGGTTGGTGGATTGCAGAGAGGATTTGCAAAGAGAAGTTTGCATTAGTGCTATGTAATTGGAGAACTTTCTTAGTCGGTCTTCCGCATAGTAGAATACGATTAGGATGATTACAATTTCACCCACTGGGAAATGTCTCCAGACTGTTTACCTTGACGGTGATGTATGGTTATGGCAGTTGATGTACTTGAAGCCCCTTCCTTTCAGTGATATTCGTTTTCCAGCCGAATTATCTTCTGAATTATTGAGCTGCTGTTTCGTCTGCTTGCTCCAGGATATCATAAAATGTGTTGACATATTTCTCTATCAACGATCATTATCAAAGAGCTGTGTGGTTTTAAAATCTTTGCTAAAGACTGTGTTAAAGCTTCCTTGTCTTCAGGACAAGTTGGAGTGGAGCTGAATTTACAGAGAGAGTGGCAGATGGCTTTTGATACGCCCCTTGTGCTGTGTGAATAAAGGATGCAGAATTCTACTTGACATGCCTGATGACCAATCACTCTCCTTCCTGGTGCAGAAGTCTTGCTCCCTTGAGAGCTTACCCAACAGCTGTCTGTGTTTTTCCTTTTTTTAAAGGAGAAAAAAAGAGTACTTGGCTGTTACCCTTAGAAGGACATTTAATCTCTTAAATCCTCAAAATATTTTGCAAAACATAAATAGCTAGTCACTCCTGACCTGTCTAGAATTGATGTTTGTTCTGACATAACTTGCCTTAGAGGTCACCTCATTGGATTTTGCTGTTTTGCCCATTGTACGACTGACTTGACACTTGATACGGTAGTAGTAACTGAACGGCTGTGGGATTTTCGTCTGGCAGGTTTGTGTTCTTATGCAACACGGCATCTATTGGAAGCCCCTAGGAGGTTGGAGAGCAGAGTTTGTGTAATCTGTTCCTTGAAGTGGATGGATTTAAAGGACTTTGGAGAGTAGTGTGTGTGATAAAACTTGGCTGACCCTGAAGGGTTGTTGTAGCCTTGGAGAGAGTTAGGAAAGAGACAGGAGCTGAGCATGGTCTTTGCTTACAATGGGATTAAAGAAGGGGCTGCTGCTGATTCAGACTACCTCTTTAATAGGTGGTGGCTCCTAGGATGTGAACGGTTCCTGCTATGCTCCCTCTGGGAACACGCCGCCTCCACCACCATCTTCCTCTGCCCTAGAGTCTCTTGCTCCTTAAACTGTCTTTGCCTTTTCTCTCATGCTTCTCCCAGTTTCCTCCCTGAACACACACACTCTGTTCCCCCCCTAACCTTCAAATCCCTCCTAAAAGCCTACCTCTTCTGTCAGGCTTTCCCTAGCTGCTTGCCCCCATAGATTGCTCATTGGTGCTTCTTACTATCTCGTTGCATCCTTCAAGACACCCCCCTCCCACACGGTAACTAAGCTAAACACGTGCCCTTCCATCTTCATGAACATACCCCTGTTTTTCCTATGTCTTCCTCCCTTTGTCCGGTCTAGATTTTTAAGTCCCTTAGGGCAGGGACCCGTTTCCAGTCATGGCAACTGCAGTTCAGTTGCTGGTGGTATCTGAGTAATAATTCCTCCTTGTCTTTGAATTGAGGTTATTTAGTAACTGTGAGTAGTTTAAATAGGACATTGCTTCTCTCTGTCTGCGGAATTCCACAAGGAGAGGGGCTGTTTCTACTGTGCTGATTGTCCGGTGGCGAGAGGCAGTTGGCCTGGAGGAGAGCGGAAATGAGGCTCGTGAGGGGCGGAGGCTGAAGGAACTGGCTCTAGCTAGAGGGAGCCGTTTCCTAGAGTCCACAAGCCATGAGATGGCCAGGAGACCTACCCAGAGACCAGGCTTGGCACAGGGAAGATCCTGAGAGACCTTTAGCCTCCCCAAGGCTGAGGGAGAGGGCTGTGGACTCGACTGCTTGAGCCGGTTAAAAGTCGGCATAGTAAACCAAAACCTGGTAAAGCAGGCACAGGTTAGTAGATTTAGCCCCTTTGTTAGCGTCGATCTCCCATCATTGCCAAGATCCGCCCTTTTCTGTCGGTCTCCTCTGCCAAAACTCTCATCCACGCCCTACTCATCTCATGCCTTGACTATTGTAACCTCCTCCTCGCTGGCCTTCCCCACTCCCACCTTTCTTCCCTCATCTCTGTTCAAAACTGCTGCCAGGATCATCCACTTAGCCCGTCGCTTTGACCACGTGCAGCCTCTCCTCTCCTCTCCCCACTGGCTCCCTCTTCCTGAGCGTATTCTGCACAAACTCCTCATCTTCACCTACAAAGCCCTTCACAACCTCGCTCCCCCTACCTCTCTGCCTTGATCTCCCTCTGAACCCCTGCTTGAGCACTCAGCTCCTCCTCCATCCCCTCCCTCACCCTCCCACGCCTCCCCTGCTCCCCCAACCGCCTTCGTCCCTTCTCCCTCGCTGCCCCGCACGCCTGGAACTTCCTCCCTGCCCTCATCCACCTTGCCCTCGCCCTCCGCACCTTCAAGTCCCTCCTCAAAACCCACCTCTTCTGCTCCGCACTTCCGAACACCTGCTAATCATCCCCACCCAGGATTATCCCCCTCCTGTTATCTGCAAACTCCCAATTCTCTGTAACCAAGCCAAGAACATGTACCTGAGCTCTTGCATCCTCATGAATGTCACATCCCTTGTCTCTCCCTCTGTTTTCCCCTTCCCTGTCTCCCCTCCCCGTCTTTAGATTGTAAGCTCTCGAGCAGGGACCGCGTCTATCTTACTCTTTGTAAAGCGCCAGGTACATCGCTGGTGCTACATAAGTGCTTATAATAATAATTATTAATAATCTTTCCCTGCTGTGGTTTTTTGGTTTTTTCATTTCTTTCCGTAATGCCCTAATCAGTGGTGCCACCATAGGTAGAGAAGTTCTGTTTTTATAATCAAATGACGTGCGAGTCAAGGATCTCTCTCAAGATAACTTCCCCGCCTCAACAACCTCAGTCCATGCAGATCAAAACCCCACCGCTCTGCCACTACAAGCAGAGTTAGGGATAGTTTCTAGGCAGACCAAGATGAATAGCGAGGTGTTCAGTAACATCGGTTTATGGCAAAAGGTCACAGATGGCACCGAGAAGCTGTATCAACGACACTCATGAGCCCCGAGCCTTTGTGTTCAGACTCTAGAAAATTGTATCTGGAGGTCATGGGACTCCATTGTGGGTGATAATGCTGATATCTTTGGGAAAGGGGAGGTGATGAGCAGTTTGGATTTGATGCTGTTTGAAGTAGACGAGTAGTTTTGTTGTCCTCTTACCTGGCCCCACCCAGCTTGCATGTTGCCTTCCCTCACCCTGTCTATAGTATGAAGTGTGCCTGCAAGGAAAGGGCTGGTTCCCAGCTTACAAGACTTGGTTCTGATCTGAGTTGGGACCTTGAGGGTGTACCTCCTCAGGTCATATCATGGTCTTAAGAAGTTAGACAAATTCAACCACAGAAGAAGGCTGTTTCCTGACAGTGAGGGTAAATCTAAACTCTGGGATGCTTCTCCAGAGGAAGGCAAGAGACTTGTTATTGCTTAGGGTCCTTAAATCGAGACTGACCATTTTTCTGGGTGATGTTCTTTAATACATCTGGGATGCATTCCACAGCCTGCGTATCCGGAAGGCCGGACTAGATTATCATAATTGTCCCTTCTGCTCTGAAGACTATATAAAATGAGGGTTGGTATTTTCTCATCATATCTAGGACCAAGTTGAACCGTAACTTAGACAGGAAGGGGTGGGGGACTTCCCAGGATTGTGAGACCAGAGTAGGTCTTATTACCTGTTCATTTTTTCCTAGGATGCTGATTTCTTTCTGGAGCATGAGGGTTTGTGGATGCCAGAGTTTATCTTGTCTGGGAGTTGACATGCCATCTAGCCCACGTGTAGAACCTGACTCTTCTGTTGAGCATGTAGCTGGTTTAGTTTCACTTCTGGAAGGATTGAGATACTCGGTTTAAACTATCCAGGTCTGCTGGAAATGCAGTGAAGCATTGTAGAAATGCAGATATATCTGGTAACCATGTGTGTTGAAAGAGTCTCATTACCTTGATAACAAATTGTTCTGAATTATTTTAGCAGGTCTCTGGCATTGCTCCTGTTTCTTTTCATGCTTGTGCTCACTGTGGAGATGGAGGCTTTTTTGAAACTATCCCTGTGTATAACTAGATTATGATCTAATACCGGGAGCAATGAAAATCCTCTGGTTTGTTGTGGAGGAAATGGAAAGAGGATTGATACCCATTCATAGACCAGCATCATTTAAGTAGCAAGATAGAAGAGTTCTGTCAAGAAAATGATTGAACAACAGAGAACGTTGCTCCTTAAATGTTTCAACCCTGAACTGTTTACAAATCTAAAAGATCAATTTAGCATTGAGATAGTTGGGAAGTAGGGTCACACGCCTTAAACTGTAGGGGGTGTAACTGTCAACTGTGCTGCTGAGCAGAAGCTTTGGAGAGCATCAAATTATCCTGAGAGTGAGTTGAGTATAATATGAAGAAAGTGTAATGTAAGCAAAGCTGAAAGTTCAGTTCAAGGAGAACTGGTCTCCCCCCACCCCCCCCCCCCCAATGAATTGACTGTTAGTTTATTTATTTACTTATTTATTTATACTGTGATTTTTATGCTGCCCCTCCTGCCTCTGGCAGCTTCGGGGCAGCCCACAATAAAAGCTAACAATAAAACAAATATTTCAATAAAATAACAAAAATTTATTTCAATGAAAAGAACAAGGAAGAGTCTATAAAAATGGGCTGCCACCCCCCCCCCCCCCGATCTTACAACGGCACCCGAAGGAGGGGAGATCTGGGGACAAGCAGGCCTCGGTGGCAGGAAAGTTCCACAGCCGCAGTGCCGCTACTGAGAACGCCCTATCAAACCTGGCCCCCCCGCCGCACCCGGGAGACCTTTAACAGGGCATCCTCGGCCGACTGCAGGGGTCGGTCCAGAACCCAGGGAGTGAGGTGGTCCCCGTAGATAGGCTGGGCCTAGACCGTTTAGGGCTTGATAGGTAAGAACCAACACCTTGAAATGAGCCTGGAAGACTCTGCAGCCAGCGCGGCGAGTGCAACGCAGGTGTGGCATGCTCACGGCGACCCGTCCCCATGGGGAGATGGGCTGCCGCGTTCTGCTCCTTTTTTTTCCTGAAGTCAACATCCGTATCATCTGATGCTGCTATTGGACTGAACCGTACAAATGAAGCAGAATTGTTTCAGCGGCTGAATGGAAGGTTTGAAGAGGAACATGTCGATCCTTCAGAGCATACTGTTGGGGTTCTAGTAGCTGGCACATTCCTTCTAAATTAGTAGCAATCAGATGGTCTAGCAAACTGTCTCGGAGGCAGAGTACCATTTTTTTGACCTAGTCTTAAAGTGCTGTTCTGATCCCTTGTTTTGGTTTAAATTCTTATGGCCCCATTAAGAGGCTAATTGTTTATCTCTGGTGCAGGGGTGGCCCCTCCCCAAGGGCGTTGGGGCAGGCACCCCCCTCCGGGTCCCCCCATGCTTGCTGGGGAGTCCCCAGCAAGCCAGAAGCTGCTCCTCAGCTAGGCTTTGATTACACTGTCTCTCTCCTAGAGGAGCAGGATGAGTCCTTTGAGAGAACTCTGCAAGGGGAGGAGGGGAGTCAATCCTCCTCCTGCTCCCCCCTCCCTCTCGCTTTCCACTCACTGGCCAGAGAGCTAAAGGGAGGCGGGGACGTAGAGAACGTCTCCCAAGCCCTCAGAAAGCATGCGCTGGGCGTCGACCCAGAAACGCACTGCCTTCTGGGGGATTGGGGAGGTGCCATGTGCTCCTTGGCTGGGTTACTGTGGAGAAACCCAGCCAATCAGCATGGCTTAGGGGGACTGTCTGGGCGCCTTTTCAAAATGCTCTGGCCACCTCATAGCTGCTTTTTCTCCTGCTGGCCCCTCCTCTATCAGAGTGGGAGGCAGTGGCGGCCCTTGCCTGAGGGCGCCTGGGGCACCCCGTTTCTCCCCGTCCCCCCAGTGCCGCACTGACTGAGCGCTCTGTCTCTGCCGGACAGCCGAAATTGACATCGGAGCGCCGTGCTGCTCTGACTGCTGCAGCTTGGCTTGCGGTCAGAGCAGTGCGGCGCTCGGATGTCAATTTCAGCCGCCGGCAGAGACCGAGCGCTCAGT
Organism: Sphenodon punctatus; assembly: GCA_003113815.1. Taxonomy (NCBI): domain Eukaryota; kingdom Metazoa; phylum Chordata; class Lepidosauria; order Sphenodontia; family Sphenodontidae; genus Sphenodon; species Sphenodon punctatus. Next base: position 350,426 of record QEPC01012362.1, read on the forward strand.
CAGTGAGCGTTGGCCTCTGTCCGGGTCTGACTCCAGAGTCTGGAGTCCCAGAAGGGACAAACTTGGACTGAACGCGAGCCGAGCAGCTGAGCGTTCAGTCCAAGCGCGCCGCTGGGAAATGAAATTTCCCGCTCATGGCAGCTTTAATGCAAAGCCTCACCTGGGCGTTCAGTGGAGATGCTCGGCGGCGAGATGTGCTGCAGCGCGCGTGCTTGGACTGACTCAGTTGAGCATGCACGCTGCGGCCCATTTCGCCGCTGAGCGCCTCCACTGAACCCTGAACCCAACTGCCTCACCTGCCTGGTGCCTGCCATCCTGCCTGCAACCACGGTGAGTAAATGGGGGGGAGGGGGGGAATCGGTGAGCAGAGGCTGGGGG
>QEPC01012362.1:351964-405203 GCA_003113815.1 Sphenodon punctatus
GAAATGTGATGTTTGTGATAAAATTGAGGTTTTGAAATCGTGAGATTTAACTGTTAGTCTGGTGATCTGCCTGCTTTTAAACCTGGCAGAGGAGGTGAATATAACCTGCCTAACTGAAATTGCTGGATTAAGTAATGTAATGTCCATCCAATGTTAACCCTGGGAACTCGTGGCTGCTGGCTGGGTTATGCCCTGGCTCTGCCTCCCGTATCCCTGGCTCCGCCTCCCATATACCTGGCTCCACCCCCAGGCTAGGCTCCGCCCCTAGGCCTGCCGGCCTTACTGCCCCAGTGCCCCTCCAACATCAAAACCCACCAGCTGCCCCTGGTGGAAGGAGGGGGTGGAAAGAGCTGACTCTTCCCTGCTCCTTCCTCAAGGTTCCCTGGGGGGACGGGGGGGGGAGATCAGAGTCAGACTACAGAGTGATCAGGTGTGTTGGCTAAATTCCAGCTCAGACAGTGATATTCCCTGTGAATATCTATTTCTGTTTTTACTGGCTGTAGCAATCTTCAAAACCTAACCCGTGAATGGCCTCTTACTCATTCCCTTTTGCTTTTCATTATAAATACTTTCACCTTGTTGCTGAGATTTAATATCAGCCATTCAAATACCCAGGATCGGAGGGTGAAAGTCACTGCTATAAACAGACGTTACCCAACCCTAAGAAATAGGGTGGATTTGATTTAAATCAGGTTAATTTAAATCACTGGACAGAGAGCCTTGATTTTAATCACTGATTTTAATAAACTTTCCCACATTTCTTTAAAAAAAATAAAAAAAATAAAATGACATCTCATTTGGTAGTTCTGATATTTTATTTATTTATTTGCATTTTACCCCACCCTTCCCAATTAGGCTCAGGGTGGCTCACACAATATAAAAACCTATAAAACAGCTAAAAAATTTCCCTAGCCCTTCTCCCAGCAACCCTTTCCCTAACCTCTCCATCCAACCCTATCCCTGCCTGCCACTTGCCTGGCCAAAGAAAATGGTCTGGCGTCTCTTCCGGAAGACAAGTAGGCTCAGGCTTAAGCGGGTCTCCAAGGGGAGAGAGTAACATAATTGTGGAGCAGCCGTTGAGAACTGCTCTCTGCGTGCATCTGTTGCAAAAACTTCACAGGCAGATGGTACCCAGAAGAGGGTTCTCCCGGCCGACGTCCAAGGCCACAACGCAGCCTAAGAGACAAGGCAGTCTTTCAGATACTTGGGGCCCAAGCCGATAGAGCCATTTGAACATGTTTGTCACAACTACTAAGGTTTGTCTTGGAAGTTACACACTACATTTTTAGTAATGATTTACTTTGATGTTTTCAGATTCATTTTATAGCTACATCAGAAAATGGAATGATGATTTGATCATCTTTGATTCAAGGTGTTAGTGTTGATCTATAAAGCCCTGCACGGTCTGGGCCCCTCATACCTCGGGGACCGCCTCGCCCTCCGTGCCTCAGAGCGATCCCTTCGGTCCACCGAAGGCGCCTTTCTGGAGGTTCCCCGTATAAAATGGGGGCCCACAATGGAGAGGATGTTCTCGATGGCCGGGCCGCGGCTTTGAAACTCCCTCCCGGAGGAAGCCCGTCTGGCCCCAGGTTTGTTGGCATTTCGTCGAGCCTGTAAGACCTGGCTGTTCGCCCAGGCCTTCGGAGGGGGAGGANAAGACCTGGCTGTTTGCCCAGGCCTTCGGAGGGGGAGGATGGGAGGGTGGGGTAGTGGGGGGGGTATTTAAATGATTTTAATGATATTTTAAATCTTGATGAATGGGGTTGTGTTTTTTAAACAGATTTTATCTGTGTATTTTATGTTGTAAGCTGCCCCGAGATGCCATGGGCATGAGGGGGCGGCTAATAAATGTTTCTAGTAAATAAATAAATATTGTATACCAGAGCTTATTGATGTGGATATTTGTTCAAGTCAATGGAAAAAAACTCCAGTTGACTTCAGCGGATCATGATCAGGGCCTGTATTAATCATGGATCTTTTGGGGATATGTGCCAAACCGTATCTTTATTAAATAGAGTTTCAAATGACTCCCCATTTGAGACAGTAGCAGGACAGATGGAGAAGAGATAATTCCTAGGGTACATATGTACAGAAGCACATTCATCAGTTTCACTTGGCCTCAGATCGTTGCACGTTTACGACCGTCTTAGCAGCCCAATAAGTGAGAATTCAAGCACTCATGGATGTTGCATTGTTCACCAGACCTGGACTGAGAAACCTACAACCACAACAGCCTCTTGCTAAGAGAAGGGCTGACAGTTCAGACTAAATCGCAGAAGGCCCTTAGCGATATTTAGCTTTGGCTTCATGCCTGGACTTCGACTACAATCCCATGAATGGCTTTAAGTACTTACTGTGGAACTGCTCTGAATTTCCAGGTCAGATTCTTGTTCCTTCTCCTGTCCCCTACCTTACAAAGTCTCAAGAGTCCAATTCTAAGCAACGCTTGCTGGTTGCAAATCAGTAGCCATGGCTACAAGGCTTCTCTTTTGTGGTTATTTTTAAAATAGATCTGCCATGCTACAGTTGTGCTCTTTTGGCTGCTTGGAGGTTTTGTAGCGTTTGTAGCGTGGGGGTTATGCTTCAAGAGCTTTGAAATAAGGTCCGTAGCTCCTTCTATTACAAAACGAGGGAATTTGAATTCCCTCTTTGAAATACGTCTGTAGGTTTCCTGGTATGTCTCTGCCTCAAAAAGAGGTTTCCCTACTAGAAATTCATAGCACAGGACTTCCAAACTCCACAGATCCACTATAGCACAGGACTCCCAAACTCCACAGATCCACTTTTTCATCATGTGTTCTCCCTTCGATCATTTCTGGAGGCACAGGGTACCACAGAGCGTTGTCCTCCTCGATGGTGGAGCATGCACAGATCATCCAACTATCTGGAGTTCAGGGTTTGAGCCTTGTCCCCCTGGTTGCCGGTCAGTTGGAAGGGGGTTTTGAGGCACGTTTGGCAGCGCATCTCCATCTCCTGGTTGCTGGTCAGATGGAGAGCGGTTTGGAGGGGGATTTGTTGCCTCCGCTCCGTTCCATTCGTGCTCATTTCAAACTCTCGTATCAGCTGCTTCAGTTGCTGTTTAGTTTTCCCTTCTGCTTCGAGACTTCTCTTTTGGGCTTCCCTGCTCAGCTCTGACCTTCTCAGGTGGTGAAAGTGCTTTGGGAGCCCTATTTTCTTTACTGTCCCTGACCCAAAACTAAAACAGCAAACTCCGCGCACTCTGTTCAAGGATCTGCTTATTCCACTCTCTCAGAGCTGAGTTCCTGACTCCTGGGACTCTGTCTCTGCAGGTATGGGATTTACTCCCCTCAGAGGATTCCAGTCACCTGGCTATGCTCCTCTACTTTCTACACATTGGTCCACAAAGTGAGCTTGACCCTTCTCGTTGGGTGCCACTGTCATGGGTTGGAGGGTCCGCACCCCCACTTTACTGGGTTTGAGTGACTCAGTTTCCCTCGCGTACAGCCCACTTGAATCAGTTTTTCTCTCTGGCCGATTCAAGCCTGCCGCAGGGACAACCCCTTTGTCACCCAAGGGCCCGATCCTTCCCGTTTACAGACTCTTCAATCTCTGGGTTCGCAAGAGCTTGAGAACTCTTGTTACTCACTTGTGTTCCAATGTTAGACACAGACACTTCTTCAGAAAGATAAGAAGTCAGTTTATTGATTACATAAGCAAGATTGTTGATACAGAGTGGTTACTAGAAATCAAAGGTTAATATAACGGATTCCTAACCTATACTGGTTGAGTTCCTAAATAAGCATCTTACCCTATAAAGGTTGATAAGTTCCTCTCAGCCCTTGATGTAAGCGACTGGGTCTTCAGTCTTAGAGTTGCTAGAAAGCAAAATCCTGCCTCTCAGTCCATAGTTTCCAGCCTTGTTTGCTGGCAGGATGCAGAAGAGAGTGCTCAAGATGGCTGTGACCAAGCGATAGCCAAGCTGGCTTAATGGCCCTTGCTTAAGTATCTTTCATGGTCTCTTTTTCTCGGCTTTCCTGCTCATGAGCCTGTGTCTTTCCTCACGTAGCCAACCCAGGCAAACGTGAAGATCCATTTGCATCTCCATAGGATTCCGTTTGGCAAGGGTTGCCAATACACAATCTTTTAACTGTCCCTACTTCCTGGAGTTTGGTCAGTGTTACAGTCCTGATTTGGGTTTTACAGTTCTCAATTGTAACATTACATACATGTTGCACCTTTTGCTTTACATATTTACTAGGCTTGTAGTTTACATGTAGGCCAGTATCACACGTGTGTGACCCTATGTTTCTTCGTGACACACAGATCCACTTTTTCATCATGTGTTCTCCCTTCGATCATTTCTGGAGGCAAAGGGCGCAGCAGAGAGTTGTCCTCCTCGATGGTGGAGCATGCACAGATCATCCAGTGTCTGCAACCCTCTGTTCTCCATTTGAGCCAAGCAGCAAGTTTTCTGGCTTGGTGTCTCGATGAATTACTCTTTTTGAATGACAATAAGAGAGGGCGTCTGCTAGTTCGGTGATATAAGTAGCAGTTCGGTGCTTATAAAATTTGGTAAGCCTTTGAAGCTCTTCGTACGCTTCTCCGCGAGGTGCATATTCTAGAGTCAGGTAGACTCTTGTGGGGTCATGGAAGTAGCCATATAACTGGAGAATGTTGGGATGCCTAAGATGAGACTGTTTCTCTACTTTTCTCCACTACTTTACTCCTGTTTTCTCTAGCTGGCTTTTAAAAAGCACCTTCAGCACCAGGATAAACTTGCTCTGCCTTTCACGAGCCAAATACGTCTGGGGTATACATCAGATTTTTAAAGCTAATCTTCACCCCCTCCATCCTCACTTGTATTTCTAGACTGGAAAAGAAAGACGAGCTTTCCAGCAAACATTATTTCTTGAATGGCTCACCCCTAGCCATGAAATTTACTATAGTTGACCCGATGGAGGGGTGATTAGTGGATGCCCACCTCATAGCAGCTTCCTCTGCTTCAGCAGTTAAGCATCAGCCCTAGTAGTGGGTATTGAGAATATTGGCAAGGAAATGAGCCAGAGTTAGTGCTTGACCCATTGGTTTTTTTATTACCTGTAATTTAACTTCGTCATTGCATATTTCTTCAGTGTCTCTGTGACTGGGCTGAGTCCCTGTGGGATGAGTCCACCTTTGGACCAACTCCCCCACCCACGCTAACGGCCATTCTCTTGACCTCGTCATCTCTAGGAACTGCTCTGTCGCTGATCTCTCCTTCGATCCTCATCCCATCTCTGACCACTTCCTTGCCTCTTTCAATGTCTCCCACTGTCCCCCTCCTCTTCCCCGTCTCCACATCCTTTCCGTGACCTGTGGGCCATTAACCCCCTGGACTTTGCCTCCTCTCTCTCCCCCCTTCTCCCCTCAGTCTTCTCCTCCTCCCCTGACTCTGCCATTTCTGCTTTCAATGCCTCTCTCCTCGCCATCCTTGACTCCTATGCCCCTCTCTCCTCCCACCCTGCCTGCTCCCACAACCCCTGTCCTTGGCTCACCCCCAGTATCCACCACCTCCGCTCCTGCATCCGTGCTGCTGGACGCCTCTGGTGCAAATCCCACTCTCACGTTGACTTCCTTCACTTCAAATTCTCTCTCTTCTCCCTTACTTCTGCTGGATGCCTCTGGTGCAAATCCCACTCTCATGCTGACTTCCTTCACTTCATATTCTGTCTCTTCTCCCATACTTCTGCTATCTCCCTCGCTAGACAGCATTGCTATGTCTCCCACATTGAGTCCTGTTCTCGGGATCCTCGCCGTCTGTTCTCCACCTTTGACTCCCTTCTCAAGCCCCCCTGTCCTCCTCCTCCCTCTTCCCTTTCTGCTCAGGATCTTGCTTGCTTCTTCACATCAAAGATAGACAAGATCCACCTCAACATCACTTCCTGCTCCTCTCCTCTTCCTACTCCCTCCTCCCCCTACTTCTCTCCTGTCCTCCTTCCCTCCCTTGACGAAATCTCTTCCCTGCTCTCCTCCTCTAACCCATCCACTTGCCTCCTTGACCCCATCCTCTCCCGCCTCCTGACCTCCATTGTTTCCACTGTCGCCCCTTCCCTCCTGCACATCATCAACCTCTCCCTCTCTACTGGCTCCTTCCCCTCTGCCTTCAAGCACGCCACTGTCTCTCCTATCTTCAAAAAGTCCACTCTTGACCCATCTGACCCTTCTAGTTACCATCCGGTCTCACTCCTTCCTTTTGCTTCCAAGCTTCTTGAACATGCTGTCTAGTCTCTCTGCCTCAACTTCCTCTCCGCCAACTCCTCCCTTGACCCCCTCCAATCTGACTTTCGCCCCCTGCACTCTACTGAAACTGCTCTTGCTAAGATCATCAACGATCTTCTTGTGGCTAAATCTAATCGTCTGTACTCCATGCTTGTCCTCCTTGACCTCTCTGCTGCCTTTGATACTGTTGACCACTCATTCTTGCTGGACTCACTTCACTCCCTTGACTTCTGTGGCTTCATCCTCGACTGGTTCTCCTCCTATCTCTCTGACCGCTCCTTCAATGTGTCTCTTGCCAACTCCACCTCCTCCTCCCTTCCCCTCTCTGTTGGTGTTCCCCAAGGCTCTGTCCTTCGCCCTCTCCTCTTCTCTATCTATACCCTGTCCCTAGGCAAATTCATTGCCTCCCATGGCTTCCAATATTACCTCTACGCTGATGACACTCAGCTGTCTCTCTCCATCTACTCCCTCTCTCGCTCCATCTATCCAAGCTCACCTCACCAGCTGTCTCTGACATCTCTACCTGGATGTCTCAATGTCAACTCAAACTCAACATGGCTAAAACTGAACTCCTTATGTTCTCCCCCCTCATCCTTCCTCTTCCCTGTTGATCCTCATCGATGGGGTCACCATCCTTCCCGTCCCCCAAGTCTGTAGCTTAGGCTTCATCTTTGACTCACCCCTTTCTTTTAAACCCTACATCGACTCTGTTGCCAAATCCTGTCGCTTCTCCCTGCATAACATTGCTAAGATTCACCCTTTTCTATCTGTCTCCTCTGTCAAAACCCTTGTTCACGCCCTGGACATCTCTCGTCTCGATTACTGCAATCTCCTCACTGGCCTCCCGCGCTCTCCCCTTTCTCCCCTTCTCTCTGTTCAAAACTCTGCTGCCAGGGTCATCCACCTCGTCTGTCGTTTCCACCGCGTGCAGCCCCTCCTCTTTTATCTTCACTGACTCCCCCTTCCTGAACGAATTCTGCACAAACTCCTAGTCTTCACCTATAAAGCTCTTCACAACCTTGCTCCCCCCTACCTATCTGCGCCAATTTCCCTCCGTACTCCAGTCCGTGAACTCCGCTCCTCCTCTGTCCCCTCTCTCGCCCTCCCACGCCTCCCCTGCTCCCCTAACCGCCTTCGTCCCTTCTCCCTTGCTGCCCCCCATGCCTGGAACTCCCTCCCTGCCCACATCTGCCTCGCCCCCTCCCTTCATACCTTCAAATCCCTCCTCAAGACCCACCTCTTCTGCTCTCCCCTCCCAGACTCCTCGCTCCCCTCTCCTAACTCCTGCTGATACCCTCCATCCAACACAATCTGTTACCTGAGCTCTGTGTACTCATATCCTCATCGCAGGGATCAGCCAGCCATCATTCTCGATGTAACCAAGCCAAGCGCGTGCACCTGGGACCTCGCATCCTCATGAATGTTACACCCCTTGTCTCTCCCTCTGTTCCCCTCCCTTTGTCTCCCCCCCCATCCCCGGTCTCTCAGATTGTAAGCCCTAGGGGCAGGCACCGTGTCTATTCAATTACTTTGTAAAGCGCCAGGTACATTGCTGGTGCTATATAAATGTTTGCTAATAATAATAATAATTAGTCTTTTCAGGCTCCGCACCCCAAGAACCCAGTTCAAGGCGGATCTTTTCCCGAAGTGTACTTTATTTACAGCGAGATCAACAGCCATCGCCAACCGCTCCACATAATAGTGGCACACAGAGTCTCCTCTTCAGACCAGGCACAATCCCTCCCAGCCAGGTCCCTCAGGTCCTTCCAGCTCTCGCGAGCGTAAGCCTCGGCCCTTTGGAGCCAAAGCCTTTGGGCTCTTGCCTCTCCCTGGTGGTCACCTCCTTGTGCTTCCAAGCTCATCCTTTTATGCTGAGGCCCCTGTGGCTTACCTCGCCCCAGCTAGGCCCACTTAGCCTCCCCTTAGTCAGGCTGCTTGCCGTTCTTAATGGCCAGCTGCTCTTGGGGCTCTTACTGCTGATGAGTTGAGTGCTGCCCTTGGTGGGTCCAGTGCCTGCACCTTTCTTTAGTGCTTGCCTGTGGCACGGTCCTCTGACCAGTACCAGCGCCTGGGCTCCAGGCTGACGCTACCTTTAGCCCTACTACAGTCTCAGTTCTTTCCAGATTTCAGCAGCAGCAGCAGTTTATCTGCACGTTGTTCAAGGCTATGGAATGCAGATCCTGTGGTCAGACAAGTTCAAGTCCTCCTCTTCAAAGTAGCTGCCTTCTGACGAGGAGCAGGATCTCCTTTCTGAATGTTTCAGTCGGACAACCTGGTCTTGCATCTCTTTGTTGCACTGCTTACGTTCTGCGTGCACGCTTGTTTCATCCAGAGGGACAGGAATTTCTTGAAAATACTCCCAAAGAAGTCTCTTTTACAAACTCTTGCCATAGTAGGTGTTTCAGTGTCCCCCTCTGGAAATCTGATCAGCGCTGAGGCTATCAGATGGCTACGCTTAGATGGGGTGTACTATACCATTTTTATATTTAGCTTGATTTAACATGATTTATCTGTATTGTTAATTTCTAGCTAATGGCATATTACCTTGTACCTTCTTTGATGCTGGGCCTTATTTTGTAACTTGGTTATGCCTCAATATAGTATATTATCATTTTGTGGCATTAGCTTTTGGTGGTAATATGTTTTGTTACATTTTATACTCATTTGATGTTTCTGTTTTGCATGCATTTTGTTTGTATGTCTTTTTGTGTTAGCCATGGCGAAAGCCCGTGCTAAATAAATATTCTATTCTATTCTAACTGACAACGATAGGTTACATTCAGCGTAGGGCAATGAGGAGGCGACATGAATGGAGATATGTTCCACATATTCCCTGGAGTGGCAGAATTGGGCAGATGCGTGAGGCAGTGATCTGACTGCTGGACGGGTGCCCTCCGCACAATATGGTCCAAGGATAAGTCCCTCCCTGTCCACATCCGCCTTGCACCCTCCCTTCATACCTTCAGGTCTCTCCTTGAAACTCACCTCTTTCGCTCTGCTCTGTCTGACTCTCTATCCTGCTGAGCCACTATTTCCTGTACCTACGATCTGTTTACCCTTATCCTTGCAACATGGACCTGCCTGCTGTCATTCTCATCGTAACCAAGCCAAGTACGTGCACTTGAGACCTCGCATCTTCATGAATGTTAGACCCCTTGTCTCTCCCTCTGTTCCTCTTCCTAAGTCTCTCCCCCAGCTCCTGTCTCTCAGATTGTAAGCCCTAGGGGCAGGGACCGTGTCTATTTTATTACTTTGTAAAGTGCCAGGTACACTGCTGGCGCTATATAAATGTTTGTTAATAATAATAATAATAATATCCTCGGAAGAAATTTATCCCTCAAAGATTTCTGCTTAAAACGTTGCTCCTTACTACTGCTCCTCCCTTTTTATATCTGCTCTCCCAGATCTCCTCCACTCCAACAATCCTAGACTCCATGCATTGAATGCAGCATTTTGCACTTTTAGAGACTGAAATGGAGAGACGCGTTTTACTCAGTCTGTGTACAGAAACGTGCATAAAGACAAAGCAAAAGTGGTTCTAGTCCTGCCAGAAATAAGGCTGGCAGATAGGTAAAGCAAATTGGTCATTTCCATATACTGCAGTTTACAGAGGTGTCAACTGTGGAGACAGACATGGCCCAATCTTACCGGCTGCCCTGCACATGCACGCAAGTTGCGTGTGGTTTGCGGCCATAAAGGGGATGCGTGTGTGGGGGATTGTGTGCCTGTTCTGTAAACAGCATGCGCGTGCACACCGGGGTTATGGTCGGCCCCACAGAGATCTGAGGACTGAAAGTGAAACCGTCGGAGCTAAGTAAACCTCCAAGTAGGTTCTGTGTTTAGAGATCCAAGATGGAATCTTCTTGACTGAAAGGTGGGTCTTGGTGGGTGCCGTGACTTTCCTCTTCCTATAAAAGAGCCTCTGGGACCCCCTCCAAACATGGCTTATTAAGCCCTATTTATAAAGCTTTTCCAAAAGGTTTACACAGTATTACTACTATATTGTCTCAAGTAGTATATATTTAAAGTTATCATCTTCGTGCTTTAACGTCATTTGTGTTAGATTTATATTTAAATAAGTTTTTTTTTTTTTAAAGGGAACTCTAATAAAAAAACACTAGCTTTTTAATTTTATTTTGAAAAATTGTGTGTTTTTTTTTTTTTTTCAATCCACCCTGCCAACAGATAATGATTTAAAGCATTTTAAAACCTGAAAGGATCCTGATGTACTTTGCAAACCCCATGTGTACAGAGCACCCTTTGCTAGACCTTTGCCAAAAAGAAAACAAAGGCTTTTTCTCTGCCTGTGTTGGCTGTGGTTCAGTTTGCGTTCTGACACAATGTCAGTTGAGATTAACATTTCAGTTAGTATTGTCTTAAGATATTTTGTGTCAATCATCAGGTTGCAATTTTCTCTTTAGCGGGAACCAGTAACTATTCCTGCGGAACCGGGGGTACAGCCAAAGAAAGCCTCCAGTGAAGATCCTCTGTCATTTAGTGATTAGTTTTAAGTGTGAGGTGTGTGTATTTTGCAAAGGTAAATCTGGAGCGTAGCAGAAGCAAAAAACATCCTGAATCTAGACTACTTTAGTAGCATCTTGTCAAATGTCTTCGCCTGTAAGCCATGAATGCCTTGGCTGTTGTGATGTGATTTTTGTAACATGTGTGGCAGATCACGTGATGTGGAATGGTACCATATGTCTTCGGGCCATCGTTACCATGGAATTGATGTGTTCCCATCCGAGTCCAAGCAAATGCCAAGGACCGTAGGAGTGCAAGTCACTCTTACATTTCAGCTGCTTGGGAGTGCCTGTGGTAATCACTTTTGTTGTGTATAGGGAAGCTTACTCCTTATAAGAGTTTGCTACTGCTGGACATTAGTGGGTTTCGCTATAATTCTGAAGGACACAGAGCCTCTGTACATTGTGCAAATCGTCTCCAGTGGCAAGTGCTGGAAGATAACAAGTTTGGTCATTATGCCTTCTAGTCTGATGGCAGCTTCTCGTTTTTTTTTCTTTTCCCCACCTTACAAAGAATCCTCTCCTAGAGCTCTCTCTGGTATACAGATGAATTGCATATTGGGTGGGCACCTAGGAAAACATGGCATGGGTGTCACTTGCGTGTCCTCTGAGATCTGGAAATATCTAATGCGCTCAAGGGATGCCCTCTATGCCCCAAAGTATGGACTTCCAAACAGGGTGGATTTGATTTAAATCACTGGACTGAGAGCCTCAATTTAATCATTGATTTTAATCAACTTTTCCACATTTTTAAAATAAAAGGTGCCCTCTCATTGTTTGATATAACCATTTAATCATGTTAGTCACAACTCAGATAGATGTAAGGTTTCAGCCTTAGAAAGCACTGTACATTTTTTAGCAATGATTTGTTTGATATTTTCTGATTAACTTTACAGCTACATCAGAATATTGAATGATGATTTGATTATTTTATTTACCAGAGCTTATTGATGTAAATACTTGTGAAGTCAATGGGGAAAAAAGCCCAAACTCCAGTTGACGTCCGTGGATGATGGTCAGGGCTTAGATTATATCATGGATTACTTGGGAATATAAATGATCCGTGTTTTTCCTGAGGAAGGGGGTGGGTAGGTTGGGTTAGGATGGGGGGTATGTTATTTTTATATTGTGTTTTAATAGTGTGTTAAATCCTATTATTGCTGTTTTAAATTGTTTTAATATGTTGTTAGCCGCCCCGAGATGCTTTTAGCAGGAGGGGGTGGCATACACATTTTATTATAAATAAATAAATATGCCAAACTGTATTAGGATAGTAGTTGGGATTTAATCAAACACAAGAAGAAGAAGAAACAACATATTAACATTTTATTTAAGCAAAATAAACGTGTGTTTTGGGCACTTAATTTTAAAAATCAAAACATGTTTCACATTTACAACTAAAATAGCTAAATGGGTTATTTCAGCCGGGTCAACATGAGAACGTACAAATATATCTGGGCCGTGCATCAAATTTTTAAAACTAATCTTCCTCCCCTCCATCCTCACTTGTATTCCTAGACTGGAAAAGGAAGATAGGCTTCCCCATTTTTCAACTCACAATTGATTTCTCAGTTTTGAATGAACTAGTCCAAATGGAGAAAATATTCTTTCTGCAGCTGCAGAAGAGGCAACTGCTGTTGAAAGCTGGATTACCACTTCAGTAGTCTCTGGTGGAGCCAGGTGCTTGAGAGGCTTCCACCACTTGACCGATGTGATGATGATGATGATTATTATTATTTGTAAAAACCCCAAACGTTTCAGCAAACCTATTTCTTTAATGATTTACCCCTAACTATGAAATACCTTATAGTTGGCATGATTTAGGGGTGATTAGTGGACGACTACATCATAGCAACCTCCTCTACTTAAGCATCGACCCTAGTAGTGGGTATTGAGACTATTGGCAAGGAAAGGAGCTGGAGTTAGTGCTTGACCCATTTGTTTTTTTTACTGCCTCTAATTTAATTTTGCATATTTCTTCCTTCAATGTGTGTGTCAGTTCTTTCCAAATTTCAGCAGCCTCAGCAATACAGCAGCGATTTCCCTGCACTTTGCTCAAGGCTACGAAATGTAGATCCCGAGAGTTCAGACATGTTCTGGCTGTCGTCATCCTTTTCAAAATCGCTGCCTTCGGAAGAGGAGCAGGAGCTCTCTTCATGATGTTGTTTCAGTCCGATAACCAGGCCTTGCATCTCTTTGTTGCACTGTCCTACGTTTTGCACGCATGCCTATCCAGAGGTGCAGGGATCTCTTGAAAATACTTCCAAACGGGCTGCTTTCCCACGTGCTGATTTTCATGTTGAATTAAACCTAATGTGGAATCAGCAGTAGTGGGAGATTCCCTGTTGAGCTCTGTGCCCACGTTAATTTTGTTTGTTTTTTTCCTTTCCTGTGATTGCGATGGATCTGTTACTGGATTTAACGGATTCATGCCCATGTGCTTCTGGATGAGAAGAACATTCTTGAGAACAAGGTCATCTCCTAGGTCTCCTTTCTCAATTTAGATCTGGCTTGCCTCTATGGTCCATAATCTTGGCATCCATCTTGAACCTGAATACTACTACTTCTCCGTTCCATTACCTCCCCTTTGTGCTTGCAAGTCTGCTTCTCATCACTGTGTGATATGGCCCATACGCAGTAGTTCCTCTCTCACCTCTACCAAAACCTTTGTCTGACATCATTTATTTCCAGTTCCTTTTATTCCCAAATCCATTCTCCAGACTTCAACATGTACAGATTCCTGTTGCGTAAAGAAGTTAATCTGGATGTCCGTGTTCCCCCATCCTCAGACAGCATCATGAGCCCCATATCAGCTTTGGATCAATTTGAAATGATTGGTTCTGTGCTTACAAGCACGCCAGGGTCTCCCTCAAGCCAGTTTCATAAACTTCTGTGCTGTCCTCTCATCTTGCAGTGTCCTCTCTTCTTCCCTATAGATGCCTGCATGCGAGTAATTCCAGATCTGCGCTAAAAAAAAATATATGCACCAAATCTTTCCCCTTGGCTGCAGCCTCTGAATATCTCTGTCCTTCTGTTCTCATTTAACCATGTAAAATCTATTGGAGTTTAATTTGTACGGCTGATACCCCATATAGCATATCTGCATTGTAACTTGGAAATGCTACTGGCAAAGCAAGTTGGCATTGGCCACCCTGTATTTCCAGACTTGCAGGTACAAGTTTGGATTCTGGGCCTGTGGCCAGTAGGAGCTGGAAGGCAGAGATGTGATGACATGTTCAATATCCAGGTGGAGGGCGAAGGGGGCAGCTGCGTTGCCTCGCATTCCAACCTGCTGATCCATGGAACAGCGTTGGCATGAATTTTGGAAGCTGGCTTTGCTCTCCTGGCTGGAGGCATGGTCTGAGGCAGGGAAGGAAAGGGGCGAGTCTTTGCAGAATAGAGTCTGGGATCCGTTCTGAGCAGACTGGCTATTTGGGGCCCTGGTAATCCTTTGCAGTGTCAGCATATGTAGACATACAGAGTCCTCAGCACACTTACTTTGCTAACGGCAGTAGTTAATTATCCCAAGGTAATATATATTTATTTTTGCAACGCTCTGTTTTAAAAGCCATTTTAGGAGGGATTTCCATCTCCTAATGAGCTGTGGGGTTGGGAGCTTGGTGTGGAGGGAGTTTGAAAACTGTTGAACCATCTTACAGTTTGTCCACTCTGATGAATTTCACAGGAATTCGGAAAAGCCTGTAGCCAAATTTTAGTCTCCAAGAATTTCCAGAGCCTCTCTTATGCTAAAATAAGTTTGAGAGGTGAAGAGCCAATGTTGTATTATGAGTTAACTCCTGAGAAGCTGAATGGTATGTCAGTCATCCTCTGCCCTGCAAAGACATGCGACATGAGCTCGGTTTCTCTGAGAAATGGATGCGAGAATAACCTTGTTCTTCTTTCCAGGTGGAGAGAACAGAGGCTTTTTGAGGACCAAGAACAACTCTGAATGTGCCAGAACTCCCCAAAACCTGGACAGGAAGAGGCAGCTCTCTGAATCTCAGGCAGAAACCATGAACACCTCAGACTGCAGAATAAACCCTAGACAACTAGGAACTCCCAGAGGTACTGGAAACCGACCGTGCTCATACTTGAGAAACAAGTTGCTTTGAACATGTGAAAAGGATCTAGGAATTGCGATTAATCACAGACTGAACAGGAGTCCGTAATATGATAAAAGGCTAGTGCAATTCTAGGCTGCCCTACCAGCATTGTTTCCAAGCCAGCAGAAATAATAACCCCTTTCTGTTCTGCCCCTAGTGAGACCTTACCTGGGAGACTGTCCTGTTTTGGGCACCTCATGTTAAGAAGGTCTTTGACAGATTGGAGTGGCTTCAGAAGAGGGCAACAAAGATGATCAAGGTTCTGGAAAGCAAGTCTTAAGAGGAAAGGTTGAAGGATGTTTAACCTGAAGAGAAGAGAAGATGGGGGAGGGAGACGACATTGCAGTCTTTACATATGTAAAGGATTTCCACCAAGAAGATGGCAAGGAACCGTTCTTTTGCCACAGACAGGGCCGGACCTAGGAATTTTGTGCCCCATGGCCCTTCTCAGGCTGCTGCCCCTAAGTCAAGCCCCACCCCCCACGCTGTGTGTTCATGGGTGGGGGAGCTCCATGTGAAGGATACGGCACATGTGCCTGAGGTGACTTGAGGTGTGTGCACACGCCTGCCTAATGCATCCCCACTCACTCCCCGCTTGTCCCCATGCGTGGAGCAACCGGGGAAAATAGAGGTTGCCCCATGGGTTTGGATGAGCTACGGGTGAGTGGGGATGTGTGTGCGGCCATGTGCACGCCCTGCCCCTGCACCAGCGTGCCCACGAACCCCCCACCCGGAGGAGCCATGTAAAAAGGGCATGTGAGGAGCCACTCGAAGAAGAACAGAAGGTTGCTGCCTTGTAAACAAGATTCTTTGAGATGGCTCCCAACATTCTCACAACACCCACCCTTCCAGCCCTGCATGGAATTTTTTTCTTATATTCTTAGAAAGGGTTGAAAGGAACTGTCATTCGGGGGAGGGAAGAGTGCTTTTTATACTAGAGGAGCTCGAGACCATCACGTGGTCTATTATTGGAATAGGGTGAGCATGCACAACCCAGTTGTGAGAATGTTGGGAGCTATCTTGAAGAACCTTCTTTACAAGGCAACAACCTTTTGATCACTTACGGAGTGGTTTGTAAACAAACAGCTTTATTTCCCAGCCCATTGGTGTCTTGCTGCTGCTACTGCTGCTCCAGCACTACTAGCAGGCAGACGGCAGAGGCAGGTGAGGGATGGGGACCCAGGCAGCAGGCTTCGACTGTGGGCAGCAGCCTTGGCTGTGCAGGGAGAAAAACAAAAACAGAGCGGGGCAGAGCTGGCGCTAGGATTGCCGCCCCCAGAAAATGCTGCCCAAATCCCGGGCCTAGGGGGCTTGCCCCTTAGTCCGGGCCTGGCCACAGAGGGCACAACTAGAAATAATGGGTTCAAATGACAAGGTGGTTGATTTTTGTGAAATATTAGGAAAAGCTTCCCAACAGTAGGTGCTGTTCTACAGTGGGACAATAGAACAGAGACACGTTCAGCAGTGCGTCACTGGAGGCTTTCCTGTGGAGGGAGGTCAGTCCTCTGGGGATGTTGTATTTGTGGAATTCCTGCATCCAAGCAGGGCATTGGAGTCGCTTCCAACTCCAGGATTCCGTGAAATGGGTTCTCAGGTGCTGATGAAAGAGACGCTGGAGTGCAGCGTTATCAAGTCCTGAGGGGCTGCATAATACTATTGAAAGGACCGCAGTGATGGGCTTTCTCCTGTTTTGTGCCTAGATTGCCTGTAAATTTTGGCCACTTCTGTCTTGGGGTGCTTTGATACAGTAGGTCATTGAAGCTCCCCTGAAAGCATCTACCTTTAGCACAAAGCCCCTGTGGAATTAGCATATGTATGTTGAAACAAATAGAAACTTGTCTGAGCTAGAAAGGGGTTAACAGTTTTCTTCTGTTTGTAGGAGGGTCCCATGCCGCTGTCTCGACATCTGGTGACCGGAAGAATCGGAATAAACCCGCCCGAGGGAGGAAGAAGAGCATTTTTGACGCTTACATGTTGAGGGAAGAGGTCGTGACAGGACTGAAAAGAAAAGAGCTTGTCCAGGTGCTTAGAATGTGATGATGGGGTGGGCCGTGGCTCAGGTGGTAGAGCACATACTTTGCATGTATAAGGTCCCAAGTTCAATCCCTGGCATCTCCGATTCAGGATGTCCGGTAGCACGCCTGGGTGAGGCCTCTGCCAGAAACCCTGACGAGCTGGATTTGAAACCCTGCTGCCGTGTCAGGTTGTGACAATACTGGGCTAAGATGAACCATTGGTCTGACTCAGTTCGGCAGCTCCTTATATCCTTTTACTCCTGTGATCTTAACTAAGCTTAGGCAAAGAGATTATGAAAATGTTGGAAGGGAGGTTCTTCGGTTTTGCAGGAGGCTGTGGCAATTAAACCTTAGAGCTGAGCCCAACGTCTGGCGCGGCTTTGGTCTTACAGTCCTGCCTCTGCTCCTTCTCTAAGATTCAGTAGCTGAGACTGTGCTGTGCTGAAGCTGCCTGGTACTAAGACTATTGGGACAATGCTGGTGGGTTGGGTTTGCAGAAATCGGAAGAGGTCTTTGACAGGTTTGCCTTGCAGCCAGTGGAAGTGGTTGCAGGACCCGCTCTAAATAAGTCTAAACTGCTTTCTTCTCTCAGTGTGCTTTCTTTAAAGTGTGCCGACTTTCCATCATGTCTGTTCAAGATCTTTCAGCCACATCGTTTCACAACAGTTCACCTCATTTCAGCCAATCCTGTCTCTGGACTGAATGTTGGCTTCCTCAGAGAGTTGGTGGGCATCTGATGAAGACCTCTTTGCCTGGTGCACGCCCTACCAGCCTTGGCCTGGCCCCCTTAGCCATCCAGTTCCGTGGGGTGGGTAGGCTCTCTGACCTCTTCCAGCTAGGTCCTCAAGGCAAGCTTCTTCCCTCCCTCTTGCCTCTCCCTGGTGGTCTCCCTGTGAGCTTCCCAGTTCACCAGTACATTACTGAGGCTCAGGTGATTTTCAAAGCGATGCCCAGCTGCAGCTGCTCAGCTGACCTTAACTGACTTCTCATCACTTGGTCCCTTAAAGGGCCAGATACTTACTGGAGTTTGGCTTGCTCCCAGGGCTGCACCCCTGCAGCGATTTACCCCAGCCTCCTGGTTCTGGTCTTGCAAGGGCATACAGTGACTCTCTTGCAAGGTCCTTCACCCAATCTTTATCTCTGTAAGTCATTGAGGAGACACAAACTCTTCAGTGTGGGATTCACCTCGACTTTGGTGTCTGGCTGTGGGGCACCACTTCCCAAGGGAGGCCTTTCTCCCACCTGCCTCTCCAGCAGCTTTCCCATGCCCTGGGGAGGGGAAAGTGAACCTGGCATGAACACAGCGCAATGGGGCTGAGCAATATCCCTTCCTCTCAGATGTACCCTAAAGTGTTAGAAACAAAGGCTGCGATGTGGGCTTCAGTGGGACTAAACTGGAGTTAGTCATTTGATCTGATGCGGCAGTAGCAAAGGTGTTTCCTCCTCAAGCATATTGTAGAGATTGCCTGCCTGGTCCTGTGGCCCCAAACGCTCCAACCTGTGCTTGACAGGGTCCTTGACTTACCATTCAACCTTGGGAATTTGAAGTTGTTGTGGCTGTCAACTTGGTGACATCTGGAAGGAAGTTGGGTGCTAGAGCAGCATGCACATACACCCCCATGCATGGAATGTCAGACCTGGGATGGATGTGTTCCAGCTCTCCTTCCCTAAATGATACCACCTTTGCTGCAGGCCCAGCAGGCCCCCCTGTGTCCAGTCCTGCTGGAAGCCCTGTGCTACTGTCTCTCGGTGGTCTCTCCTACTGCTCCATTTCTTCTGGGCCATTCATGAGGAGGCTTCACCCAGTTACAACTGTCAGTGGTTGTGACCAAGTAGGGTCTTTTCTTCTAGAAGAGTAGCAGAGTGTTCAGGAGCTGGGCAGTTGCATTCCTCAGGGCTGCTGTAGTCTTAACAAGGAAAGAACCTGATGTCCGCTCTTGGGAGGTCAACTCCAAGTTTGTTGTGGTCTGGTTGCCATTCTTCCAAAATATTAAAGAAAGTCACTTCAGTGTCTGCATGCACCAGAAGATCCTGGGGAGGGGTAATCCAATGGTTTAGCTGCTCTGGAGCTGTATGGCTCCAAGACCTAGATTCTGCATGGATTCTGGAGTCACTCGGAACTAGAACATCGGGAGATTCCCATAGCTGGGTCTGATGCTAATTTGGTTGGTTTGAGCAGAAGCCCTCTTGCGGAGCATGGTGCAGTCTTGCTTTCCCAGAACCATATTATCACATGATTCAACCAGTCATGACTCAGACATGGCGGTGGGCTACAACCATGCTGAAAGGTTCCCTGGGCACCAGAGAACAGATACCCAAGTCCATGCACATCCCCTTCTCTGGAGTCCATGTTGAAGGACATTGAGAATGGGGAAATGGAGCCAATTTAGTGTTGGTAGAGTCACAATGCCGGGTGTTAAGGGAGAGAAGATTGGATACAATTTCCCATGATGACCAACCAGGTCATGACTGGTGTCTGTGGACTGAGAGCCCAGTTATAAAACATGAGATGAAAGACCATGCCCTCATCCTCCCAGGATTGGGAATTTTTGAACACCAATGGAAATTGACCACTGGAATAATCTACCTAGGGAAGGAGCAGATTCTCTCTCACCCCCCATTTTGAAGCCTTGGAATCAAGGCTGGGTGTCTTTCTGGAAGATCTCCTCTAGCACAGGCAAAAGTTGTGGGAGGCTTGAGGCAGGAATTGTTTTGTGAAATGGTAGGTGGTCAGATCGTGGTTTCCTCTGGCCTTAAAACTTAAGAATGGGCTAAGGCCTCTCCATGTTGGTGTCTGGGATAAATCTTAGCGTTTAGGGGGATTGATGGGCACTGCACCTCATTTGGCTGTTTAGAAAGCAGTTTCTAAATTCTGGGAGATTTTCTAAATGGTTGTGGGGCTTCTGTTCAAATCTGCCTTCAGCAGTGGTTAGCTGCTTAGACCCTGGCCTTTTTCTGTATTATTATTATTATTATTATTATTATTATTAACAAACATTTATATAGTGCCAGCAGTGTACCTGGCACTTTACAAAGTAATAAAATAGACACGGTCCCTGCCCCTAGGACTTACAATCTGAGAGACAGGAGCTGGGGGAGAGACATAGGAAGGGGAACAGAGGGAGAGACAAGGGGTCTAACATACATGAAGATGCGAGGTCTCAAGTGCACGTACTTGGCTTGGTTACGATGAGAATGACCTGTACTTTGCATATGAGGCAATCTGTGTATGCCTGTTACATAAGCCTATGCTTATGGCTTGAGATGGGTGGCTTGAAATCTTACCTAAGTATCTTTGTTGCCCTCCTTTTGGAAGTCGAAAGCTGGGAAATCCTGGCTTCTGGAACGTGCAGGTAACGTGTGATGGGTTTATGGACTCTTGGTAGTTCAGGTCAGTCTGTCACCTTCCACAAGAAGTGCTTTTGAATTCCCACTCCCCTCCCCAAATGACTGGCTTTTCAGACAAAGACGCTGATAAATATAGCAGCCCTTGTTTTGTGAGTTATTGTAAAACAATACCACTGGGGTGTGACATCATGAGACTCTGCAGCCGGAGCCTCGGCCCCTAATGCACATATGAGAAACAGTTGTTCTTTGCAGATGGGGAGTGCGGCCGTTTCCAGATATGATATCACAGCGTGAAATGGACAACATTGCAAATAGGATTTTCGTAGGTACAGATAATAAGGCCCATCTGCTTTCTAACATAAACTCTGGGAGTTCCTTGCTTAAGGGAAAGTGCTAGAGGAAAGGTATTAGGGCTGCTTTTGCTGCTGGTCATAAGTAGGGTTGCCATAGATGCAAATTTTTCCAGGACACTTATGAAAAATACATGTTGCAGGGCCTGCCTTGGCGCCCTGGACTTGGCAAAAGAAGGAATGCAAACACGCAGCATAGATGCTTTGAGCAGTTTCTGCCCAGCATGGCACCCACTCCAATTAAGGCAAACACAGAACGGTCCTTTTTAAAGAAAGGCTCAGCCCCCAACCCACCCTGGAGCGGGTGCCATGCTGGGCAGAAATTGCTCAAAGCATCTGCTGCGTGTTTGGTTTCCTCCTTTCGCCAAGGCCAGGGCCCTGCAACATGTATTCTTCATAAGTGTCCTGGGAAAATGTGCATCTATGGCAACCTTAGTTATAATTATGTATTAGATGCAAATTCATTATTTTGGATGGACTGACCCTTTGCTGCTTACTATTGTACGGACACTGAGCTGTTTGGGAGCCTTACTGGCCTCCTATACAAAAGTCTGATTTTTATGCCCTCTGGCTGTTTGCACACAACTATTTCTGACAGTCCTGGTCCTAGCTGTCCTGTTGGGTGGCTGTGGACAGACGCGGTACTTTTTCATCCGCTTCTCTAACGCTGTCGGCTCAATACAAAAGATTTTTCCTTCTCTACCCCATCTTAAGTTGTCGCTGCCTGCCTGCTTACTCCACCGAGATGTCTGGAGGGTGGGTGGTGGCTGATCCTTTCTTTAAAAAAGGACCCTTCTGTGTTTGTCTTGATTGGAGTGGGTGCCATGCTGGGCAGAAACTGCTCAAAGCGTCTACGCTGCGTGTTTGGTTTTCTCCTTTTGCCAAGCCGCAGAAGCTTGAAGTTCGCTCCTCTAGGGTGTTCTGCATGGCTATAGTACTAGTTCTCTGCCCCCACACCCTGGTGTGTACCTGCTATCTGCCTTTATTAGAATATCAGAACTGCAGACACTCTGCTGCAACGTATGGACGTAAGGTGGGAGGGCAGAAGCTATTCTGCTTCGGCTAGTAGTGTTTTCGAACTTAAGGAAAACCCTCAGAACTAACAAATTCCCTTGAAGCCAGCGCAGCTTTCTATGTGTAGTCTGCTTGTCTTTCCTGTATGGTGCAGTGAGTTTGTGAGTAAACTCTGTTCCAGTGGGGAGTGTTCTGTCTGCTAAACACTGAGGTCGCAAACGCAGATGGAGTATATTGCATAATTAATGGAAAGCATTCTCCTAATTATGTGGATTTGAGAAGGCTTAAACTTTAATGGAACCTTGGAAGTATTGACTAAACAGCTGCATTAGTTTAGAATAACTTGTATAAGAATAAAGTTTAGTCAGTGTTTTCACTTAGTCGTCTGGAGTGCAATTTTCAGGATGCCCTTGTAGAACGCCAGTAAATCAAATACGGTAATCCACAATCACCTGGGCTTCTCCTTCCGGAACAACGGCTATATATGAATCCAAACAAGAAAAGGGCTTTGGTCACATGAACAACAATATGACCGGTTTGTTTTGGGGCACTTTTAATCCTGATTGGCTGAGAAGAAAATAAATGTTCTTCCTCGTGTGTGTAATGAAAGTCTACATACAGTCTGCCTCTCTTCTTGACTTGGGGTCTTAACGGCTTATTCTTAGAAAACCCATTAGTTTCAGTTTTGTTGATCATGCTGTGAAGTTATTGACACCGTCCATGTTACCGGTCAGTCCAGAAGCACGGCTGGAGTCTGCTAAGGACTCCTGGCAGAAGTACACGATCGCCACCACCAAGACCCTGGGTCTGGCTTTTTCTGGGACAGCAAGATTTGTGGCTATCGAGCAGGGAGTCTGTTAAACCTAGTGAAGGATGGGGAGTTGGCCCTTAACTAATAAGGACAGTAGCAACAGGAAGAGATTTTATATGAATCTCTTCCAACCTTCCTTTGTCAGAGCAGCGGCTTTCATGGGGAGGTGTGTAATGGCAGGGGGAAAGAGTGACAGTACTTTCAACTGGAGGAAGTGTGTGCGTGCGTGCGCGCGCGCAAATGTAGCCGACATCTCACAAGACATGCACACACACGTCCCCGGGATGTGATCTTGGCTGTAGGAAGGAAATGTTGAACTCTTACCACTGCATCCTTATCAGAATCATACACGGGGTGTTTTCAGACGCGGCGGTGGCCTGCTTTACTCCACTTTACCCCGCTTTAGCTTGTGAACCAACTTTGTGTTAGTTCCCGGGCCTCAGGTGTTGGTATGGGATAGATCCCGGCTAAGTTGGTAGCTAGCGTGGGCTGTGACTCGGGGAAAGTCTCTTGAGTTGCAGCCCGCGATAGCCGGCAGCGCAGCTGGGATTCAGCTGCCCAACCAGGTGTAAAGTAGGCGATGACATTGGAAAGGCTGCTTTTCCTGACCCGGTCCAGAGTGTCGACTAGGTCTGGGTGCCATGGTGGCTGTCATTGGCCGCTATAGCTGCCCGTCGGGGGTGGGGCACTGGACCCAGTGTGGGGCAGGGACAGACAGACGCCTGTCCATGTGTCTCCCTGTCTTCCCCGGCAACCCAGTCCCGGTCACATCAGTTCAGGGGCCTGGACTGGTCCTGGCTGCGGTGGCGGCCTAACTCTGGTCCACCGCCATGTGTAAAAACACTCCGAGCTGAGTCCATCTCGGGATATAAATTTTAAATAAATAAAAAAATAAAATAAATCTTCACCCTAATTTTGGTTGCCCTTTCCAGAAAGCTCTATAAGAGGATTTCTTCCAAGCTAACCTGTGAGCTTACCATATCATCCCATTCAAATATCCCTAGACTATAACTTCTTAGGTTTGTCCACTTCAGTTCCAAGCATTATGACTTTTAGTGCAACCCTTTCCCAGGCAGCTGCTGTTAAGCAGGCTCCTGATGTGACCAAATACAAAGTATTGATTTAATTTAAACTTCTGTCCCGCCCACCCCACATAAATTAGGCTCAGGATCACAAACGTTAATGGGTTTAGTGTGGTATTCCCACGTCATGATAATATAGTAATAATCATTATTATTATTGTGTTTTTATAACACTTTTCTGCCTTTACATGGCACTCCGGAGTGCTTTATCATAATAAAATACAACATAAAACAAGATAAAATCAGTTTAAAAGGGGAAGGTAACATGGAAGGACACACTACATTAAGGGGAACCAGCAGTGGATGGAAAACGTTATTTAACAGGCTGGAGTTTACTGAGCTTGTTGTTTTAAAGCATACCCTGGGGGGTTAAAATTGGGGGAAATACTGTAAAAGCAATGCCATTTGTGCCTGGCATAAATTACTGGCCTAACTCTGAGAAGCTATTTTTGAAGTTGTGTGGTTTTGCAAAATGACATCTGAGTTCCTGACCATTAACTCTGGGAATCTATTTATTTATTCAAATGTATATGCCACCCCTTCCCAATGAGGCTCAGGGCAGCTTATAACCTATAGAAACAGCTAACCCCCCCCTCTACAGCCCTTCTCCCAATCTCATCTGGGTAGAGGACTACTGAGTTTTAGGTTCAAGTGGCTCAGAGACCAAGGTACTAATTTAAAATGGAAATTGTGTTGCATCTCTTGCATGTCACAGTAAAATATGTTGCATCTAGTCCAGTGTTGTTGATATTGCATAAAACTAATGTGTTTTGGGCTTAATCATACTATTTTTTTTTTTTTTTAAGGGACCCTTGAGAATAAATCCCAAGAAATACCACGAGGCCTTCATTCCGTCACCAGTGAGTATGGTTTGTAATCTCTTCAAGGTCTTGAGTGACTGTGGGTGCGTTAAGGTGGTAGTTGTGCTGTCCGTGCAATGTCACAACTAGTGTAACAAGGTACACAAGATAGAAAAAGGTTAAATCCCAAGGCATGCCCAGGCTCCTGAAAACTTGATTTTGACACACAGGGATACTTGGTGTCTATGAACTCCTGATAAAAGTAGGGGCATTCATTTTGAGCCTGCAGAAGCCAGCTGAACCCAGGTTTGAGGACCACCAGTTAGCGTAATTGTAAACCCTTGGTTTATGGCTACAGAGGGCTTACAGATTTTCCACTGATTTTAAGTTAATCTTCCCTAAACAAATATGCTCTCCACTTTCGATCTGCTACATGACCTAATGTGCAAAGTTGGTCCAAAAGCAATGTGCATGGTTCCCTTTAGCATGCCTGCTGTCGTGCAAACCGTACATAGCCTGGCTTGTGATTCCCTGCTCTCATGGAACTGTTTTGTGCCTATGCGCTCTCCTCTGCCTTTGCATCTGTGATCTATTGAGAAAGGGCTCTTGTGATTTCCAAGATACCGTCAGTCAAAGTGACCTTGCTGCAAGTGAACTTGATCACAGTTGTTTGTAAGTGACTTGATCGGAATTTCCCTGCTGACGTGAAAATGTGTCCAGAGTTGGTGCGGGTATTGGAGAAAGCAAGTCCGTCTTCACTCACCGAGGTGTTGGTTGTGTTGATGACTCTGCTTCTTTTAGGCCAAGGTTGAGAATCTGGAGCTCTGCCTCTGTTCCTGCTAGAACAGTGTTCCTTCCGAACCGCTTTCTTTAGAGCAATGGTTCCCAAGCTTGTCATCGGAATGGCAAGGTGAATTGTCACCTGAATGACGAGATCCATAAATCCTGAATAGGATTGTGTAGCGCTCTCTCAAATTGGGCAAGGGTAGACTGTTATTCAGAAACTACAAACCAGTATCCAAATCTCAAGATAGACTGCCTAGAGAAACAAGGGACTGGGTCATTAGGTCTGAAGCTGTGCCCTTTGCTCTGCTGGGAGCTTAGCTAGCGCCTCCTAGAGCAAAGTTATTGGGATCATTTGCTAATGGTACTTGGGAATGTTTCCACACAGGAAGCAGATTTGGTATTTCAGCCATCCGTTCCCTGCCGTTTGTGGGGTTAAATCCTACAACTAGCACAGTCTCCTAATGCCATTTAGTTGGTACCTGGATAAACGTGAAGATGAGCCAGGAGGAAGTAGAGGTGGCAACAGTAAAGAGTGGGCTGGGAGTGCATTCCATGTTGGCGTAACTTCACCTTCTTCCCAGGGTACTGGGCTGGCTTTTGGCCTGAGCATCTTGCTTAAGTTTCCACTGCTGCAGGAGACTGAAATAGCTGCAGCCAGGTCGTACAACTATGTCAAAAATAGGGGAGATCCAGGGTTAATCGGGCCTCCACCGAAAGGGAGTTTCACAGTTGCAGAGCGGCCACCAAGAATGCCCTCTCCATCGTCGCCCCCTGGAAAGCTCAGAGAACCTTGAGGAGGGCACCCCCAGATGACTGCAGAATCCAGGGGTTGAGGCGGTCCCGCAGTGCAGTTATTGCAGTGCACCATTCAGAAGGCAGAGAGGGCTGTGTTCTAACTTTCAAAGACTTCCATGGGACATGCCCAGGCTGTCCTTCCCTGTGCCATCTCCGCTACTCCCAGTGCCTGAGATCTTGAATGATGTCAACTTCATTATAGCTCTTAAGCCCAAGAGACGGATCTTTCTTGGTAACTGGCCCAAGATTGTGGAACTCCTTTCCAGAAGAGATGAATACCGACCACACATCTCACTGCTGTCAGACAGAAATGGAAAACACTGCCACTGTTCTTGAGAGAAGGCCGTGCAGTGCTGTCAACCACATTATAAAGGGCATGCCTACGGTGATAACTAACACAGTGTAAATGCTTCTGTGTTGTACTGGACCTTTCAAGCTGTCCCAGAATTAGTATTGCAGTTCAGGCCTGTAAGAGGTGACGGTCTGGGGTCTGAAGAGTCAGTGCGGGAGAGGTAGACACAAGTGGGAAATCCCAGACACGCTTGGAAGTGTGTGAGTTAACCCTATAGGCCACAGTTCTGAAAGTCTAAGTAAACAGATGTTAACGCTTTTATGGCCAGTTACCGAAGAAATGACTTCAAGCTTCCTGGTACGGTTGGCTTGTGTTTAATAATTACAGCTGCTCTCGCAGGCCCCGAAATAACTGGTGTAAAAAATGTCCACATGTAGGAATAAATTGTTTAAGATGAGTGATTGGCAGCAGACCAAGAAAGAAAATCCCCTTTTGCTTAGTCTGGCAGGCAGCTCCAGCTAGCTGGTGAGATGTCCAGCACTTCTGTGGGCATGAGGGTTGGGGGAGGGGGAATGGCTCTTAATTTTCCTGCAGGAAAAATGAATGGGGCACTCAGACTAACCCCTACCAGCAGCAGAGCCAGCTTTGCAGTGGGATTGTATAGAAAGCTGAAATAAGATGGTGCTGTTAATTTTTGTTTACTATGTGGTGGATTTAGTTCAGGAGAGAGGGGGCTGAGGGAGGCAAGCAAAATAGGACCATGTGTAGAAAATCTGGCCTTTTCAGATGAACAGTTTCCAATCTGAATTATGTTGGTCCAAGAGACTTTGCAATTTTTCTGCATCTTGTCATGGGAGGCAGCCTCTCCACAGCTGTTGAGCTGTGGCTGTAGGAGTAATTTGCCCTGTTGGAGGATAGCCGTAGTTTCACATGAAGGTAGCATTTTATTATTTTCAGTATCTAGGCAGAAAAAAAATCCTTAGATTTGCACAGACCTCAAACCTTTTTCAGTTTTCTGAGTATTTGCATCCTACTTTGTGTCGTCTTTTCCTTACAAGACAGGATCCGGCTGGTTCTTGGCAAGTGCTGGGAAACTGTGTGCTCTCATTTGTAATGACTTTCAGAAATGGTAGTGAAAATCTTAGTTCCCTTTGTGACTTCTCTCGCTGTGGCTGGGCATGATAATTCCCAGTGTGCTATCAGCAACGCTCTCGTAGGCTTGAGATCAAAGGACAAAGCTGTGGAAACTAAATCAGGAAAGTGTTTGTTTACAAACAGGCTAATGCCGATTACTGGAACTGTTTTACAAGTGGAGCGAGATGCAATCCGTTGCACGGAATTCAGTCTTGGCTACAGTCAAGGAAAACCAGAAGCAGCAGAGCGCTGTGCAGATTAACAAGTCAAAGTGCAATTAGAAACCAAACTCCATGATTAACCCTTCAGATTGGTTTACTGTTCTTCTCCCTTTCTTTGGGGTGTGTGAATCAAAGGCAAGTCCATGCTCTAAGCATGTCATCTTGAGTTGTGACTGGGTTGCCATGGTTATTGCTGAATCTAATGACTGACTGGACCAGCTTGCTGGACCATGAAGCAAGGTGCCAGGCTGCACGCTCTGTGAGCCCCTCAAACCACAGTGTGAACGTGCCCCCGAAAGTCCCAGATTTTCCTGCCTGTGCCCCTTTATTCTGTGGACATGCCATTATCAATACTGTTGCCTGTCATCTATCAGACTCAGCTGCCGAGGGAACAACCTACAGATTAGACTGAAGATGCTGCTTTTCCACCCGTACGCTAACAAATGTTGCTGTGTGCGGTTTTAGGTTCCTGACCTAGCTAGGCGTTGAAGGGGGTCAGTGTTCAGAAACCAACATGTCTGAAGTGGTCAGTGAATGGGAACGCAGTAGCAGCTTAGCCTCCAGGAACGAATGCAGAAGTTGCAGTCAAGTTCGAAAGTGCTTCCAGCACTCCAGGAAGGGGAGAACTTTCTTGATTAAGAGATCCCAGCAGCCAAGCTGCAGTGAGTTGTCTTGCGACAGATGGAGACTTCCTGAGTGGTACGTGCGATACCACGTCCTCCTTGTACACACTGAAAGAGGCACAACACTGAAATGAAAGCCGTCGATAGGCTTTCAGGTTCCAGATGTGTGCTGCTGAGGAGAAACATATTCCAGCCGTGCACATGCATGTACAAAGGAGCCAGGGTTCATCTGGATGTCTATATGTTTGCTCTTTGGGGAATGATTAAACAGTACAGGTTTTGGCTAAGGCCTGCTTTTGTTTTTGATTACCCTGCAGACTGTTGAGTTCTAAAGTGTTGCTGTCAGCAAATGCTGATTTCTTATGGGGAAGAGGGATTCCTGTTGGTTCTCTGTGTGCTGCTATTGTCAGCAGAATCCACAGCTAAGAATTGTCCACATCTCATTTGAGTTCGGTCTTCTCTCCCCAAGAGACAGTGCAGAAATGTCTTATCTTGAATGAGCAGAGAGCCAGTGGGGTGTAGTGGAAAAGGTGCTGGGCTTGGACCTGGGCAACCAGGGGTCAAATCCTGTTCTAGCCATGAACTCACTGGGTGGCCTTGGGCAAATCACAACCTCTCAGTCTCAGGGTAGTTTCAGACGTTACGAGATCACGCTCAACCACAGTCAATACCCTTTGATGGGGAATGGTCCCGTAACGTCTGTTTGATTCCCGCCAGATGTTCACCACAGTGAACCTCCGGCGGGAATCGAAATAACCACGCTTTCGAGGATGGTCCGGGGACCATCTCTGAAAGCGTGGTTAGCTGAACCACGGCCCGGAATCAGTGGCCAGTAACATCTGTCACCGGCGCCGATTCCGGGCTGTGGCCCGGACCACGGGCGGTAATCAGACACAGCGGCCTGATTGGCCGCTGCGCCCACCCGTCTCCTGGTGGGCGGACAGCTGGGGAGCGTGGGGGGGCGGGGCTGTGCAGGTGCACATTGCGCCGTGCAGCCCCCCTCCCCCCCAGATTTCCCACCGGGATGGGCCAGCACATCTGCTGGCCGTGACGGGCTGATTCTGGTGGGGAATCAGGAGGGTGATTCCGTGCCGGGGCGAAAGCCACCCCGTCACATCTGAAATCACCCTCAGTTTCCCATCTGTAAAATGGGAATGGGTGTGTCCTGTGTTTCCCTCACTCTTGTCCATCTTAGATTGTAAGGCCACTGGGTGGCAGGGACCTGTCTTTGAAAATCTGTGCCTGTAAAGTGCCGTGTATGCCTAGTAGCGCTCTAGAAATGATGAGGAGCAGCAGCAGCAGCTCTGGATTAGCTGTGAATGCTATTCCCTGTAACTACCCGATGGCCTCCTTCCCTCACAGCTATCCTTCCGCCCCATTTCCACGGGGTACCCTTCCTGAACCAAAGGAATGAGGTTAGCAGTCTTACCTCCTTGTGGGGCACACAAGAAGCCGGCCAGCTAATAATGGCTAACTTAACGGGTGGTCATCCATGGAGGAACATCTCAAAGTAGGGGAGGAGTGCCCTGCAGAAAGAGGAAGAATGGAGAAAGTACACATCCCTGTGTTTGGGGGGCAGGGGATAGTCCCCCTCCCCTGAACTCTGAGCACCCCATAATCCCTGGCAGTCATAGCTCTTTAATGAAGGAAGTGTATAATGCTTGGTAGAGTTGTACTCGCTTGTGTCTTGTCTGTATAGGTTGTTACACTATTTGAGAGAGAGCATGTCAATTGTGAGTGAACAGCTCCCCACTAAACTCCTGGAAACTGCTGGAATATAAAAACCCCCACTAAACTCCTACTGATCCAGGCATTTGTCTAGGAAACCTTTTGCCATAGTCATGTGTAAGCATGGCCAAAGGTACTCTGTAATCCCAATAAAATCAGAGCTTGTCTTGTGCGTGTAAGAATTTTCCTATGCTGGACGGCATCCTTGTTCAAGAAAGCACTTAAAAACCTGCTGAAATTCCATCAAAGCTGATGAGCCCTAACTCAGGTGCTGAAGTTTTCCTGAATGGACGCCATGGAGACTGCTGCTTGGCACTGCTGGGTCTGTGGAATAGCGTGTCCTTGCTCTCTCATCTGCAAATGTGGCATCGCCTTCCCTTCCTTAGAGGGGTGTGTTTGGAGGTTGCTAGAGCCAGCTTCTCGCAAACTAAAGAGCTCTTCTTTGCTTAATGTGTCTGCTGGGGTTTTGGTTTGGCTGACTAGTGACTCTTGTTATAACTGCCTGTCTGTACGGTGGTGTTTTTTTTCCCTTTTGGTATGGGCAAAATTGAGATTTAACAGAGAGACTGACTGCTGTAAAAGATCCCCCGCTGCTTTTTGAAGTGAGTGAGAAAACCGCTTCCAACATTACTGTCTCAGCGGAAGCCCTGCTGGTTCCTCCTTGGTGCCCCTGCTCTTCAGTTACAGTATTTTTTTTGTACTGACAATGGAGTTGGTCATATCTGGTATCCTTTCCCCCTCCACTCCCTCTTCTGATGGTAACCTCTGCCTGATCTCCATGCATTGTGACCATTTCACACCACTTGTCGATTTCACACTCAGAAGTGGCCTGGAGCTCTCTGCCGCCAGAAGTGGGGAGGTGGTGGTGTCAAAGGATTTTGTGCACACTTGATTCACACAGTTTGTTTAGGTAAGTGTTTAATCCTTGAAGAGCTGCTACTTTAGGAGTGCACTCAACCCTGCTGAAGAGTTGCTACGAAAGAAACGTGTGGTTTAGAAGAAGATAAATCTTAAGGGCTTCATTTCCCCCCTACCTTGGAGCTTCCTGCTCTGGCATAGACAAGGAATCTGATCTGCCAAGAGATGCGCAGCCTGGAGGCCATCTTGGTGAATCAAGCTGCTTGGCTTTTGTGTGCCAGTGCCACATCTTTGGTGTGTGGGGTGGGGGTGGGCGGGGGGGTGGTTTGCTGTGATGTCACTCTTGACTGTCTTGTAGGATCTGAGAACATTTCACAACTCCTGTAACAAACATGATGGATGTTTTGTGTTTCCATTAATTATTTTTCTTCCTCTTTAGGATGGGACTCGGGATATCTTTATTGATGGAGTAACAGCTCGCAACAGAGCCCTGAATGGTGACATCGTAGTGGTGAAGCTGCTTCCTAAGGATCCCCAGAAGGTCAGTTTGTTGCTTATTTCCATGATAAGTGTAAAAAGTGTTTGTTTTGCTGCTGAGCGTATTTGTGATTGGCTTAAACTAAGAAAGGATCATTCCGTGTTGGTAGAAATATTACAGAAAGGATGTTAGTACTGCCAAAGTATTAAAACAATGAACCACAATGCTATAAATATACCCTTGGAAATGGAATATGTGTCTGCTACCATGGATGGTTGAACACCTGTGAGAAACAAAACAAGCAAAGTAAAATTTGGCTTGCTAAATGCATGGAAGCATGCTAGTCACTCCCAAGGAGAAAGTATCTGTTCCATGTGGGTTTAGCCACGCCTGCGAAAACTTTGTAAAAGATGCAAATGGGTGAGGAAATAGGCAGAAAATCCAGGAGGTTTCATAGCATCTTTGTAGAAGACAGTCTGGTACACCAGTCATGAATCCAATTTTGCTGATTCATGTAGTCAAAATAGACACTGGCTTGTTAAACTTCTGCCACACCGTGAAATGCCAATCTCTCAGTGTTCCCAGCCGTAATGACAACACATACTAATCTGCTTAGTGCTGAAGTCGATGAGGACACCATGATTGTGTTGGCATTTATACAGACATGTATGCTGCTGGGTGTGTGTGCAGTTACCCAGCTGATACCCCTTAATGCAACGTGTGGGGGGGGAGTGATTCAAATCAAACCGACTTGAATCTACAAGTGAAAAAACCTGATTTTTAAATCATTGATTTAAATCAACTTTCCCATTTGTACGTTAGCTCATTTCTAGAGAAATGTGTGTTCCTTTGGTTGATACAACCATTTAAACAGGACAATTTACAGCTAAATATAGCTTCACTATTAAGCTTGACATCTTTTTGCTCTCTAGAGGCTACACTGTAACAATATTTATGTAGCTTAATTATGTACTTTTAAAATCATGTAGCTTAATCTATTTGGATTGTTACGACTTGAAATTTCTACATTTCTGGTATGTTATAAAATAGTGATTTACCAGTTGCCTGCTTATTAGATGACGTAGCATTTTGCTCGTATTTGTATCAAGCTGCATCAAGGTGGTAACTGGAATTTAACCACCCAAAACTAGCAGGAGTGTCTGCGATGGTGTCTTCTGGAGTCGGAGCCAGGTTCTACCACCTGGGACGACTTCTAATCCCCTGTACCATAGACCTTGCCCCTTGCGGGTCAAGCCCTTAATACAATACCTGACACATTGTACCATAAGGTCCAGATTAATAGAGCTTGACCTCACAAAATGTATCCCCTCTCCCCCAATTCTTTATACAGAAACAAAATGTGTTTTGTTCAAAGGCTTTAGCAAAGGCTCATGGTGTAGTCTGGACTCGTCAAATTAGTTGGTTTAAACAATTTTAATTGCTTACACTACATTTATCCCATGGCCTGTGCTATATTAAGTTCAAATTTGATTTTAAACAAGCTTATTTTTAAAAAGAAAAACTTAGTTATAATTAAAATTGAAAATAATAATAATTAAAAAATCATAGATCTTTAATCCATCCTGGCAACGCGGCTGATTGGTGCAAAATTCCTCATTGGCTGTCGGCTTGGCATGCAGCGCATTCTGGATACCTTCCCACATTGCTTTTTAGGAGGAGGGGACAGGTGACTCGGGTTATCGAATGCTGCCCTGGCCCATTTACAGCTTGCATTTCGCATTTCCTGTGCTTCCTCTCCATGTGCCCGTTTGACGCTCCTCCATAAACCAGTGGTGCCCCATGATTATTTTTTCTTTTACCAAAACGTTTACTAATAGCATTATTAGTGGCAAACATGTTAGCAGAGAAGCAGTTGGGAAATAGTTGTATTATTTATTTTGATTTGTCTGGGTGGCTCACATTTCAGCTTATTAACTTCAACAAGTTAATAAGCCTTTCGGCAGCTGTCTCTGGTGCGGAGGCTGCGCCCATACATTTCCGGGCCCGACCTGGCCACTCTTATACACGCCTTCATCACCTCGAGGCTAGACTACTGCAACGCGCTCTACGTGGGGCTTCCCTTGGTTCTGATTCGGAGGCTGCAGCTTAGTGCAGAATGCGGTGGCCCATCTCCTTACAGGGACGAGGTGGCGGGAGCACATTACACCTGTTCTCCGCACTCTGCACTGGCTGCCTATAGCGTAAGTTCAAGGTGTTGGTTTATAAAGCCCTACACGGTCTGGGCCCCTCATATCTTGGGGACCGCCTTGCCTTCTGTGCCCCAGGACGGCCCCTACGGTCTGCGGGGGGCGCCTTCCTGGAGGTCCCCCGTGTTAAACGGGGGACCACGATAGAGAGGGCATTCTCGGTGGCTGGGCTGCAGCTTTGGAACTCCCTCTTGGTGGAAGCTCGCCTGGCACCGGGTCTGATGGCTTTTTGCTGAACCTGCAAGACCTGGCTGTTCGCCCAGGCCTTCGGAGGGGAGGGTGGGAGGGTAGAGTACGGAGGGGAACGTTTAGGGGGGTAGTTTGAATTATTATTCTTGTTGTTTTTATGTATTGTTGTTTTAACTGTTGTGAACCACCCCGAGATGCCGTAGGCATGAGGGGGCGGCCAATAAATATAAATAAATAAAATAAACAAACAATTAAAATCTAACCATTAACATTCAAATAATTAATTCTGCTAATAATCCTCATAACAACCCTGTGAGGTAGGTTAGGCTGAGAGATCTGTGACTGGCCCACGGTCACCCTGTGAGTTCATGGCTAAGGCGAGACTTAAACCAGAGCCTCCCCCTACCTCCAACCACTGGCCTCTTAACCATTACACCACACTGTCTGTGAAGTGCTTGTGTGCTCCCTCTGGTAACGAAACGCTTGGTAATGAGCTACATTGACTGTGCATGTGGTTCCCATGCATCAGTCCACCAGCAGGTGTCCAGGTGGTCATCGTTGCTGTGGCTTGCATCTACCACGGGGGAGGAGGAGGGGAGTCCTACCACGGCTGCCCTCTGGATCTTCTTAATCCTAAATGACGATGGGTTCTCCCTCTGGCAAGGGCGCCTCTGTAGATTGGAGTGATCGTTCTTGGGTGCAAAGGAAGAGTTCCATGAAATTGTTTTGGAAGCCTCTGGCAATCGTGAGCCTGGTGGTCAGGTGGCATGGGAGATGGGTCTGGTGATACTGCAATGTGTCTTGCCATTAACAATGTCAGCATCCCTGTTCCCTAAGCTCCTTGGAGTCTCTCACTGTGATCTTATGTCTGCCGTAACCGTCTAAAGGTGCCATCGGGACGGAGACTTAGTCTCAGTTTGTCAAGCAATGAAGGCCACTGAGAACAGTCGTGACTGTATTCTCACGGGAATTAGCACATGGGAATGCGCTAGTCTGGTTTTATGCCGTGAAAACACTCGTGCATGACTGGTTCCCCTGATGTAGCTTTTACAGTCATAGGTGTTCGTGCGGCATAAAAGTGGAATATTGTATTCCTACGTGTGCTTATTCCCATGAGAATACAGCTGCAATTGTCCTCCTGGAAGTTCTGCCCCACCCCCTCCCGTGGAACGTGAGAAAGTGGCCTAATTTTTGCTAATTGATAAATTGATCCCCTTAAGATGTCTGCGAGTTCCACAGGCTGAGTTGTTTGGTAAATACTAGACAAATGTGCAATAAAGTTGCTAAACTGAGTGTGCCCATAAGTACACCCATTGGCAGTTCTCACAGTGGTTGCTGCTGTTTCTCCTAGTGCTTTGACTATTTTATCTGTCAGCAAATTGGGTGGTTCTGGAATATATTTTTATTGATGTTCCATTATTACCAGAAAATAAACCACTTGTTAGCACAGCAAACCAAAGTCTTTGTACCTTTTTGAATTAAAGTAAAATCTGAGGGTAGTAACGAGCTACAGACCTGCTTTTCCTAGACCAAGTGCTTCATATCACTGCTTTCTTAGATTTCCTTTTGCTCTGCTAATGATGCACTGTGGTGCTGGGCTTCACTCCTGCCACTAATGCCACATCCTAATGCTGCCAGGTTTGAAGAAGTAGAGTCTTCACGGTTGGCTAACCTGCATTAATGAACAGCTGGCGCAACACCGGGTTTCAGTCTAGTAAATCTGCGTATTTCCCTGAAATGCTGAAACTATCATCCCTCATGAGCTATCCATCCATGACTTACTAGAACGTCTGGGACCAAACACTTGCATAGCTGGGATGTGATACATGCGGAGGCAGTCAGGATGATGGAATGCTGCAGTGTCCATGTGAAGGACTCCCTGCATGCGGATGAAAGTATCCCAGGGCTACCGGAGGGCCAAGCTGGGACTCGGACCCTGTGGAACTGTATTTGCAGGATATCTGATTGACAGATGGGAGGTCTCTTCTTCCCTGCATCCTTCTGCTTTCTGACTGGATGGTAGGAATGGGAAGGGGCTGTAGACCCTTGAATCCTCCACCTTGCTACCTGATACAGAAGTTTTCATGTGATGAGCTTCTGCGGCCTTTACCCTGGTATTCTTCAGAGCCAGAGAGCACTGACCTGATCTCTGTCCTCCAGGGGAGTCTAGCTTGGCCTTTATCATCTTCATGGTAGATTCCAGTAACGGGGACCAACTCCTTCCCTTCTTGATTCAGCTAATTTTCTCTTACTAACCGTTTTGATTGAAGATTAATCTGACCTGGCATGACTAAGATGGGAAATTAGGAGTGAGACGATCACCCTGTTGTTTTGAAGAATGCATCAGGTGGCCTCCTGCTAAAACCGAATTGAATGAGTTGCAGTGACTGGTTCTTAACGCCCTCTTCCCTAGCGTTTTGAAAGCGTAGTGTAATTTAGCAACTCGGGTAATTCTGAACTAAGTTCTGCTCTTAAAAGAAGTTTGACTTAAAGGCCATATTTTGTCAGGGACCCAACATGTAATCATGCTTTCCTCCATCCTTAGAGGCTCAATTCCATGTAATTAGAGAACTTGTAACATTACATCTCAAAACTTAGGAAAAAAACTAGTAGAATTGTTATAGCAGTATTTGTCTAGCTCATTAAGAGAAGAGCAGAGTAATAGTATTAAAAGCAATGAAAACAGTCCAATAGGGTCATTGTAGTGACTTTTGCGGCCTCCTTAATTATCCTTCAGCAAGTCGGCTTTGCAGACCTTGGCTTTTTTGTACTGTCTTCTATTGCAACCTTATGCAGTACTTTTGAAGAAAATTCTCTTGGTCCAAATAATGGCATCAAGACCAAGGTGGTGATGGCTGGCGAACTGTGAGACTTGCGGGACATAGGGACCCCTGTTGTTGTTGGGGTCTGGACTCCTTTGGACACTCAGGTTCGCAGGCTTGGAGTGCTCTTCAATCCATTGCTGCACCTGGATGGCCAGGTTGCAGCGGTAGCCAGGAGTGCTTTCATCTGGTGAGAAGGCTGCAACCCTATTTTATCAGACTCAGACTTGGCCACCATCATCTATGCCTTTGTAACCTTGAGGTTAGACTTGTGCAGCGCGCTCTATGCGGGGCTGCCCTTGATGATCAGAAGCTGAAGTTGGTGCAGAATGCGGTGGTCTGCCTTTAGGGCGGGGTCATCGGGAGCACATTGCACCAGTGCTCCAGAGTCTGCACTGGCTGCCAATAGCTTTCCAGGCACAATTCATGATGCTGGATTGGATGTATAAAGCCCTAACTGGCTTGGGCCCCAGGTATCTGAAAGATCATCTATTCTCTTACGTTGTGTCACGGCTTCTGAGCTCGGCCAAGGGCGCTCTCTTACGAGTACCAACTGCCCGTGAGATTCGTAGAATGAGGGCACGCAGAGAAGCATTCTTGGTGACTTCTCCGCAATTATGGGACTCTTTCCCCCCCCTTGGAGATCTGCCTAAACTCAAGCCCGCTTACCTTTCAGAAGAGATGCAAGTCCTTTTAGTTTGGCCAGGCATTTGGTGGGCTGGGATAGGGTTGGATGGAGGGGTTAGGGCGAGGGTCGGTGGGTGAGGATATAGGGTTTTAAAAATTGCTTTTATATATTTTATATATGTTTTTATATTTTATGTTTGTATTCATTTTATATTTTTGTAAGCTGCCCTGAGCCTTTGAGGGAAAGGCGGGTAAAAATTGAATGAATGAATGAATGAATGAATAAGCAGATGTACATATGTACTTATTTCACGCTTAACATGCATATTTATTGCCATATGAAGAAAGCGTCTTTGGTTCTCAGGATTCTCATAAAATGATCCATCGAGTATCCAGATTCAGTACATACAGGCCTTCTCAGAATTGGAAGCTGCTATCGCTGTCTCTTCCTTTCCTTGACTACTTTCTGTTCTGACCTTCCCTGCATCGTTACCTGTCTTTCCTTGGGGTTTTGTGGAAAGTGTTCTAAGGACCATTGTTTGAGAATTAGGCCTTTGTATGTAGCAGTCTGTCTGTGAGGGGTTAAGGCAGCAAAATAGTCTCTCTTAGTCTGTTTCTAGCTACTCTAAAGAGGTTCAAGACGGAACGTAATAGAGAGAGCTAGTGCGGCCTAGCGGATAAGGTACTGGGCTTGGGTCTGAAAGACCAGTGTCAAATATGAAATATGACCAATTTCAAATATGAAATTGCAGATCTACTACTGGTAATTTGTAATCTATCACTAAAATCTGCCACTGTACCTGAGGACTTGGAGGATAACGAATGTAACGCTGCTATTTAAAAAGAGTTCCAGAGGCGATCCTGGAGACTATAGACTGCCTGACCTTGGTGCCAGGTAAAATAGGGGAAACTCTTATTAAGAACAGAATTACTGGACATATTGATAAACATGGCTTAATGGGGAAGAGTCAGTATGGATTTAGAAAAAGGAAGTCATGCCCCACTAATCTATTGGAAGGTTCCTCATGAGAGTCTCTTGAGGAAATTAAAAAGTCATGGGATGGGAGGCAGTGTCCTATTGTGGATTGGCAACTGGTTAAAGGATAGAAAACCGAGTAGGACTAAGTGGTCAGTTTTCACAGTGGGAAGAAAGTGAATAGCGGTTTGCCCCAGGGATCTTTGTTGGGACCAGTGCTGTTTAATGTATTGATTAATGATCTGGAAAAGGGTGTAAAGCGTGAAGTGATCACAAGCAGTTAAAGTTAAAACACAAGCAGGCTGTGAGGAATTGCAGAAGGATCTTGCGAGACTGGGCATCTAAATGGCAGATTAAATTTAACGTGGACAAGTGCAAAGTGAGACGCAGAGAGAAAAACAATCTAAACTGTATGTACACAATGCTTGGTTCTAAATGAGGAGTTACCACTCAGGAAAAGTACCGTGGAGTCATTGTGGACAGTACACTGAAATCGTCCTCTCAATGTGTAGCCATGGTCAAAAACCCAAACAATGTTAGGAATTATTCATACATGGATAGTGAATAAAATGAAAATATTATAGTGCCTCTATGGTGCGGCTACACCTTGAGTCTTGTGTGCAGTTCTGGTCACCCCATCTCAAAAAAGATATAGTAGAAATAGGAAAGGTGCAGAGAAGGGCAACAAAAATGATCACGGGTATGGAACGACCCTGTATGAAGAGAGGCTGGATGGGTTGGGGCTCTTCAGCTTGGAGAAGAGACGACAGAGGAGATACGATAGAAGTTGATAACATTATGAGTGATGTGGAACAGGTAAATAGGGAGTGGTTATTCACACTCTCAGATAGTAATAGATCTAGGGGACTCTTCATGAAACTAGCAAGTAGCAGATTTAAAACAAATAAAAGAAAGTATTTTTTCACTCAAACACACAAGTTGTGGAATTTGTTGCCAAAAGATGTGATCAAGGCCAGTAGTATAACTGGGTTTAAAGCAGGACTGGACAAGTTTCTGGAGGATCGGTCCATTAGCAGCTATTAGCTAGAGGTAGGTCTGGGGAATGTTACCTCTTACTGTCGGGAGCTGGGAGGGAACAACATGAAATGGATCACCCCATTGTGACCTGTTTTTTTTTTTTGGGTGGGTGGGTGGGTACTTCCAAACGACTGAGATTGGCCACTGTTGGAGACAGGTGCTGGGCTTGATGGACCATTGGTCTGACCCAGTCTGGCACTAGCCTTGAGCTCATTGAATGGCCTTAGGCAAGTCACCTAGCCTCAGTTCCTCATCTCTAAAACAGGAATAATAGCAATGACCTACCTCGCGGGGTTGTTGCAAAGGAGAGCTAGAAAAGGTTTACAAAGCACTTGAAACAGTGAAAGCCCTGTAGAAATGATGAAGATGATTGACTAATAGTCTGGGAAGCCTTTGACATACGGCTGCTTTTGCATGTAAGGTAAACACTTGTAGTTTAAAGATGTTGGTTGACTCATTTTACACCTTTTGAGCAACGGTGACTATTGTGGGCATAACTGGCGACATATAAAGGGAAGTGAAAATTAAATTCAAACACGTCATGAAGTATTGTCATGCAAAACAGAAACATAATGGTGTAATCTGAACAGCTCTTGACATAAACCTATCTACTCTTAGCCAAACATCTAGATGACATGGTTAACTTTGGATCTGCTTGAGCAAACAGAAATCACTTGCTTATGTAAATAATTTATGACAAGAATTTATTTGCAAGTTCTTGTGCAACTCAGGTTTATCTCAGAACATATATGCAAGAAATGGTTAGCCGTGGTAATGACTAATGTTACAGTAGCATGTATTGTGAGGGAAGCAGAAGGTTATCGGAATAATGTTCCTAGTGCTCACCGGTGGAAACATTCACTTCGTAATAGAGCAGAGGAAAGGACCTTGTTAAAGTAATATGGGAGGAGGCAGTATGGGCTATATTGGGTTATTACTGTAGGTGAACCAAGGAACTAAAAAAGGAAAGAAAAGGTAAAAAAAATCTCAAGAAACCAGGCTGGTTTCTGGATGAGCAGAGCTCTAAGGCCTACAAAGGGCTGATGGGGGGGCTAGGGGAGGCTCACCTTATTGTGCCACAGGCTGCAGCTGACTTCAGAATGACAGTGGAACTTGGGGATCCCTAACCATGAGGAGCTGTTTTCAAAGGAAGTGATGTTACTTTAGATTTCCCTATGAGACCGCCTCACTCCCTGGGTTCTGGACTGGCCTCAGCGGTCATCTGGGTGCGCCCTGTTGGAGGTTCCCCGGGGGGCCACGCAGGACAGGGTGTTCTCAGTGGCTGCGCTGCGCCTTTGGAATTCCCTCCCGGTGGGGACCAGACTGACCCCGGACCCCCCAGTTTTCCATAGGAATTGTAAGACCTGGCTATTCCGTCAGGCGTTTGGTGAGGGAGAAGTGTGGGGGTGGGGGTGTTGGGTTGAAGGGGGGTGGGGTTGGGGTCTTTTTCTACTCACTTTTATTATTGTTATTATTATGTGATATCTCCACCTGGATGTCCCGACGTCAACTCAAGCTCAACATGGCCAAGACCGAACTCCTCATTTTTCCTCCCTCCTCTTCCTCTTCCTCTCCCTCGAACCTGCCCATCTGCATCGATGGAGTCACCATCCACCCTGTTCTCCAAACCCGTAGCTTGGACTTCATCTTTGACATGCACCTCTCTTTTAAACCTTACATTGACTCTGTTGCCAAATCCTGCCGATTCACCCACCATAACATTGCTCGGATCCGCCCCTTTCTCTCTACCTCCTTGGCCAAAACCCTTGTTCATGCCATGGTTATCTCTCGCCTTGATTACTGCAACCTCCTCTTTACTGGCCTCCCTCGCTCTCACCTGTCCCCCCTTATTGCAGTCCAAAACTCTGCTGCCAAGGTCATTCACTCTGCCCGTCGCTTTGACCATGTGCAGCCTCTCCCCTTCTCTCTTCACTGACTCCCCCTTCCTGAACGTATCCTGTTTAAACTCCTGGTACTCACGTTCAAAACACTCCACAACCAAGCTCCCCCTTACCTCTCGGACCTAATTTCCCTCCGCTCTCCGCTCTTCCTCTGTCCCCTCCCTCACTCTCCCTCGTTTCTGCTGCTCACCTAACGGCCTTCGACCCTTCTCCCTCGCTGCCCCCCATGCCTGGAACTCCCTCCCTACCCACATCTGCCTTGCCCCCTCCCTCCGCTCCTTCAAATCCCTCCTCAAGACCCACTTTTTCCTCGCCGCCTTTCCCAATGCCTGCTAGTCGTTCCCCATATACTTACTGTCTGCCCTCCTCTGCAGACTGCTGCAACCAACCTGATTGTAACCAAGCCAAGCACACGCACCTGAGACTTCGCATCCGCCTGAATGTTTGTTTGTCTTCTCCCATGTCTCTCCCGCTGTCCCCTCTCCCTGTCTCCCCCTCCTTGTCTTTTAGATTGTAAGCCACAGGCAGGGACCGCGTCTATTTTATGT
The DNA here is from genome assembly GCA_003113815.1 of Sphenodon punctatus. Taxonomy (NCBI): domain Eukaryota; kingdom Metazoa; phylum Chordata; class Lepidosauria; order Sphenodontia; family Sphenodontidae; genus Sphenodon; species Sphenodon punctatus. The sequence continues at coordinate 393,450 of QEPC01012362.1, forward strand.
TCTGTACAGCGCCAGGCACATGGCTGGTGCTATATAAATGTTTATAATAATAATAATAATTTTATTATTATAAATATAATAATAATGTGATGTTTTTATGTTTTATTGTATTTTACTGATTTTGCAGCCAACAGAACTAATAGAATCAACAGGGTCGAGCAACCCCAGTCCAATTCTCGGCATAGGTCGTCAACCAATGCCACAAGCGCGGTCTCGGTGCCATAACCTGAACAAAATCCCGACTGAGAGGGATCAAGAAACCCTCTGGTGGCAAGGGGGCCTGTGGTGCTGTCGCCTAGGAAGTGGACGCCTAGGAGCTGTCTGATCAATGGTCCCAGTCAGCAGAGTATTCCATAATGCAACGAGGTCATCAATGAGACGGTCGTCAAGGTCCGAGGGTATTTCACCCAGAGCATTCCAGAACTGCTCTGGTTCCATCAGTCTCTGAGGGCAAACTATTCAAATTGGTTCTGCCCCCTTCCGGGAGCAGATATGCACCAGGAGAGAAGCCTGCAGGAGGTAACGATCTGTCCATGACAAAGGCACCACTGATATCTCCCCCATTAACGGAACCCCCACCTCAAGGCCAGTGCAAAATATAAGGTTTAAGGTATGTCCCCCCTGATGTCGGGCCGATAATCATCTGGGACAGGCCTCTGGTTGCCTTGGCGGCCATGAACTCATGCCCGACTCCCCCGAGGTTGGCATCGGCGTGGATATTGAAGTCCCCCAAGACTAATGTGTTTGGGGACCACCTCCACTAGAGAGACTGCTGCACAGGCAGGTGCACGGTATATAAGCAGCAGTCCCAATCTGTCCCCTGCCAAATCGATCACAAGATGGAGAGCCTCAGTACTCAATATCGATTGCACCAGATACCTCCTAACAGACCACATCTCCCTAAAAATCATGGCTACACCACCCACCTGTCCCTCCGACCGCGGCTGATGCTGCACAGAATACCTGGTCAGCCAGAAGAGGCCCCGACTCAGTGTCCACCCAGATTTCCGTGATACATACGAGATCGACAACATGGTCCAGGATCAGTTCCTGGACAGTTCTTGCCTTATTAACCACCGATCTTGCATTCAACAACAGCAGCACAGGGTCGGGGGCCCTCTGACCACGAACCATCTGCTTGGGGGGTAGTGAGTGGGACAAGTAACAAGCACCTGTCCCGCCTCACTGATCTAACATCCCCCCCAATGGGGCCCATATCTCCCCTGTCCCCCTTCTGGCTGCCTCGCCCTGGTAGCAGGGGAGATCCCCACCCTCCAACCCAATACAGTTTCCACTCTTCCCCCCCCCCCCCCCCAGTCCCCCCCCCCCCTTCACCTTCCTAAGTTCCTACCCCCCAAACATAAAATATTAAGATCCCCTCAAATCCTTCCACCAATTCCATGCCTCCCAAATCCTGTATGGGCTTTAGCCCCAGCCCCCTCCCCCCAAGGGAGGGCTGTGCTGCCGGCAGGCACGCAGCTTTTCAGCCCCTATTGGGGCCAGAAGCCCAACCGGAAGCTGCCAGGGGAGATCCAAGCATATCTTATTCTGACCCAAGCAAATTGACCCAAGCGTATCTTACTCTGAAATGCTGGCTGTTGTTTTTCCCTTTTCTATGTACCATATCGCCTTAGCCAATTTGCATTTAGAGAGGGAAAGTTGATTTGCATGTCCTAACTAGGTACCTTAAAGCAATGAGCCATGATGAAGAGGAAGGCATGTGTACCAGTCAACTTTGACTTCATACTGTTGTCTGATTGCTGTCGTCTGGTGCTTTGAAGGTGTCTGTGCATCAGCCTGACCAGAGAGAAGCAGAAATGGTGCCTCTTTGGATGGGGAACCGGTTTAGAGATCTTCAGTAGAAGAGGTTGCTCTTTATGCATCTTCCTCCAGAGTGCATCTCCTGCAGTGCAAAGCAAGGGCATCCAGGTCCCTTCTGTAAGGCCTCCTGCTGGATATTAGAGAGCAGCAAAGACTTGGTGTGCTGGAACAATTTGGGGGCCCTTTAACATCTTTGTTTCCTGTACTGATGTCTAGAAGTATTTGGCCATAAATAAACTGCCAGGCCTCTTTCTAGTATCCAGGGAGAATATTTTATTTATCTATTTATTTATTTAAGTTGATGAGCTCATCCCAAAGGCTCAAGGCGGCTCACAGACAATAAAAATATTAAAACTCATACAAAAAAAACCCCTCCTAAACTCTCAACTCTCCCACAACTTCCCCTCACACCCACCCAAGACCACCTCCCAATTCTCCCCACCCCTATCCCCGGCCACCAAATGCTTTTTCAAACAGAAAAGTCTTACACCACCGTCTGAAGATGCTCAGGTATGGGCTCAAACGAACCTCCAGGGCATGGGAATTCCATACCATTGGGGCAGCGACCGAGAATCAGTGATGTGGGTTTTCCGGAAAATTTTCCCATGTAACTTTTAACATTTGTATTAAAATTAATTTGCATAAGAAAATTTTGAATTGGAAAATTTTCCTGTGCAAATTTTTCCGCAGAAAAATATGGTAGTGGAAAATTTTCTGTTGTGAAAAATCTGCCTCGCATCACGGCCGAGAATGCCACGTAGAAACCACATACGTAAATCTGCCACATAAGGGGTGTGTGTGTGTGTGTGTGTGTGTGTGTGTGTGTGTGTGTGTGTGTGTGTGTGTGTGTGTGTGTGTGTGTGTGTGTGTGTGTGTGTGTGTGTGTGGACCCTAGATATAGACAACAACCGTGATCTAGAAACCACTTCCTGTGGGGCAGCCCCACTGAAGCTCCATGGGCTACTCTGGAGTAAGGAGTGGGTGGGAGACGTCTCCCCCCCGCTACTTTCAGAAAGGCCACTGCACTGTTGGAATGGCCCGCCTTGTGTGGCCTCCGCAATAACTGGAACATGATCCAGTTGGGTACTGGTTCTTTCACAAGTAGTTTGTAGACTCCAGCCTGTGTTATAATGGAGGCTACATGATTGCAGGCAGGTTTCTCCGACAAATGACCTAGATGGAGACTAGTTCCCAGCTCCATCATTGGCCAATAACACTGCCATTTCGTCTGGCTAGAAACTGTCAGAGATCTCCACATGGCATTGCCAGGAATTTCCATGTGCTAGTCCTGACTCCACCTCTTACTGATGCTCCTCAGGCAGCTTAGGTGGCGTTGTCTGCTCCAGCTGTGAAATGGGATGGTAGCTCAGGGCTGCAAGGATTAGATAAGGTTTGCATAGAACTTTTTGGAAGGAAAAGGAATGGAAATGCCAAATCTCTAGGCAGCCAACAGTTGATGGGTCCTTCAGACACTCCTGTTGGTGTCTGGTTTTAGTGGAAGGGTATGTATTCCACAAATAACCTTCTGAATCACTCAGCCTTGACTCAAGGCCTGATCCGGCTCCCATAGAAGCGAAGGGCAGGCATCGTACTGACTTCAGGGGACCTTGCCTGAGGCCTTCCTCCAAGGGCTGCTTTGCTGTTTTGTCTCGAGGAAGCCGGAAGGGTGAGACTCAGTCTGCACTCAGTCCAGGGTCTTTGTTTTTCCTTAGAAGGCAAGGGAACAGGGCAGTTGTCTGTATCTTGTCTTGCCAGAATCTAATTGCTTTGAAGATGGTGTTTGGGTGCGTGCATGTTTGCTCTGCAGACTGAGTAACAATATAAGCCTTGTCCCTAGGTTAGCAACCAAACATTAGGTAATACCTCAACAAAAAGGGAAGTGGGATTCTCAGCCTTAAACAGTCCCATGTGCCGAGGTGTTAATTCTACAGTGAGATAATGTTGGATGAGTCTGTAGTGATGGGCTTGCTTGGAGTGCACGGACTGGACTGCGGGGAAGGTTACTCAGAGCCTCATTCTGAGGGATGAAAGGAGGCGCTGATGGGAGTGGCTGATCTTCCTTAAAGCAATGGCAAAGCCAATACCTCTATTGGGGTTATTTTTTTCTCAGACACATGAATGAATGTTTCCTTTCACAACAGCTTTCCTCAAAGGATTGTTTTAAAGTCTCCTCTTCCAAGCCTTCTTTTAATGTGTGTGCATCACAGTAGATTGTGATTCATTCAATCTGTTACATACCTACATTCTGTTTAGACTTTCCTTAGGCTTAATTCCGCAGGAACCAAACATTTCTTGGGATTGTTTGATTTTTTTTTCTTCTTCTTTTTTCTTCTAGTTTGCAAGCATTAGACCGACTTATTTGTAAGGGTGATTGATACAAGATAGGTGTTTTGGAGCCTGTGCCTAATAGGATGATGGTGTCACAACCAAATCTTCTTTTTAGAGCATTCCCCTTGAAACTTTAAACTCTTCCAAATATTTTGGGGTTCAGTGTTACATCTTTGTTGCTCTTGGTCACTTCTGGATCCATGTCATTCCAAACTAGGAAGTGCTTTTAATGGAAAGCAAGGTCCCTTGTTTGGACTGGGGTTTATGCCATATACCTTAAGAGGAAAGAAACACGGACGCAAGGCTTTGAAGGGGATTGTGTCTCTTCCGTATGCTTTACATAAAAGAAAAGTATGTCTTTAAAATCCCGGGAAGTGACTTATTTCTTAAGTTAACATTCTAAACTTGTGGTTTCCTTCTTTGAACTATTTTATTCATGGTAAGTGGAACGTTGGAGGGGACCACTTGGTGGCAGCAGGTGGTGGGGAGTGGGAGGGCGGGGGGGAGGGGTTCCCCTGGAGCCTGGGCGGGGCAGCCAGCGGTTGGGGTCGGGTTAGAGCGGAGGGTGTGTGTGTGTGTGTGAAGCAGCCGTGGGAATCGTTCTGGTGTGGGGGAGGTATGGTCGTGGGGGGCGAAGGGTATGGGTGACCTGGGGACCAAGGTGTCTATTCCCAGAGCCAGCCCCCCCTCAGATGGGAGGATGGATAAAAGTCTGAGGTTCCTCTGTTCAAAGCTGTTGCTGTTGAATGCTCCATTATTGTTTAACATCTATATGCAACCCCTGGGGGAGGTTGTGAAACGGTTTGGTGTGCATTGCCACCAATATGCTGGTGACGCCCAGCTGTAGCTCTCGTTTTGAACTGACCCAGGCCCTGCAGTCTTGGTGCTTTCCCGGTGCCTGGAGGCAGTGGATGACTGGATGCGGCGGAGCAGCCTGAGGCTGAATCCCAATAAGACGGAGGTGATGTTGGTGGGTCGGGCGGCAGGGATGATGGCTCCCCCTGTTGAGGGGATCCGCCCCCCACAGGCTGTCGAGGTGTGGAGCTTGGGAGTCCTGTTGGACCCCAGCCTTTGGCTGGATTGCCAGGTAGAGGCGGTGGCAAAGGGGGCCTTTCGCCAGCTGCATCTTGTGCGGAGGCTCCGACCGTACGATGAGGCACCCTCATCCATGCGTTCATCACCTCAAAGCTGGATTACTGCAACGCACTCTACGTGGGGTTGGTTTGGAAGCTGCAGCTGGTGCAGAATGCGGTGGCCCATCTTCTGACAGGGCCGGGCCGTAGGGAGCACATAACACCGGTGGTCTGAGCTCTGCACTGGTTGTCTGTAGCGTTCTCAGTGGCAGCACCACAGCTGTGGAACTCCCACCCGGAGGAAGCTCCACTGGCCCCGGGCCTGCTGACCTTCGGGGAAGGGAGTGAGTACAGTGGGGGAGGAGGTGGGTTTTAGTTTTTGACTGTTCTTAGTTTCCCTTTTTTGTCCTTTATTGTATTTATTGTTTTATGATTTTAAAATGTGGGAGTTGTGAGCTGTCTGTTGATGGGGGGACGGGCGGGGAAGAGGGGCCGGGATATACATTTAAATATAAATAAATAAATAAATATAAATCTGAGATGTTTGGGTGTAAAAAGGGTGGGAAATCCTGTAGTTGAAGATCTTCAGGTTGCAGGAATGGTGAGGTGAAATGATGCCTTGAGTCGTCGCCATGCGTTCTGTTTGATAAGTGACTATAAAAATATTACAGAACAATCTAATGACCTGTTTAACTATGCAGCAAAGGGCACAGGCTAATTTGACACGTTTCTTCATTCTTTAAGTGCATTTAACTAGTCCCTCTTGTTCTTTGTATTTTGCCAAGTCGGGGAAATAAACGGGAGAGAAAAGCAGGTTGGTGAATGTCTTTGGGCCAGGTTAGCACGTCTGGCTTTTTCGGAAAGTTTCCTGTGCCCCCTAATGAGTTATCTGTTTTTTTTGACAGCGCTGATCTTTCTGACTCTGGTTTTTGCTTTGTGTTTAGCTTGGGCTTAGGTGTCTTTTAAATACTGCGCTAGTGTCAAACTAAAGCCCCCCGCCCAGCTGCAATAGGCGGCGGGGGAGGGGGGCACTTGTGCGGGCCGGCCCTGGAACCTAGGTGTCCAGAGGGCGGGGCCGGGGCCGCCTCCCTGCCCAGGTGCAAGCCCAGGCCAACAGGCTCCTTACCTGGGGGAGGGGGTGGGTCAGCGCCGGGTTTATCTGAGCGGCTGCTGGCTGACCGCCCCTCTTTCCAGCGTGGCCCATGTGCACGGCTGCAGACAGACCAGGCGTGCATGACTCAAAGGAAAGGCAATTGCTAGTAAGTGAATCGCTGCAATTTAAAAAAAAAAAAAAAGGCAGCTTGCTAGCGCAGCTTCCCTGGCAGCTGCTTTTAAAATTTTGCATGCTGGTTGAGGAGGGGAGTGGCCAGCGGGAGAAATCTCCTGCCGCCACCTCCTGCCGCCACCCCCTCCCTCACCTAAAAGTTCCTCATTTATTTAAAAAAAAACAACCCCCCAAAACGTCCGTTGCCTGGCCGCTGCTTCCTTGGGGCCTCATCTCGGGCTCGGCGGCTCGGGGGGAGTGTGGGCGTGACGGAAAAAACACACACACAAAACCCAAACAAACTGGGCAGCCCCAGTGCGAAGGAGAAGGGGGGGGGGCACAAAGAAGTGGTGGTTTCAGTCGGCTGCTCGTGCCGGGGGAATGTTGCACTCCAGCGAGCGATGGGGGGAGGGATGAGCTGGAGGGCCACATGGGTCTCCCCTTGGGCTTTTAGGCTCCCTGCTGAGCATTGCCGGGGGGGATGAGCTTGATCGCCATGTGGATAATTCGGGGAGACGCAGCTTCCATTCTGGGGGGGGGGGAACGGCAGCTTACATGCCCCCCCCGCCCGTTCGGGGTGGTGGGGAGAGGGAGCAATGCTCCTGCCAGGGGTTTCTTCCACTTTTGGCCAAGGTACAGCCGTGCACCTGGGCCAAAACACTGTATGGGGGTGGGGGGAAACTATCAGGGAGAGCTACAGTGTTACGGTTAAGTTAAACGTTTTTTAAAAATGCACACACAAAAAAACACGGAAGCAAAAATTCCCAGGGCTGCCAGTTTAAGCTCCACATTGTTATGGGTTTTTAAAAAAAGAAACATTTGTTTTAGCCAAGAGGTGCCATCCCGGGTACAGGGTTGCCTTAGCCAGAAGCCCGCTGTGCGATCGGACATGAGGTACGATTGGCACTCGTAGCTGCTGCTGGGTTGGTTTACATTGGTCTCTATTTTGTAGCAGGTGTCATGGCCAATAGAAACAAGCAGAAGTGGGGCGGGGCAGGGGCAGCAGGGGTGCTCGGCCTGCGCGGACCCAGGCACCGCAAGGCAGCGAGGGGTGTCCGGGCCTCCGAGGCCGGGGTGCCAGTGACTGATGCCGCCTCAGGCCTGTCCATTGCCTCAGAGCGGCGGGAGTGGGTGGGGCGGAGGGAGAGGCCCGCTTTACTATGGAGGACCTCTCTTCTGTTCTGACCATTGCCCTGCATAGTGTTCAGGCCCCTAATTCAGGGCAGGGGGCAGCCAACGGTGTTTTGTTCCCTGACCCTAAGTGCCCTAGGGTTGCAGGGATGGGGCCTGTAGACGGTTGGCAGGGGGCACTTGCAGCCCTGCGCAGGTGGCACAAGGTACCCCGGTACCGGGTGCACCAGCGCTACTGCAAACGGACACGACGGCGAGCGGGGCAGTCCAGCCACCAGCGACGCTGCCTGGACCTGGAGCCAGACTATGATGTAACATTGGCTTCAGGACAAGGTAATGGAGTTGAGGACGCAACAGGCTGTTGTGGCCCCAGCCCCGGAAAGTGGGGCAACACCATCTGCTGAGAGGGGGGGAGATAGGGGTCCCCTTTGGTACTAGGAAAAGACAACAACCCTGTCAGTCGGCACCAATGCAGCTCTGCCTGTATGGAACGTGGGAGCGGTACAGGCTGAGGTTCAGACTGCTGAGGGTATCCGGGGTATTAGCCCATTCATGCTCAGCTTTGCCACACCTTTTTCCCTGCCGGGGGGTGCACTTAGTGCAGACAACAAGGGAAAGGATTTGGAGGGGTGAGTTTATTGACATTTTTATGCTAATACATGGGGAGGTACCCAATGATGATATAGGTGGGGGAAAAGTGGGTAAGCAAAGGCGGAGAAGGCCACATGTCCCCAAAACTTGGGACAATTGGTTGGGGGCTTGGCTCATATATATGGGAGTAGTGTCATACAGGTTCCCAGCATGGGCTTGGCAGCTGTCTCAGTATGTGGCTATAATTCAGAAAGCCTACCTCGATTTTGAGGGAACGGCGTGGCTTGAATATGATGATCAGTTTAGGCGCATGGCGGCATCCAATCCGCATGCATGTTGGGATTTGGTGGAGTACAATTCACACTCCCAAATTATGGCCCATCACAGGCCAGTGGGAGTCTGCTGCTGGGGCCTCAGAAACAGGCACAGGCAAAGCCTGTTTGCTTCGCATTCAACAGAGGCGACTGCTCTTTGTTGCGCTGTAGATTTCTCCACGGCTGCAGTCAATGTGGGGGTGGGCATGCTTCCTTTTCCTGCCCCAAGGGGAGGGTTGATGCCGGTAGGCACAAGGGACCTCAGGGTCAGTTTAGACAGGATAAACAGGGTCTACCCAGGCAGGGGTGCGGGACCCTGGCTTGGCCAACAGCTCAATTAAGGTCTCCCCTCCTTCAGTGCTACCCTAACCGGGAAGATGTGGCTTATCTCTGGGAAAGGTTTTTGGAGGGTTTTCCCATTCCCTGTGAAGGGGCTAGGGTGGACCCACAAGCTAGTAACCTGAAGTCCATCAGGGGTATGGAGGAGATAGTTTGGCAAAAAAATACAAAAGGAAATTTCAGTGGGGAGGGCGGCGGGCCCATTTGACTCCCCTCTTTTCCCGGTGATGCGCTGCTTGCCGTTGGGTATCGTTCCCAAGAAGGCTGATCCATCACCCCTCCTATCCCAGGGGTGGGTCAGTGAATGATGCTATTGCCCCTGAGCTGTGCTCGGTGCAGTACACATCCTTGGACTCTGTGGTGCGTATGGTTAGGATGTGTGGCCATGGAGCCCTGGTGAGAAAGTGTGACATCAGGTCGGCTTTCTGGTTGCCCCCAGTGTCCCCCAAGGACTTTGATTTACTGGGTTTCACGTTTCAGGGACAATATTTTTACGATAAAGCCCTGCCCATGGGTTGCTCCATCTCCTGCGCAGCTTTTTAAAGGTTCAGCTCCCTACTAGAATGGATAGTCAAAGTCAGAACTGGCTCCCGTCGGTATCAAAATATTTGGATGATTTTTTTTATTCGTGGGGAGCAGGGACTCGGGCGAGTGCACACGTTTGATGGTGACTTTCGCACAGCTTACTCGGGAGCTTGGGGTGCCGCTGGCCAAAGAGAAAACTGAGGGCCCGATGACAAAATTGGCATTCCTCAGCCTTGAAATTGACACCATGGCAGGCCCCTCTAGCCTCCCATCGGACAAACTGACAGGACCTCGTCAGTTGGTGGGGGGAATTCGTATTAAAGGAAAAAGCTACCCTTAGGGAGCTTCAGAAGCTGTTAGGTCATCTTAACTTTGCATGTAAGGTTGTGGCGCCGGGTAGGACCTTCTGTGCTCGACTGGCTAGGGCCACAGCCGGTGCTTGTTCACCGCATCATCCTATTAGGGTCAATAAGGCGATGCTGGAGGATCTGAGAGTTTGGCAGGTTTTCCTGGAGAAGTATAATGGAGTGTCGCTCTGGAGGGACGTGCGCCTCCTTGAAGCTGACATGCAGGTAGTGTCTGATGCTGCTGGGGAGATTGGCTTCGGGATATTTTTCAGGGGTCGCTGGTGTGCCCAACGTTGGCCCACCGCTTGGGGGAAGTTGAGTATTCTGGGGGACATCACTTTCTTGGAGTTCTTCCCCATTCTGGTAGCTGTTTCACTTTGGGGTGATGAATTCAGGGATTCCCATGTTAGGTTCTCGACAGATAGCCAGGCGGTAATGCATGTGGTAAATAGCCAGTCAGCCAGATCTCCCAGGGTCATGTCCCTTGTCAGGTGGCTAGTGTTACGGTGCCTGGAGCTGAATATATGTGCCACAGCCTGTTATGTACCAGGTGTGCAGAATGAAATTGCGGCTGCTCTCTCGTGCTTTCAGATTGAGAGATTCCATTCTTTGGCTCCTGGGGCCTGCCTAGAATTGAAGGCAATGCCCGAGGCCTTGTGGGCTCTGGGGACAGGCTCTTAAACGACGGAGTGAGGGCGTCGCTCGCTGTGGGAACTTGGTGTACCTACCAGAGAAGCTTTGAAAGCTTCAGGGAGTATCTAGTCGAGCACGACATTGGGGGTCGATGGCCCATCCCTCCTGATTTTATTAAGCTTTTTGCAGCGGAATGTCATCATAAGGGGTTGGCAGCAAGGACAATTAGGAACCAATTGGCAGCCATAACCTTATTTAGCAAAGCGAATGGGTTCACCAACCTGTGTGCCGATTTCAGGTTGAGAAGTGCTCTGGAAGGTTAGGATGGGGGTGGTCATAGGCCTGACCAGCGTCTGCCAGTTTCCGTAAGCCTTCTGGTGCGGGTGTCTCGGGTGTTGCAGGCGGTGTGCTCTGGGAGCTATGAGGAGGTCCTGTTGTTTAGGGCAGCACTGCGCATAAGCGAGCTGGTAGTTGCTTCTAAGCTCGACCATTTGGGGCGCGCTTAGATGCTGGGGATGTAATCTTGGAACAGGGGATTGTTAGGATTCTGATCCGCCAGTCCAAAATGGACCCGCTTGGGAGGGGGCAATCTCTGTCACTGGCGGTGGCACCCGTTTCATCTATCTGTCCAGTGGTGGCCCTTGGGGCTTTTATGGCCTGAAGGCCAAACAGATCTGGCCCCTTATTTATGCATGCAGATGGGGCCTTTTTGACTAAGTTCCAGTTTATGCCTGTGCAGACTGGGCCTTGAGCCCATGGCATTTGGTCTGCACTCTTTCCGCATAGGGGCTGCCTCCACTGCATCAGTGGTGGGGATTCCGGCCTCCCAGATTTGGGAATTGGGGAGGTGGAGATCCAACACGTACCGGACATACATTAGGCCCCTGGAGCAGGGTGTCAGGCCGGCCCCCTCAGTGGACTTCCCCCTGGTTTCATTACCTCACTAACCTTATGTGTCTTCTGCAGGCTATGGGAGACCGTTTATGTTGTGGATATGTGGTCATAGTATTGTTCGGCGGACAGGCGCACACATGGCCTCTTTCAGCCCGGGCCGGCATCTCGGGCTTTACCCAAGGGCCGAGTTAACCTGGATTGGGATTGGTGGCATGTGTTGGAACAGGTTGCTGCCGGACGCTCCTGATGAGGAGGGCGTCCGGCAGCAACCCCCTGGATGTTCTGATCATTCACCTTGGCGAGAGTGACTTTGGCTTAGAACTGTCTTGCTTTATTTATCTGTCTTAAAATTTATATGCTGCCCCCTCCTGCCTCAGGCATCTTGGGGCGGCTCACAACATTTTAAAAAACATTTTAAAACATTAAAATAAACAATAATAATTACAATCAGAAAAAATAAAATAAAACCCCATCTCCCCCCCTACCCTAACCCC
>QEPC01012362.1:416317-441280 GCA_003113815.1 Sphenodon punctatus
AATGCATTATTTCGCTGTACTTAAAATCGGTATGGCATGCATGTGAATGCAACAGGACTTGTTAACAGCGAACTATTGAGAACCAGTTTTTAAAAATCCAGATAATTGCTGCACGTGTGAATTCGCCCTCTATCTTGTTCTTTGTAAGCGCCAGGTACATCGCTGGCTCTATATAAATGCTTATAATAATAATAATTAGTAGTTTACGGGATGAACGTCTTACTGTCAGGAGCTGGGAGTGAACAACGGGGAATGGATTGCTCATTGTGACTATTGGTTCTTCTCCCATGCGATCGAGATTGGCCACTGTCGGAGGACAGGATGCTGGATTTGATGGACCATTGGTCTGACTCAGTATGACACTTATTATGTTCTTCAATCTGAATCACTTATCTGGCAAAACGCACCTTGGAGTCATAATATTAATGGAGCATGATCGCACTCAATTGTTTTTGTAATTTCCAAATATTTTATTTTATACCAGAACTGAGGCTTGATTAAAAAATAATCTATTACAGTAGCTCCTCTTGTAGAAGAAAAAATCATGTCAGTAAAAGATTCAGAAAAGTAAGCATTATTTATTACTCTAAAATTGAGTGTCATAATAAAATCAAACAAATGCTTACCATCATGATTGGTTATAGTATCAACAAACACTGGGGTTGGAACACCCCATATTTCATTTATTGCCAAAAAATCTGGATTATTCAAAATAATCCCTCCCATCCTTGCATTAAAATTGCCAGTAAGTAAAATCAAATTCCTGTCAAACTTTTTCTTAATTCCCTCTACATAAACCATTATCTCATCCCAATAATTTGCCACTATGACACTTGAATAAGGAGATAAATAAATATTGAAAATAATCCAAGCTTTTTTTATTGAGCCAAAAGAGTCAGAGGGAGAACAATGTCCAAAAGGGGAGGCAATTCAATCATTTCTACCTCCAAAGACAAAGATACCAAAGTCAACAAGCCAGCTCTAGGGCGACCCTGTGTCCTTGAAGGGAAACCCAGTAAATTATAACAAGCAAAACCATCCAGAAACAACGGAGACTTACACCAAGTTTCTTGGATGGATATGATATCCTTAGATATCAGAAAACTTTCAAAATCAGAGTCCCCCATTTTATTCAGTAAGCCCCCCACATTCCAGGAAAGTACCATGACGCACCCTGGTTGAACATGTCAGTTCAACTGTTTTTGCGGCTAGCCCACCACTTTACTCGAATCATGAAGAGTTGCAGAACTTATGGGTGAGGAACAGCATGGCATCTGTTCCAAGGAGGCAGCCAAACCAGCTGCATCTGTTTTATTTTCAGGTTGTGCATTTTGTGGAGAAATAACAGTACCTGCCAACTCCTGTCTATCGTTTCTACAATAGGAATTATCTGCTGGATTATTGTTTGAATTTGCTTTTCCCCCTGCTCCCAAAATATGGACATCTCAGGGGAACCAGATCCTTGATCTGCTATTGAAGGCGTAGGGATACTAGCATTTGTCCCATTCGCGTCTGCTAGGGCCATCATTAAGAGTCATAGAAAGATTCTGAGAAGGAATACAAGGTCCACTATCCCTACTGGTGAACATCACTTGATCATATAAATTTGTCATCCTTTTTAATGTTCTGTCCATCAATAGGTAATGGATTATAAACAGAAAAACCCTATGTTTTCCGTATTACTTCTTTGATAGGTTGAGTTTCCCTCTCTCTGCGACTTTCATTTCCTCGCGCATACTAATTTCAACTAAGACATTTGATTCAGTGTTCTTGGTTTGAGTATACACCTACAGTTCATTATCCTTTTCCTCGGGGGATATTCTCAGGCCTGTTGTTTCTGTGACTGAGGTCAACTTACTCCTTACAGTTTGCTGTATGACAGGTTGATTACGATACTCACTAACTCAGAAAAAATCCTAGATACAAACACAGCATTGTTCTTTAATTTCTGTTCCCCGCCATAATTTTTCTAGTCAATTGACTTGACATGAACTGTACCACTATTCCCCTCCGAGTACGATAATAATAAAGTTTTTCAACTAACTTGATATCTTGCTTTGTAATAGGTAGCCGCATATTAATCTTATATGTAAAACAACATCAAGAGGGGTATCCCAATATGGAAAATGCCCATTTGATAAAGGAAATATTACAAATGCCAATTTATCCTCCACAAGGGAAAAGGAGGGTAGGGCATTCCCTAAAGCTTGCTCGTCTTCCCTACCCAAGTGAAATCTCTTTTTTACTGCTGCCTGTTGGTTGGAAATTTGGGCAGATGCCAACATTTGGTCCGAACATACAGGGTGATTTCAGATGTTACACGGTCCCGATTCACCACAATGGATTCCCGGCGGGGGTGAACCGAACAACCACCCCCTGTGGTAAAAAAAAAAAGAAGAAGCCCCGAACAGACGTGGCGGGACCGGGACCACAGCAGGGAATCGGGCCGCCAAATCACGACCCGGGGCAGCGCAACAGACGTTACGCCGATCCCGGGCCAGGCCGTGGTCAAAGCACCCGGAAGGCACCAGGGTGGTTCGTCCCGGCTGCTGCTGTGTGCCCTTTAAATTTCCCTCCTCGGCCTGTGTTGTTGCTGGTTGCCTGGCAGCGACGTTGCGTGCTTTGTCCCCGGCTGGGAATCATTTCCTTTGATTCCGGCCGGTGGTTGCCGGCCAGACGTTATTTTGTTGTTTCCCGCTGGGAATCTTTGACCACACTTTCGGAGATGGTCTGGCGGGGAGCTCCGGAAGCGTGGTTGATTTTGACCCCATGTGGGTATTGACCATGGTGAACATCTGGCGGCCGCCGAACAGACGTTCAGGGTGCTTTGGCCCCGCCGCGGGATTGACCGGGGTTCACTGTGGTTGAGTGTGATCTCGTAACGTCTGAAAATAGCCATAGTTTTAACAGATTAATTCCCAATATTGCCCAGAACAGAATTAACTACAGTTGTTAAGCCATCTGTTTTTAAAGTCAATGAATTAAGCTGAGAAAAGATGTATTTGACCATCTGAATGGTCAGGGATATGTGCTCTGCCAATAATAAGGTAGATTCTAATGCAGGCTCCTTGTCTTTTACTCTATGGCCAGAGCTCTCCTTACCCTGTGACCCAGAAGTACTATGCGGAAGGAGGCACTGTTCCTGCTCTAGACGTGAGTGAGTGTGAGAAGGAGCAGTTGGAGACGATACAGGCTGCTCCTCTAAGGGAGCTACGATGTTCCTTAATGGAACAGGAGAAGATGAACATACTTTAGACACAGTATTTAAAAAGTCATCAGTCTTTCGTTGTTTCTATGGAGGAGAGGACTGGGCCACCATAATAAAAGATCTCTTATGTTTTGGAGGCCTATTTCACTGAAATTCCAAGCCTTACTCAAATACTTTAAATCTACAGCCGTTCAACTCTTATTGATAGTCACCAGCACCTGTAGCACCTAAAAGAACCAATAGATACAGTGCCTTCCCCGTCTCGGGGTATATCTAGGCAGGACTTAACTCCTTAAGAAGGGGGAAGGTATTGTATCTGGGTAAACCTTAGTCCCTGAGAAACACCCTAAAGTTTTTAAATATAGAGTCCTTGCTCTTAAGCAGAGCTGAGTATGGGCAGACACTTGACCCCTGAAGAAAAAAACAAAACAAAACCCACACAAAACTATTCCCACGTCGATTTTCTGTGTGATGTGTGTGAGAGAGAATAAGTGAGTGTGGCTTTGAAGGGAGTATGTGTGTTTCTGTGGTGTGTCAGCACATTTTCAAAAACCTGACTGATACATTGTATCAGCGTGGAACACAATATATTGATGTATCCATGATACAGTGAATCATTTAAAACTTACATGTGATATCTTTTAATATTCGCATTACTATATTAATCACATCGCAAAAACCTTGGAAATGTTCCAAAACAAAAAACCTCATGGTTTAAAAAACTGTTAAAAGGCAGAACCATTTCTAAAACAAAAAACCCTTCCTCTTGTGATGAACTTTTTAGAAAAAGCATCCAGTTGAGCTGTGAAGTTCTCAGACTTCCTCCCCCCCCACATCCCCTTTTTTCCCCACCAGTCGTTGGCCTGGGGTGGCTTCTCTGCATCGAGCACACGTGCATTGAGGCCATCTCCATGTTGGCCTGCCCTGAAGCTCTGAACAGTGGGAGTTTCTCAGCCTCCAGTCTGGGGTCGGAGCTAGTCTGTGTCTAGGCATTTCGTGGCATGTGTTGGCATTTCATCCTGGGCAATTGATAATTTGGAAGAAGTGGGGGGCAGACTGCAGAGCACATACAGTAGTAAGTGATCTAAAGAAAGGGTAGGCAGAGGTTCCTTGTGTTACCAGTTAGTGCATAGCGCTTCCATAGAAATGCAAAGGAACTAGTTTAGATCAGATCAGCCCAGGGAACGTGGACAGTAAATAGCAGAGAGATGGCAGTAAAGAGTGAAAAGGAAGAGGCACAACATTTTTTTCTCTGAGCCAACAGGTTCCTTCTCTTCCTCTGAAGAGAGACTCATTGCAATTCTACGTCCATTGCGTAATATTGCACATGCACACTTATGCAAACATGATGGTTCTAGCTGAAGTTAGTCAACCTTTCCGTGCTACGAGCTTCTGAGAAAATTGAGTGTAGCTCTACTGTAAAACTTGTTCTGGGCAGAAAGCTGGCATGAGAAGTCTGTTTGGAAGCCAACTTCTTATGGGCAAAATTTGATAAATCTGTTCAGCGGTTTTCAAGTGAAAATAAGTGGCTTCAAATGCTCTTCAGTGTTCCTGTAATGACACAGCTTTCCTTTAGATTGAAGTTTTTCTAGTTTCTTTTGTATTTCAGGTACATTGGATACAGGGAGAGAACGGAAAATTATGGACAAACCTTTTGCCAATAATTTTCCCCAAAATTCTTAGGATAAAATTTGTTTGGTAGAGCAGAGATTTCTTGTAATAATCAGCAATGTAAGTAAAATAAATCACAGTATCTTAATGAAAACCTTCACTTGCACATGGCAACTTTGATATAATAGATGAGCACGTATTTAGGTTAATGATGTGGAAACCTAAGGTTCGTAGGCAGCTGTTGGCTTGCTGGAAGCTAATGGCTTCTCTCATGGATCAGCAGCCCATAAATATTTGTGAGGAAATATTCAGTGGTTGTAAAGGAGCAAGGACAGTTAATGTTGCTAAATATATAGTTACATAAATGATTGTGGCTTGCAGCTTCCCGTGCACGTGCTTGTATAATTTCTGCTTTGGAAAGTTTTCAGCGATCTGCCAATGAGGAGAGAATAATAATCTGGTGCAAGCTGTTTGTAACGTAGGAAGGTGAGGATGTTTTCTAAAGTGGATGTTAGGGACAGTACAGCCAATAACCGTGATTAATTTTCTTGATCCCTCGCAGTCTGGCTTTTGTCCGGGATATGGCGCGGAGACTGTGCTTGTGGCCTTGGNTTTGGCCCCGCCGCGGGATTGACCGGGGTTCACTGTGGTTGAGTGTGATCTCGTAACGTCTGAAAATAGCCACAGTTTTAACAGATTAATTCCCAATATTGCCCAGAACAGAATTAACTACAGTTGTTAAGCCATCTGTTTTTAAAGTCAATGAATTAAGCTGAGAAAAGATGTATTTGACCATCTGAATGGTCAGGGATATGTGCTCTGCCAATAATAAGGTAGATTCTAATGCAGGCTCCTTGTCTTTTACTCTATGGCCAGAGCTCTCCTTACCCTGTGACCCAGAAGTACTATGCGGAAGGAGGCACTGTTCCTGCTCTAGACGTGAGTGAGTGTGAGAAGGAGCAGTTGGAGACGATACAGGCTGCTCCTCTAAGGGAGCTACGATGTTCCTTAATGGAACAGGAGAAGATGAACATACTTTAGACACAGTATTTAAAAAGTCATCAGTCTTTCGTTGTTTCTATGGAGGAGAAGACTGGGCCACCATAATAAAAGATCTCTTATGTTTTGGAGGCCTATTTCACTGAAATTCCAAGCCTTACTCAAATACTTTAAATCTACAGCCGTTCAACTCTTATTGATAGTCACCAGCACCTGTAGCACCTAAAAGAACCAATAGATACAGTGCCTTCCCCGTCTCGGGGTATATCTAGGCAGGACTTAACTCCTTAAGAAGGGGGAAGGTATTGTATCTGGGTAAACCTTAGTCCCTGAGAAACACCCTAAAGTTTTTAAATATAGAGTCCTTGCTCTTAAGCAGAGCTGAGTATGGGCAGACACTTGACCCCTGAAGAAAAAAACAAAACAAAACCCACACAAAACTATTCCCACATCGATTTTCTGTGTGATGTGTGTGAGAGAGAATAAGTGAGTGTGGCTTTGAAGGGAGTATGTGTGTTTCTGTGGTGTGTCAGCACATTTTCAAAAACCTGACTGATACATTGTATCAGCGTGGAACACAATATATTGATGTATCCATGATACAGTGAATCATTTAAAACTTACATGTGATATCTTTTAATATTCGCATTACTATATTAATCACATCGCAAAAACCTTGGAAATGTTCCAAAACAAAAAACCTCATGGTTTAAAAAACTGTTAAAAGGCAGAACCATTTCTAAAACAAAAAACCCTTCCTCTTGTGATGAACTTTTTAGAAAAAGCATCCAGTTGAGCTGTGAAGTTCTCAGACTTCCTCCCCCCCCACATCCCCTTTTTTCCCCACCAGTCGTTGGCCTGGGGTGGCTTCTCTGCATCGAGCACACGTGCATTGAGGCCATCTCCATGTTGGCCTGCCCTGAAGCTCTGAACAGTGGGAGTTTCTCAGCCTCCAGTCTGGGGTCGGAGCTAGTCTGTGTCTAGGCATTTCGTGGCATGTGTTGGCATTTCATCCTGGGCAATTGATAATTTGGGAGAAGTGGGGGGCAGACTGCAGAGCACATACAGTAGTAAGTGATCTAAAGAAAGGGTAGGCAGAGGTTCCTTGTGTTACCAGTTAGTGCATAGCGCTTCCATAGAAAAGCAAAGGAACTAGTTTAGATCAGATCAGCCCAGGGAACGTGGACAGTAAATAGCAGAGAGATGGCAGTAAAGAGTGAAAAGGAAGAGGCACAACATTTTTTTCTCTGAGCCAACAGGTTCCTTCTCTTCCTCTGAAGAGAGACTCATTGCAATTCTACGTCCATTGCGTAATATTGCACATGCACACTTATGCAAACATGATGGTTCTAGCTGAAGTTAGTCAACCTTTCCGTGCTACGAGCTTCTGAGAAAATTGAGTGTAGCTCTACTGTAAAACTTGTTCAGGGCAGAAAGCTGGCATGAGAAGTCTGTTTGGAAGCCAACTTCTTATGGGCAAAATTTGATAAATCTGTTCAGCGGTTTTCAAGTGAAAATAAGTGGCTTCAAATGCTCTTCAGTGTTCCTGTAATGACACAGCTTTCCTTTAGATTGAAGTTTTTCTAGTTTCTTTTGTATTTCAGGTACATTGGATACAGGGAGAGAACGGAAAATTATGGACAAACCTTTTGCCAATAATTTTCCCCAAAATTCTTAGGATAAAATTTGTTTGGTAGAGCAGAGATTTCTTGTAATAATCAGCAATGTAAGTAAAATAAATCACAGTATCTTAATGAAAACCTTCACTTGCACATGGCAACTTTGATATAATAGATGAGCACGTATTTAGGTTAATGATGTGGAAACCTAAGGTTCGTAGGCAGCTGTTGGCTTGCTGGAAGCTAATGGCTTCTCTCATGGATCAGCAGCCCATAAATATTTGTGAGGAAATATTCAGTGGTTGTAAAGGAGCAAGGACAGTTAATGTTGCTAAATATATAGTTACATAAATGATTGTGGCTTGCAGCTTCCCGTGCACGTGCTTGTATAATTTCTGCTTTGGAAAGTTTTCAGCGATCTGCCAATGAGGAGAGAATAATAATCTGGTGCAAGCTGTTTGTAACGTAGGAAGGTGAGGATGTTTTCTAAAGTGGATGTTAGGGACAGTACAGCCAATAACCGTGATTAATTTTCTTGATCCCTCGCAGTCTGGCTTTTGTCCGGGATATGGCGCGGAGACTGTGCTTGTGGCCTTGGTCGACGACCTCTCCTGTGAGTTGGACTGGGGTCGTTCGATCCTGTTAGATCTCTCGGCTGCACTTGGTACCGTTGATCATGAGTTGTTGGTGACTCGGCTGCGGGACCGTTCTTGAATGGTTCCGTTCTTTCCTGGCTGGGAGAACCCACCGTGTGGTCCTGGGTGATTTTTCATCTTCTCCCCGGGGCCTCACGTGTGGACTCCTGCAGGGTTCTATCTTGTCTCCTCTCGTGTTCAATGTGTACATGCAGCCTTTGGGGCAGGTTGTTAGGGAGTTTGGTGTACACTGTCATCAATATGCTGATGACACCCAGCTATCTCACTTTTCCATCCGACTCAGGCCCGGCAGTCTCGGTGCTTACCCGGTGTTTGACGGCTGTGGGGGGTTGGATGAGGGCGAGCCGCCTGAAGTTAAGTCCCGACAAGATGGAGGTGATGGTTTGTTTATTTATTTAAAAGATTTTTTACCCTGTCCCTCCTGCCAGGCAGCCCGGGGCGGCTAACAAAATAAAAATCAGGTTGTGGGGAAGGCCAGGGGAGTGATGGCCCCCATCATTGATGGGGTCTGTCCTGCCCTGGTATCTCAGGTTCGGAGTCTTGGGGTACTTCTGGACCCGCAGCTCCGCCTGGATGTCCAGGTGGTGGCTGTGGTGGTGAGGGCATTTTGCCAATTACATCTGGTGCATCGGCTTTGGCCGTATGTCTCGGACTTGGGTCTGGCCACGATCGTCCATGCTTTTATCACCTCGAGACTGGACTACTGTAACGCACTCTATGTGAGGCTACCCTTGGTGCTAGTTTGAAGACTGCAGCTGGTGCAGAACGTGGCGGCTCGTCTCCTAACGGGGACGGGCTGATGCTAGCACATTACACCAGTGCTTCGCTCTCTGCCGATATTGTTCTGGCCCCAATTCAAGGTGTTGGTGTTGCCCTTTAAAGCCCTAAATGGCCTGGGCCCAGCCTAGCTGCAGGACCGCCTCACCCGCTGGATCCTGGATCAGCCCCTGCAGTTGGCTGGGCGCCCCCTCCTTGAGGTCCCCCGGGTTTCTCGGGTGTCGACCTTGCGGAGGGCCCTGGCTGTGGAACTCCCTCCTGCCGGAGGTCTTCCTGACCACCGACCGCCCCTCTTTCTATAGACAATGTAAGACTTGGCTGTTCCACCGTGTCTTTCCTGAGGGAGATGGGCTGGGTGGGTCGGGTTAGGGTGGGGTAGAGGATAATTTGTTTTACTGTGGGTTTTTAAATTGTATTGTTGTTGTTTTTTAATCTGTTTTAATATGTTGTCAGTCACCCCGAGATGCTTTTAGCAGGAAGGGGTGGCGTCCAAATTTTATAATAAAATAAATCTGATGGGAGTAGATGATGCCTCATGAAACACAGTAGTATCTTTTCTATTACTGACTGACTAACTAACTGAACTGCCTAACTGAGTCAGACCAAGGGTCCATCTTAGCCCAGTATTGTCACAACCTGACACGGCAGCAGGGGTTTCAAATTCGGGTCCAAATCCCGCTCTTCCAGGGTCTTCAGCAGAGGCCATCCCAGTGTGCTACCTGAGACCCCTCCAAGCCCCTAGCAGGGGCCTCCCCCAGGCGTGCTACCAGAGGTCCTGAAGTAGAGATGCCGGGGATTGAACCGGGGACCTTATAAGTGCAAAGCACGCGCTCTTACCACTTGAGCTATGGCCCCCCAGCTGAAGATGGTGTCTGCCCCAGCTCTGAACCAGAAATGAAATACGCTTACGAAGTGGGTGTCATAAGGTGCAATGCTGAATGTTGGCGTAAATCCACAATACTCCCATCAAAGCAAAAGGAGTTATTTGACTTTAAGGCCAGGGGCATATTTAGCCCTGTGCATGTCACATAACACCATCATGTATATCCTAAATTTTGCTGTAGAGTATGAACCATTCCAAAGTAGGATTCAAATTGACTTTAAGCAGACACATACACACACATACTGGCTTCCATCTTGAACCATTCCCATAATGTCAGAAGTTACAGGATTGCGCTGGCTGTAGAAGACTTTATTGTGTGGTGGTGAAACTAGAGAAAAATTCTGGCTCTCGCAAAGCAGACACTGTGCTCGTCAGGGGGGATGGGACCCAAGGAAGCTGCTGCTCACGTACTAATAATAATATAATATAATCATAACAATCCGTTCTATGGTGGTACTAGTTGTATGCAGCACTGATGTTCAGAGATTGAGCATTGGTTTTCTCTATCTGCCGGTCCATTTCCTTGAGGTCTGCTTAAATAGAATTTCCAATAAGGTGACTTTTTTCATGGGCCCAGAAATCCGATTTAAACAGACTCCGTTACAATAATGAAGATTAACGTAATGTCTGCTTCCAAGCTGAACGCAAGACCAAAGAAAAAAGAACAGGCTACCACCATCTTAAGATCAGGCAAGTGATTTACTTTGAGGAGAAGACATTTTTCACTGAAGATTCAAGCTCGCCATTATATGCTGAATTGTACTGTATGGCTCTCAGCTGGGGAGAAAGTGGAATTGGAGATAGCCAGAGCGTTGCCTTGGGCAAGTTCGAGTTACCTGGATTCCACTGTATGTTGACATCTGACAAAGCTGGGCTTTCCCAGTGGATCGTGAGGATGCCTTTGTGTGAGAGGTTCCCATAGGGTGGACTGGGATCCCAGATGAGGTCGCACCTTCTGTGGATGGAACCACAAGCCCGTTGCTATTTCATTTACCCTGCATGTCTTGGTTGACGTCTGGGCTCACGGGTTTCTCTTTGTTTCTCAGTGGAGTGACAGTGACCTTGCTTTCAGGAAGGAGCTGAATGGCAGTGTGTACTTTGCCTGCTAGAACAGGTGCATGTTTTGTGGAGGGGCGGGGACGATGTGCCAATGGAAGGGGAGAGCACAGTGCAGGCTGCTTGCCCATTGATAACCTTCTGTATGCTTACAGAGCGAAGCTTTCCGTTCAATTGTTCCATGATGAGCAAACGCTTATCGCCGGATGTTTTTGGACGAGCGGCCATTTTAATTTGTTTTGGATCAGGGACCAAAAAAGCTGTTTAATCATCTGTGAAATGAAACCAAGTATTCATTCCAGGGAAGGCTAATTAAATAAATGGCTTGAATTTATTAGGAACATTTGAGCTGCAGAGGCTTCTTTATAACCTACGGGTGGTACAGGAGGGTGTGTGCAGCTTGAGGGTAATGAGCAGGTATTCTAACCCCTTATTACGCCTGCTCTAGCAAGGATCAGTGTTTACTCCCTCCGTTTTTATTTCTGGCTCTAGGGCATGGTTTGGCTTTGTAAAGGTTTTGTAACGTGGTGAGAAGTGTTGCAGATAATACAGTGCTGAGCGATGCCTCTTCCCTTGCAGATCTCGTTCAAGTCCAGAGGTCGGGAACCTTGGGCCCCGGGGCCAGATGCGGCCCGTGCCTCGTCTTTATGCGACTCCTTTCCAGGTTCTAGATCTGGACCCTGGATCCAGCTCCTACCCTCCTCTCACTGAAAAACTGAACTCAGTGCAGGGGAACAGAGATGAGAGCCTGCACACAAGAATAGGAGGCAGATCCACGGCAGAAATCTAGGCCCTCGTTTCCTTGAGTGCATCCCTGTAAGCACACCCCCGGCCTCAACTTCTGTGCGGCCTAATCTTCAAAGTGGACCCCAGGGAGGACAAGTTTTCCCCACCCCTAGTTTAGGCTGTAGGCATCCTCCACTCACCCCACAGAAGTCTGGTTCCCCCTCTCCCTCCAATACCTACTCACTAGAGTGGAAGTCAGCCCTCTAGTAACCAGGAGACAGTGTCACCTTGGGTTGTTAGAGATTGCTGTATTAAATATTTTCATCTTCGTGTCGGCTATTGTTCGAGTGATACAGCACACGATCCCATTTGAGGATTAAAAACCTACTTCTGCGAGACTTTCCCTAGATTAGTACACTCATCCTTCATGGTAGTTTAGTTATTATTATTAATTATTATTATTGTGCCACCTTCACCCTCCTAGACTGGTCACTGATGCTGCCCTTTTGCTCACCCATCCCTTCTCTTCCCTCTAACTAAGCTAAGCAGGCGCGCCTGTGACTTCTCAGTTTCATGACTGGCTCCCTGTCTCTCCCTACGTCTCCCCTTGTCTTTCCTAGATTGTAAGCCCCCTGGTTAGGGATCTGTCTCTAATTATGATTGTACAGTTCCAGGTACTTTGCTTGCGCTATATAAATAGTAATAATGATAATAATAATTAATAAACTACCATGAAGGATGAGGGCACTAATGAAAAGAGAGCAGAAGACTTTAATAAGGAAACAACCTAAAAATAGATAGAATGGCGAGGTGGGAACGATATACAAAAGTGTTTTGCATAAAGGGATATCAATTTCCTTATTGCCTTCAGAGAGCGTGATTGCTGTGTTGGTCCTAAATATATGAGAGAGAGATGCCTAGCCTCCGTTTGCTCAGTCTGCAGTTCTGACTTTGACGTAGGAAGGGTCCTGGGTGGCCCGAAAGCTTGCATGCTGACCAACCAAACATGACCCAACAAAAGAGAGCATCTCATGGACTCCTCCTTGCTTTCAGACAGTATAGTTGCTCCTTGAGCTAATAAAGGCTATGCATATGAACATCAGCATTTTCCCCATTGGCAGCCAGGGGGGAAATGCAGAGAACATGGGTCCCTGGTCATAGTCTGTAAAATGGCAGACGTGGTACAAAGCGGAAGGCTTATGACACTAGTGCCAACTAATGTAGGAACGTGCTGGCTTGAGCACGGGGTGTAGGAGTAGGGAATGAAAGGAGTGGCTTTTCCCTCGTCTTTAAACAGCGGGACGGCGGGGTACATGGGATAGTTTGAGAGAACGTGGTTTTTAAAAAATGGCCTTGGAATGGCTATTCGACTCATTCGCTACGTAGGCCACGTTTCTTTAGTGGAAAGCTGTTGGAGAATCTGAACAATATTTGTCTCATCCAAACACGTGGCAGTAATTGTAACCTAGGGTTTTACTAGCTGTAACACTAACCACTCCTTTTCAGCGATAAACACACATTGGGTTTTATGTCTGAATGTGATCACACATACCCTGATATGTGCTTACCGCAGATTGGGTTCCCAGGAATCATGGGTTGTGACCGACATGCATCGGCTGTTGTTGCGTAGCTGCTGTGTTAACGTGTAGACAGACCCACAGTCCACTTCTGGTCTGTGGTAATTGGAGAGCCCATAGAAAATTCCCATCATCCGAGCAACAGCTGGTGGAAAGAGATTCTTGGGTAGTTGCTGGAACCCTCGCCGACCTGAACATCTGTAGGAGCAGCTACAGGCTTGGAATGACATCAGCAATTCAAAATGTGATAGGAGTTCCATGGATTTAGCATTACTCTTGGCAATACCCATAGAGCTTTCTCTCTTGTTTTGCTTAAAGATGACAAGCAAATCCTTAAGTCTTAGCAATGCATCTTGAAGGATCAGCTTTCTTTTACACTTGGTGTATACCAAAGCAAGAAGTGCTGCTGGAGAGGGATTCCATGATCTTTCATAGAGGAAGTAGGGTTGGGATGCAGCCCTCTCAGTTAAGGATTACAGGAGACCCTCTCCCCACCTCCCCTCTTTTCCTTGATTTTTCATGGTGATAAACATTTGCATCAGGCATAGCACACTTCACCGTAAGTCTCTTTTAATAGTTTCATAAAATGATTGGCCTTTTTCTACTAACAGTGGAATCCTTCCTGTGATAGGGCAGCCTTGGACTGTAGAGTTTGTTAGGGTCAAGGGCCCCGGTGAGCCACACCACTCCAACTACTTCCACCACCAAGCACAGGTGTATTTACAATGCAAAAAATTCACACATACCAAAATCCCAAATACTTCTCATTAAGGTGCTGCAGCAACCTAGTCTCTGGGCATTCAGTCCTTAGCTCTCACCAAACTCTTCCCAAACAAGCCTCCAACTACAGACCATTCTTTAGACCCGACCAGATGCATACTGACCTTCCAGCAGAGCCTTCTGCACCTTATATCCCCAGGAGGGGTGTGGCCTGTGGAGGCAGCCAAACCCCTTAAAGGAACAGTCATTCTAGGTATTCAGGAGGTACGCATCCTCACCAGGACTTAACCCAGGGTCTAGTTCTGCAGCCATTTATGCCAACTGTCACAGGTCCAAATTCGCAAGTGTAGCAGGATGACCCTCTTGGGGTTGTACATCCTCCCAGGATTAGCCCATGTGGGATCTTAGCACCACTGTGTCCTTTGTTTAAATAATGTGTTCTCCAGTCCTTCACCAATACACAGTTCTGTGTCCAATCCACACAGTCCTGCTATACTCACAGGGTTGACTGTTCCCTCCTGAAGCCAGTTCAAACCCTCCAGGTTCTCAGAGCGAGCCCTCCCCCCTGGGCTGCTCTCTCTCTGGAGCAGAGCTTCCCCATAACTCCTGCTTTCTCCCCAACTAAGCCCCACTCAGGCTTTCTAGACTTTGGGCGGGCCTAGCCATGCCCAAGCCCAGGTGCGAGGCATCCAGGCGTGATCCACCTTCATTTCATTGCCTGGGCCTTGAGTAGCACCGGTTAGGGTGAGGCCGGTGCTATCCCCTTAAAGGGCCAGCATCCCTTTTAGGCAGTGCTTTGCCACAGCAAGCATCAGCTCTTCCAAAGCTTGAGAGAGAACAGGTATTCTACCAGTTTCATGAACTTGGTGGACCTTTCCTTGATGGTAGGAAACAGTTTTGTTTAACTGCTATGGAGGAGGGGTAGTTTCTTAATTCACATGTACCTCTCCCTACAGGGTCTTGACAAAAGGAAGCACCATTCTATGTTGTAGACCATTTTGGTCTCTAGGGTAACTATGGGGACAGTACTAACTTTACTGACTCTAAACTGGTTTGGAATTCTAAACTCCCAACGTTCCTGCACGCAATGAGACCAGATACAGAGTACTGCAAGGATCTAACCTTAGGAAATAAATGGCATGAAAAGGGTTGCTGCTTTTTGTATATTAACACTGCTGCCAAAGCTGAGAAAACATGAATGAGGAAAGGATTTGCCACAGTTTTCTGCAGAGCTGCATGAAGGCAGTCCTGGATTATGCAGTGGGTGGGAAGTAGGGTTGCCACCTGTGCACATTTTTAAGGGGCACTTATGAAGCGTTATATCCTTCGTATCATCATGAAGTGTTCCTTAACAATTTGCATAAGTGACAACCTTAGTGGGAAACCAACGCAATTGTGTTTTCACCAGTAAATCACTGGCCACAGTGTGCTGTAAGCAAGATCTAGTCTCCTCCTTTCTGGCGACTTGCTGGGAAGGACTAGCAAGGTGTATTGTTTATCAATGAAAGCTTGCCTCCTGCAGAATCCAAATGTGTCCTGGGGCTGATGAAATACTTGATATAGTTTTGAAGGATTGTGCTGCCGATCATAGCCTGTTGGCGTTGGAAAGAATTGAGATGTAAGGCTGCTTGGTGGGGAACTTTTCCTGGCCACAAGCCACTCTGAAAATGAGTGAAGGCTCTGCAGGTTGCATAGGAGTTGCGGCTCGGGATGCTTACGGGGTGCGTTCAGGACAGGGGAAGGAAGAGAAGCATCCGGGTCATGGATCTATGCTGTGGATTCCTCTTCTATCCTTGAGAGCATGCCCTCTTCTCTGCTTCCTCCCCCATGGATTTATGAGCCAGATCCAGGAATTGTTAAAGGGCCAAAAAACCCAACAACAACAACTGTGGAAGGGCTGGCTTTGGCCCAAGGAGCAGAGGTTCCCCATCCCTGGTGTGCGTTTGATGACCAAACGTTCTTTACGTGCTAGATGTTTAAAGTGATCTGATCAGTTGGGAGGCCCTGGAAGTGCCGTCAGTGATCTAATAAGTCTGGTGATTGCTGCCTTAATTCCACACACCCCTCCCCTCCCCCACGCCCCACCCTCGGTAAGAGTTGAAAGGACCAGCACAATTGCCATAGTTCTGACTGCAGATGCTCTGTTTCTGGTTTACTGTTTGCCTCTTTCTACCTCTCCCCAATCCCCACCTCTTCTTCTGTTCTACCGTCGCCTTTCCTTGTGGTGTTTATCAGCGAAACCTGGAAGTGCTTGCAGAACGCCAACGTTAACGAGAGGACAGACTGGCCCCTCGACAGCATTACACCATTCCGATTCTCCTCACAAAGTAGAGTCCTTGTACAACTCGATAGGTCTTTGTACTGTGTTTATGTAGCAAATTGCATGATCTGCCTTGGCACAATTTTTAACTCCGCTGCTCTTGTCGGCATGCAATATAAAATGTAGCCTAGAAAAGATTAGGGAGTTTGTTACGTATTGGAATGCTCGTCTTTTTGGGTTAATGGGGAATGATTGCCTTTTTTTTGGTTTGCTTTTTGCAACCACAGTTTGCAGCTTTCTATACATATCAGTGCAGTTCAGAAAGGCAAGCTAAGATTTAAAACTGAGATGGCTAATTATAGAGCACTCTATTAATCATTGAGACAAATGGATAAACTATTAGAAGAATTGGGAAGGGAAATTTACTTGTGGTTAACCTGGGATGACCACTGTTGGGGAGAGAATTGCCCCAGGGAGAAATTGATTTAAAGGGCTGTGCAAATCTTGTTGAAAAATATCTTGCACAATCAAAATTATGGCGGTCTAAACGCTACCATTATTGATTTTTAAACCCTATTCTCTTTGCACCTGTTTTTCTGATTTCATAACTTTTTATTTTTGTAACAATGACCCGCTCTGCTCAGATATGGGACTAACAGTTCTGTTCTTTCTTGGATGAGGCAGCAAATACCTATTGCAGTAATGTTGCTATGCTTATGGTTCATGGTCTTGTCACTGTTTCCATTATAAACTGCTGTTTTTAGGGGTTTATAACTTGACTGTTAAAATTTGTTCTTGGCAGAATTGTTGTATACAAGATCTCGGCTTGTATGAGGCTTTTTAATGAATTCTGAGAGAAAATCCTGGACAGCTCTGTAAGTTAGGTTATAGAGCGGGAGTAGCTTACCCTGAGCCTGTTGAGTGACACAATGTCTATAGCAAAGGAGAATGGAAATCCCACATTTTACACTGAGTTGCAAATCCCCGAGTTGTAATTTGGGTTATGGCATTTGTGCCTTGACTGGTAGGCGATGAAGGAAAAACTTGAGAGATTGCACTCCTCTAATTCCAGTGAGCGCACTCTGTACCCCGCTTCCCCCCCAATACGGTGCCCCACTTCCCCCCACCCCCAGTACTTCAAGCTGGTCATTGGACAGAAACAAAACCATCCACGTGGATGCTGGAATTCTTCTGCTGTGCCACCTGGGACATGGAGCTTTGTTCTGGCCAGTTCTTGTTGGTGCCTAGCCAGTTGTCACCCCGATGTAGTGTGCGATAAAACATGGGGGGAGAGAGCTTGCTACTCTCGTAGAGACGGCCTATGGGCACCATAGTTACCCCGGCAGCCATTAGACCCGACATCAGTTGCTTTGGTGACGCTTGATGCCAACAGAGCTTGCAAAATCCTCCGTGCCAGAGTAAGTGTCGTGGATCAAGACAACAATGGTTGAACCCTTATTTATTTATTTGACTGTATATATGTCACCCTTCCCAGAGGCTCAGGGAGGCTTACGCTACATTTAAAACTAATAAAAAAACACCATAAAACCCACCCACCCAATACCACCTCCCCATCCAACCCCCTCTTGCATCCCTACCCCAGAACCACACACCACTGCACCCCTATCCCCGCCCGTCGAATGCCTTTTCAAATAAGAAGTTCTTACACCGCCTCTGGAAGACGCTCAGGTCCGGGCTCAAATGAACCTCTGGGGGAAGGGAGTTCGAAACCACAAGGACAGCAACCGTGAATGCCCCCCAGCGAGCCCTTGTTGTATGAGCAAAGTTAGCAGATCATACCTACAGGGAAGCACTCCCAGCTGATCGCAGGGGCTGCAACGAGGCATGGAAGGACAGATGGTCTTTCAGCTATGTGGGGCCCACACAGTTGAGGACTTTAAAGGTCAAAACCAGCACCTTGCATTGTGCCTGGAAAGCTATAGGGACTATGGAGCACCGGTATAATGTACTCCCAACGTCACATCCCCGACAGGAGGTGAGCCACCGCATTCTGCACAGGCAAACGTAAAGCATAGTCTAGTCTGGAAGAGGTTATTAATGCAATCCAGTTGTCAGGAAAGCAAGTGAACTTCAAGGTCTAGAAACACCAGCACCCTAGAAGTTGCACAGGCTGCTCCTTGGATCCCTTCCAGTGTGTGCAAAGCATGTTGGGAATATGTGCTTGCCAGAGCACGTATAAAATCAGTGGCACCAGAAGCGCATGTCTGTGTGAATTATGGCTCAGAGTCTTGAACTTCTGCTGGGGCATCTTGCTTGATGACTGAGCAACTCTGGCTAGAAGCTTCTGGCCACAAGGGATGGTAAAATCGATCCCCGCTCCACAACACTGATGGATCTGCGCTAGCTGGATGATTTAAATTGTGGAAGGCAAAGCTGTGGGGTACATCCTGCAGGCTTAGGGAGGCCTTCGGGTTTCTTCTGTTCTGGTCTGCAAATCTTGGCTTCAAGAGAACTAAAGGAAGAGACACTGCGTAGCTGTCCTGATATGGCGAGTCCAGCCAGTTGGGATAGTTTCTGAGACAAGGAGACAGTAGTTTGACTGCTATTGTTTACTGGACTAACTGCTGTTGGTTTAGAGCGTACAAGCTTTCAGTTCACACATGGTCCTTTCTCAAGCGTGTAACAAAGGACACATGAGTTGTATTTGTTCTGAGGGACATGTGACCTTGCTGGGGAATAGCTTGCAAAGCCTTTCATGTGCTTTTTTACTCGGTGCAAAAACCAAAACAATGAAAGCGAAATAGTTGAGGATAGGGGAAGCGGATCAGATGGGGAAAATTGCGTTTGGGCACTGACCGCTGGTGATGGCCAATGTGGAACCAGTGCTGTATGCAGAGAGATGCTCATTGTTTTCACTGGCTGTGCATGCACCCCAAATATAATGGTGAGTCTTATTCCAACAGAGAAAACGAAAAGCAAGCCACTCCCATTTACTTCATTTCCCACACGGTTGCAGATGCTGTGACTGGACATGTTAATTAAAAGTATATTTTCATTGGGTTAAATGCATTTGAATGATGACGTCAAGAAACTAAATCCAGGAGAGTGGAGTAAACTGACGTGCTTGACCATTCTAACAAACTCCGCTTCAGGTTTAGAGGTGCACACCCTCTTCCTAAAGGTGAGCTGATTGACCTTCCATTCAGATGCTTGCTTTTTATTGTGGTTTGTCACGATGTAATACAAGCAGATCTCTCTGATGCAGATGTCTGCGCCAGTCTTGGCATTGCCACTGAAAAGGAAATGTCCAGACTCTTGGTGCGTCTACTGTGGAGCTGTGCTTCTGCTCATGAAAATACTGAGTGGTGCTCTCCTCTTCCAAAAACAACACACAGCCCTGCCTGAACGCCATCGAAACCCTAAATTAAATGCTGAATGCAAAATGTTCGTCTAAGCCCGACTCTGCCCCATCTTCCAGAAACGATGTAAGAGCTTTCTGTTGGCCAGGTGTTGCAGGGGCAGGGTGGGGTTAAGGGAATGGCTGTGGGGAGGGTTAAGGGTATTTTAAAGATGTTTTTATTGATTGCAAACCACCCTAGGCCATAATGGTAGGGCAGCCTATAAATTTGATTAAATAAATAAAATATATTTCTCCTTGTGAATGGGCTTTTCTCAGTGCATGTAAACTTTTGCCCTCTTCCTCCTAGTCCCAATGTTTGTGTTATGTCCTGAAAGTGAAGTGGTAAACTCATTTGAAAACGTATCCTTTTAGCTTGGTCCACCAGCTCCTAAGTGACTTTGGTGTTTTGCGAGTCATTGGGAGTTAGGCACCTAAGTGATCCAGGAGTAGGTTTAGTGGCATGGAGATGCTTAGCTCCCGTTGACTTTCAGTGCAAGTTGGGAATCTCCGTGCCCCTGAAAATCTCCCGCTTGGATGCTATTGAAAACTTTCCCCAGTATCCTGGGTGTGTTCAGGACCAAGCATGGAACCAGCTGGGGTCTCTGGGCACAGCCAAATTATCATGTGTAAAGTAGAACCCCCCACTTGCTGTACACCTCTATTTCCCTCTGTCAGGAAATCTTTGAGACACACCTGCTTCCTGTAGCATCCCCTCTTGGAGGCCCTGGCACAATCCTGGCATAGCACTGCCTTCTAGGGATGTGCTGCAGTTCGTTTATTTAATTACTAAAATGAATGGTAGTTTAGTAATTAAAATACGAAAATGACGGGTAATAAAAATGGATGAAAACAAAGAAAAACACCGTCTGTTCTTGTTATCAAAATAAAAAATAATTTAAAAAAAATCTGCGCATGCATGAAATGGGCCACCGGGGCCGTTGTTGTTGTTGTTGTTGTTGTTGTTGTTTATTATTACTTTATTATAAGCATTTATATATTTATGCAAATACCCTTTCCCCAAATGGCACCATTTTGGAAAAGGGCAGCCGTTCTGCGCATGCATGGTGGCCATTTCACGTATGCGCAGACTGGGTGCCCCTTTCCAAAATGGTGCTGACACTGTCCACGCCGTTTTGGGAAAGCACTACACATGCGCAGAATGGTCTGGAGACCATTTTGCGCATGCAGCGATTTAATTATTTTTAAAAAAAATTTAAAATAAAAATAAATGGAAAAACTCCTCAAAACAGCGAAAACAAATGTTTTCCTTTACGAAACCCTCTGAAAATGAAGGGATTTTTTTGTAAATGAAAACGCAAGCAATGTGGTACCCCTTGTCTTGACAGCACCAATGTGCACTGAAGGAGCTGTGCAGAGGACTAAGTAAAGGGAGGTTACGATAGCAGACGCACCTTGATATACACCGTTTCAGCCTGCATCTCCAACAACCTCGTTTTGCTTACAGAGCTATATGTTCTAGTTTAGTTGTGGGGAAAATATTCCCCCTCCTTTCAGAACTAGCCCTTCTTTTTCATCCTGGTGCCCTTTCCTTCATCTTGAAATTTGAATCTACTCAAAGCTTTCGTACAGCTAGTTGTATGTGCCGGTATGAATTAAACCAGCTTGGGTGTAGAGACATAGTAATTGTGCTAGTCCCCAAGTGACTGATTTGCATCTGTACAAATCAATGGGTGTTGCTATTTGCAATACCAGTGCAGATATAGCTCGTACACACACGTACTCAACTAAAGCTTATATCCCCGCCTCTCGCTTGTGCGTTTGGCAGAAGGGGCCCAAGATGGCACTCACTACTGGGAAGATCTGTCCGCTCTAGTTCAAATGATGTGGCACAAGAGCTGTGTGTGGACTATACTTTATGTGGTTTGTGTATGTTTCTCTTTGCCATGGAAGTACGTTTTCAAAATTATTATAGTGTTGTTTTTTTTTTTCTTTTTTGTAATGAAGGCAAACACGTCTTACCCAGATCTGTCAGAAACATCATGCCTTGGGAGAACCAGATGCTATATTCAGTGAAATTTGATTCTGTGTATTTTCAGATTAAGGGATATGATGATTTCAGGGCACCCTTCCTTTTCCTGTAAGTAATTCTAATCTGGAGTCTGCCCCCCACTCCTTGATACCTCTGATGTATTAACAGATCATGGCACCGTCTTCCCACCCTTTCTATGACTGAGTGGTTTTCAGGCAAGTCGTGTGTGTCTTGTAGATCATCAACGGCCTTCCATTCTTGTCTTTCTCCAGAGACATGCACTGGAGGTAGGAAACCATTCTGTGGCTGCGATTGTGAAGCAGTTTCCGATACTGGCGTTGATTTGATGTTCTATTTGCATGTTCCTGTGACTCAATAAGAACTTTTTCTGCATTAGATGGTGTTCAGGTATCTCAAAATTGTATCCAGTTCATCATTGGTTAGGGTTGGAGGTTAGGATAGTTTTTTGATGTTTTTGTATGAAAAGTTGGTGTGTGTGGTGGGGAGGGAGGGGTGGGCAGGGGCAGTCATCTCTCCATCCCCTCCCCACGTTCCAGATGCAACTGTAAAGGTTCTAGAAGAGTTTGGCCTTATGGTGGTTGCTCTGTGCATTTTTTACATAGGTTGCTAATTTCAACTAGCAGTTGTTGTATAAACGGACATAGACACTTATAGTAGGTTCTGCAAGAAGGAAGGTCATGTTGTGTAGCTACAGCAGTAAAATACCCTGCATAGTTAGTCTGAGTCTCTGCTAACAAAACGAGCCCTTAGTTTCCTAGACAGCAGATCTGTCGAGGTGTTCAGTAATCTCCATGGAGAGGTCAGATAGACAAATTCCTGCATCTCTGCACTGGTCTAGAGAGGGAGAAGCCCAGACATCTCCCTTGCTTTTCTCTCTGGACGGTTCAGCCACCTAACTCCCTTCTCTGGTTTTAAATTTACTCCCTGCTTCTGTGATATTAACAGGTGCAGAGGCAGCCAAGATATTCTTAACTTGTATGATGATAAAAAATCCTGATAGTACAATTCAGTTCTCTGTATTGGGTCTTTGCTGAGTGTGTCTGCAGTTGTATTATTCAGTAAGGCAGGCCGCGTGAGACATTATCCCCATTAGGCCACATTACCTTACATTAGCCCATGATTCAGCTAACCGTTGCCTGACTGCTGCAGGATGCGTTGATTGGAGAAGTCTGGCGACACATTGCAGGCTACTGTTGCTTCACCTGGGCTAATATGGGCCCACCATGGGGCTGCCTCCCATCTGGTCGGCCTGCGCAACTCCGCCACGAGGTGATGTCTGAGGATTGGGTCTGGAGGAATGCGCTCACCTTGGCCACCAAACAGCTGTTTGGCCGCTGGGCTGAGAGTCTCCTGTCAGCTGTTTGGTGGTTGGGATGAACACACTCCTCTACACCCACCCCCGTCAGCTGTTCGGTGGCAGTTCTTCCCAGGGGCTCAATCCTACTGTGTAGCAGGAGTCCGGGAGTCCTGACCTGTGGTATGGAGGAATTGTGAAGGCAGCCCCACCACCACCAGGATCCCTGTGGGGGGAGGGGGCTGCTGCTCATTTGGAATACCCTCCCTGTGGTGACCCTCCCCGGGGCAGGCAAGGGGATCCATCTGGCCCCGTCTCATGTGGCTTTACTTCTTATTACCAGTCTGTCTTCACTGCCACGTTTGGCATGTCGTACGTGAATTTAGACGGTGAGCCTTTTTAGGGTTGAGACTTAGGGTGAAAACAGACATGACGCTAACCACCCTTGGTGGTTATTTATGCATGTTGCAGCGCTGTATTGGTGCCCTATGCAGCCCTGAAACATGCATAAATGACCACCAAGGGTGGTTAGCGTCATGTCTGTTTTCACCCTTAGTGTAATTTATGGGAGGGTGACGGTGTAGCACAGCCTCAGCCACCGCCCAAGGCAATGGGGCCTCATGAAGGCCACTCTGGATATGTTTCTAACGGGTCCATCCCCATAGCAGGCCAGAATTCAGAAATTCTTAGCTTCTGGTGCTGGGATCAGATCATTCTGTCTTCAGCACCCCCTATTCAAGAGGTGCTGCCCTGTTTTTTCCATCTGGGGTTGGTGCTTGTGTCCCTAATCTCAGTCCTGAGGGAGTAGAGCAGGTAGCAAGGCTGGGATTTCAAACAGGAAGCCTGCATGGTATATTGAATGGAAGTCTGTTCCGCTTACGTTTGGCCTCACTGAGAGCTGATTTGTGAGACTTTCTAACATGTTACTTCCTTGCTTTGCCACCCGAGCCACTGAATTTTTTTATTTTGTTTTCCCCAAATGCAATTTAGTGCTAAGGTTTGCAAACTCTGGGTGCCGCTAGCCACTCCTCTTACGTTCTATCCAGAAATCTTTTGGAGGGATAGTAAATGCTATAAAGCCCAGAACGGAAGACACACAAGACTTGGTCTTCTTGCCTGGGTTACGAGAAGAGGAGATCTTCAGCTCCCCTTTCATAGAATATTCAAATTAAAGGGACCCAAAGGGTCATCTAGTTTAACTCTTTCTTTAGGCTTCCAAGGGATTCTCTTGCCTCAACTCTCTTACCCCCCTCTCCTCCCGCCCCGTTCGACCCCCAAACCCCCGTACTTGGCTCACCCCTACTATCCGCTACCTCCGCTCCTGCACCCGGGCTGCTGAATGCCTCTGGTGCAAATCCTGCTCCCACCCTGCCTTCCTCCACTATAAAGTCTCCCTTTCCACCCTCTCTTCCGGTATCTTCCTGGTGAGGCAACACAACTATGTCTCCTGGGTTGAATCCTACTCTCGTGACCCTCGCTGCCTCTTCTCCACCTTCGACTCCCTTCTCAAGCCCCCCTGCCCCCCTCTTCCCTCTCTGCTCAGGACCTCGCGTCATTTTTCACCTCAAAGATTGACAAGCTCCCCCAGGACATTGCTTCCCACCCGTCTCGTCTCCCTGCTCCCTCCCCCTCCCCCCACTCTCCTTTCCTCCTTTCCTCTTGCCTCCCTTGAGAAATTCTCCTCTCTTCCTCCACCCCCTCCACTTGCCCTCTTGACCCAATCCCCTCCCACCTCCTGACCTCCATTGCTCTCACTGTAGCCCCCCCCCTTCTACATGTCATTAATCTCTCCCTCTCCACTGGCTCCTTCCCCTCCACCTTCAAGCATGCCACTGTCTCTCCCATCCTCAAAAAGTCCACCCTCAAACCTTCTGACCCCTCTTGTTACCGGCCGGTCTCCCTCCTACCCTTCACCTCTAAGCTTCTAGAATGTGTTGTCTGCTCCCGCTGCCTGAATCTCTCTGCCAACTCCTCCTTGGACCCTCTCCAATCTGGCTTCCGCCCCCTTCACTCCACGGAAACGGCCCTTGCCAAGATTCCCAACGATCTACTGGTCACTAAATCTAAGTGCCTCTACTCCATTCTTGTCCTCCTTGACCTCTCTGCTGCCTTTGACACTGTCGACCACTCACTCCTATTGGACTCTCTTTGCTCCCTAGGCTTCTACGGCTCTGTTCTTGACTGGTTCTCCTCCTACCTCTCTGA
>QEPC01012362.1:441850-464747 GCA_003113815.1 Sphenodon punctatus
GCCCTCCATAATATTGCTCGGATTTGCCCCTTTCTCTCTCTCTCCTCAGTCAAAACACTTGTTCATGCCATGGTCGTCTCTCGCCTTGACTACTGCAACCTCCTCCTTGCTGGCCTCCCCTGCTCTCATTTGTCCCCCCCTTATTTCCATCCAAAACTCAGCTGCTAGGATCATCCACTCAGCCCGTCGCTTTGACCACGTGCAGCCTCTCCTCTCCTCATTTCACTGGCTCCCCCCTCCCGAACGCATCCTTCACAAACTCCTGGTGTTTGCTTACAAAACCCTTCACAACCTGGCTCCCCGTTACCTCTCAGCCCTTATCTCCTTACACGCTCCTGCACGCACGCTCCGCTCCTCCTCTGTCCCCTCCCTTGCTCTCCCTCGTTTCCCCTGCTCCCCTAACCGTCTTTGTCCCTTCTCCCTTGCTGCCCCCCCATGCCTGGAACTCCCTCCCTGTTCACATCCACCTTGCCCCCTCCCTCCGCACCTTCAGATCCCTCCTCAAAACCCACCTCTTCCTCGCCGCCTTTCCCGATGCCTGTTAGAGCTTCCCTCTCAATACTTACTGTCTGCCCTCTCCATTGACTCCTACGTAACTGCAACCAAACCAAGCACGTGCACCTGAGACTTCGCATCCGCTTGAATGTGTTTCTCCCTTGTTTCTCCCTATGTCCCCTCTCCTTGTCTTCCTCCTCCAAGTCTTTTAGATTGTAAGCCATAGGCAGGGACCGTGTCTATCTCATTGTTCTGTAAAGCGCCAGGTACACAGCTGGCGCTATACAAATGCTTATAATATTAATAATAATAAATTAATAATAATGTCAGTCCATCTACTGATGGTCAGTGCAGGTTGTGTCTTGGATTCATCAGTCCTTCCCCATGGATTTCTGGAGAGGCTGCCTCAAGGGGACGATGGGTGGTGGTTGTGCAAAGGGCACGACTCCTTCAAGAGCTAAATCTCCTTCTCCTAATCCTTTCTATAGCGCTACTCAGCATATGCAGCACTTTAAAGCTACAGATATTTTTTGTAGACAGGTCCCTGCCCAGTGGGCTTACAATCTAAGCTGGACAAGGATGAGGGGAACACAAGGAGGGACAGACAGACAGACACACACACTCCCATTTTACAGATGGGGAACTGAGGCTGAGAGGTTGTGACTTGCCCAAGGCCATCCAGGGAGTTCATGACTAGGGCATGAGAATTCAAACCCTGGCTTCCCATGGCCAAGTCCAGCACCTTCTCCACTATGCCCCACTGGCTCACCAGGCTGAGAGGTTGTGACTTGCCCAAGGTCACCAAGTGAGTTTATGGTTGGGGCAGGGTTTGAACCCTGGCTTTCCAGGTGCAAGTCCAGTACCTTATCCACGACACCACCCTGCCTGTAAATGTAGTCCAGACAAATCCTAACCACTACCTCGCTGTAGTGTGCACGACCACACGTTTAAATTACCAGCTCAACACTTGGGTGTAGTTCCCATTTGATGGTTGTGTGGTGTCTATATGAATGAATTGCTGGACCACAGTCCATTCCTTATGAACAGGAGTGCGCACCTCACCGAAAGCTGCTGTCACCGCCCACTGTTGGCTGTCTTGACAAGAGTACCAGTGTGTTCTGTCCTAGGCGAAGAGAGTCTCCGGAGCTTTTGTTTCATCTCTTCTTCCCAGAAGAGGACTTCCTCGGTGTCTCGGCGCAGAGAGCAGACACCGGCCATCTGTAAGCCGTGCGCTCTGTGCTCACCATGGTATTGTGGGAAGCTGTTAAACCCCTTGAGCAGAGGAGCCATGTTTTTCATGTAATTTAAATCCTGCTTTGGGGTCAGGGAAGGGTGTCAGCACAGCCATTATTTGACAGGATAACCACTCTATGAACTGGATCTGTTTTTGTTAAAAGTTCATTTTGCTGGTGGGTTTGCGGGGAGGAAGTGGGGGGAGACGATTCTCTCAACCCAGCTGCGTTTTGGCTGATCTGCCTTTGAGGGTGGGGATAGCCATGATGTCTGCGTGAGAGGCAATTCCTTCAGAAATTAAAATAATAATTGAGTTGACCAAGTGCAGCCATGAAGGGAAGAAGAACTGCCGAGGTTGGAAAGAAACTGAGTGCTGCATGGAGGAGCTGCCGGAGACTCTTGGACACTTGAACACTGCCCTCCCTCTCTAACCTTCTGTTGCTTCTGCCCCACTGCACAAACAAACAAAGGGGCATGTTTGGGTGGAGCGCACTGGTTGAGGGAGGTTCCCACTGGGGAATGTATACTCTGAGAGCTTCCATAAATTGTTCTTTAATATGACAGTTTCCAATTACGGGTTTTTATAATAAGAGCCTTATTGGCAGCCAGTAACGTGAGTTAACTGTGGAAATTTCTATTGCTTTTCTTGGCCCCCATGCGTTTCCTGAACAGTGTGTGCTTTGTCCCAGGTGTAACATTCTGGGCTTTGAAAGTGTCTCGAAGCATGTGCGGCGCTGGGACCCTTGGGAACTGGCACTTAAAGCCCAATCAGAGAAACAAAAAAGATAGCAAGGGGGCGTCGGGAAGCGAAAAGGGTTTCATCGTCCTGTTCTTTCTGTAGCAGAAGACAGCTGTGACCCGCACTGCGATTTCCCCCACCACCCAGGGAGCCATTCCGACACCGCTCTGAACAAAACTTTCAGTGTGTTTAGCCTTAGGAGGTAGCTTTATGCAAGCAGCTTGGAGAGCTCCCCATCCATTAGGGGAGGTTGTATTGTCAATTTATTTCCTTCCTCGCGGGGTGTGCTTGTGTAGACTTGCTCATTTTTATAAAATGTTAAATAAGTTTTCAGTGGTGATGCTTGTATTCAGGTCACGGTCTTTTTCATATATCAATATAGACTTGTAAAAGTGGCGGAGTATGTAATAAATTCCAGTTTATGTAAGCCAGGGTATGGGTTTGCTTGGCATCTAAAATGTAGAAGCAGGACACAAGGTGGGTGCTTACTGCTTTCGTTGGGCCATGAAACAGTAATCCCAACCAGTGTCCTTACTGGGCTGATGTATTACAAAACCAGTTGCAGGGTGCAAATGGTGTTCAGGCTGCATACTTGGGTTAGCTTCACAGCCAAATTTGGCTTCTTTTTGCTGTCGTTTGCTGAAAATCCAAAGATCTTGGAGGATGGAGTTGAGGGAGTATCCTTCAAGAAAGAACCTGGCATTGTTCTTTTTTCTGTGCCGCTCCTCTTGAGAAAATGACTCCAAGGCCCTCTCTCTCGTAAGGTTTTGCATTGGAATTGCTTGCCTGTCCATACTACAAAAATTAACCAGGACAAAGATTTTATTTTTTGTAATTGTTGTTTTAAGACCCAGCCCTGTTCCAGGGAGCAGGGAAGGTTTTGTTGCCAGTGTGGATGGGGCATAATTTGATTTAAATGACTTTAGAAAAACAGTTCTCAAAATTGTTCCATGCATTTTCTTCCAGGCTACGGCTGAAAATATGGGGTCGAATATTTCCTGTGATGTTTCATGACTCCATTTCAAACCAATATGTTCTGGCAGCGGCCTTGCTGGGCCCCGTTGCCTTACACTCCAGTTTCCAGTTAGCTGTGGCCTGGAGTGCAACCCGCTGCTCATGAGATGCACCAAAGTGGGAGGTCTGCCGTGAAATGAGGATCAGGAAGGCCCAGGGTAGAGAGAGCATTTTGCTAAGGCTTAGCAGGGAGGCTGCCAGCTCCACAGGGCTTGCCTTGCAAAAAGGCCCGTTAAGAAACAGAATAATTCAGTGCAATAATAATTGCACTGAATTGCATTAGGCCTGCTTGGGGGAGGATGGGCTGAAAGATCTGTGAGGACTGAGTTAAAGGGTGGTTATGGAACCCACACTTTTTATCCGTCACTAATTCAGAAAGTTGCAAGTTAAATCTCCTGCGACGGACATGAAATTTATTGGCTGAAAGGGTTTCTTATGCAAGCTGGTGGAGTAACATGGATCCATGCACGTCCACCTTGCTGATCTTGCTGTAACAAGTTTACTAGCTGTTATTTCCCTGTGCTGCTTTCTGTGGTGATGTGCATTGAGAAACCAAGAGGCTTTCTTCTTTGGAACTGCAGCATCGTGTCCACGTTACGTACTGATAGTAATTAACTGAGCAAAGCTTTGCGGACTGCGTGGCTGGCCGTGGTGTGCTTATCTAATCCAGTGGAGATGGATGTCCAGGCACTATAATAACAGCCATCCACCTGGCCTCTTGTGGATGTTTCCAGTGATTTAGAGCTGAAGCGCTGTAAAACCGCTAACCTTTATTTGGTGTGTGTTAAAAGGAATCCCTTAACTGTGCATGCTGCAGCCAGTTGCCTTTATTAAGCGCTCTCCATTTCCAATGCCATCTGGCGTAAGTGAGATTGCAGCATGGGTGAAAGGTGATGTGGGACAGGTGGTTTTCCTCCTTACTGGAAGCATCCTCCTTTATTTAGCCAAGCAGAAATTAGAAAGATTTGGCATTGCTGAGCTGCTTTTTTCAGGCAAGTTACGGTTCTTCCTTGCAAAGACGTTAGTATTTATAGCAGCTTGGCTCGAACATGTACACACGAGTTCTGCCAATACCCTTCACCCCCACCACAAGCACGAGCCAATCCCGTTTCTCAATTTCCAAGGCAATGACCGTTGGGGATCTAATTTTAATGCAAAGTATGAAATGACAAAAACGGATGGACCAGTCGGTGCAGGTGTTGGGCAGTAATGGTGTGAAATACAGTGTTTCTATTAGCGTTGTGGTAGCAACGCGGTGTTTGGGCTGCCATGGCACTTCATCCAAAGTCCCCTGTTTTATTTAAAAGGCGCCATTTACAGCCTTGCTTAAGTGTGACAAGCTGGGTCTCTTCAGCTGAGAGAAGAGAAGACTGAGAGGGGACATGATAGAGGTTTATAAAATCTTGAGTGGTGCGGAATGAGTCGATATGGAATGGTTATTTACCCTCTCAAAGAGTACTAGAACTAGGGGACATTCCATGAAACTAGCTGCCGGCAGATTTAAAACAAATAAAAGGAAGTTCTTTTTCACTTAACGCATAATTAACTTAAGGAATTTGATGCCAGAGGATGTTGTCACGGCCAGTAGTATAACTGAGTTTAAAAAAGGACTGGATAAGTTCTTGGAGAGTAGGTCCATTAATGGCTATTAACCAAGTAGCTTACGGGATGAACTTTTTACTTTCGGGAGCTGGGAGTGAACAATGGGGAATGGATTGCCCACTGTGACTGTTGGTTCTTCTCCCATGCGACCGAGATTGGCCACTGTTGAAGGACAGGATGCTGGGCTTGATGGACCATTGGTCTGACTCAGTATGGCACTATTTATGTTCTTACGTCTCTCACTTGTCCTTAAGTCTAGATTTTGTTTTGGAGGGGCTGGTACCCAGGCAGAACTCGGGTTTCTTAGTCATACTCCTCTCTTGTAAAAATGCACCCATCATAATTGGGGTATAAATATATCAGGCTTTGAAAGAAGGCAATGACTGCTTTGGCTGTTTCTGAAACAGTTCTGTACAGGAGTGACTCTTGTCTACCTTGCATGTACAGCAAGCTATTTTTTAATAATTTAAAGGTGTGTTTTGGGTTTGTTTTTTGAGCTAGTAACTGTGTCTTGTGCAGGAAAGCCCTTTGGCCTCAGCAGAATTCCATAGCTTTATCCAGCCTACAGCTGAATTTTTAAGATGACTTGATCTCCTTATGCCACTGATGGCAAATGGGGGAAAGAAAGCATTAAACTAAACATGAGATGCAAATTCAGCAGGGACAATGAGGGAGGGAGATACAGAGAGGACAAAGTCTATGGTGAAAGCAAGGAGGTGTTTGTGGGGGGGAGACTTGTCAGCTGTGGTGGTTCTAGAGTGGACGGGAGTTCTCCGAGAAGTAGCCAGTCAGAATGCTGGGATTGGCATAATGATGGTGCAACGAAGAAATAATAAGAATCCAGCTGTGGACAGCATCCTTGCCCCGTGACCAATGTGGAGTGTGAACATGAGAGACAGCTGTAGCGACGGTTGCCTGGTCATTCTGGGTCATCTTCGTATGTTGGTCTCTTTTTACTTCCTGAGACATTCCACTTATAACGGGTGAAGCTTTCCAGGCCCACCCAAAACCAGAAATAGCTGCGTTGGAGGAGAAAACGCATTTCTGTGTCCAGTATTTGAGATCCGGTCTCTGTGATGCAGATGGGCAGTGTCTCACAGAAAGAGTCTTGGGAGTGTTCTGGTGAAAGTCATGTTTGAGTTTATCAAGTTGAGTTTCAAAGTTGCCCTAGGGCCCTTTTTTTTTTAACTGAAGGTGCAAGCGAGTCAAGTTTGCACTGCGCATGTGTAGGTGCCAATGCTTGTGTGCTGCACCCCTGCAGGCTGTGATGCTGAAAGCCCTGTAGCCAGTCATGACCCATGGTGCATGTTTGGTGGGACAGGGCATCCTAATAGGATCTAGTAGCCTAAAAGAGCTTCAGCGATGAATGACTTGTAGGACTCCTCCAACATTGCCACTGAAAAGACACTAGTTAGAAATAGCACATGTTGAAAGAACAAGCAGGACGGCACTTAGGATGGGAGCTTGTATAAATGGAAAGTCAGTGGAATGTGTGGAACTAACAGGCTGGCTCTAAGGTTACTAGAGAGAGTGAGTGAGTGCCATCTCTTCCATAGACTAGCTGCTTTCTGTTGCAGAGGTTGATTTCCTTGCCTTCGAAGTTGGGATTGATCTCTGTTCCTTCTAAACCAGCTTGATGGTTATCGGGCTGCTCAGCTCTTGCTGCTTCATGCAGAACGCACTTGCCCACTCGCTGTTTTTATGGCACTTGTGTTCAAAGACCTCCTTTTCGGTGTCTTTATAATCTTGCAAACAATCACCTTGGCTTGGAAATGCTAGGTCTGTTCAGAGAAGAATGCTTGTTGAAAGCTGGAGGAAAATGCATTCAGCCACTACCTTAGGATCAGACATTCAAATGAATTGTTGGTGACAAAATGCTTTTTATTTTATTTTATTTTTAAAAAAAATTACTTTTCAATTAAAAGAACATGCAAAGAACTCTTAATGCAGCAATAGCCTCAAGGGTGAGATTCAGATTAAAGAAAAGCTGCGAAATTCAGTGTCGGATTTCCTCCAGAAACTGTCATGTTGCCTCCTTGATGGTTTGCACTACAATAGCCTCTTTCTTTGCCTGGTTATACAACAGCCTGCTTCTCAATCAGTGCAGGACGGGATATAGGCAGAACCTAAATGGGGTGCTCTTCCTCTGCCACCCATTGCTCTAGTCTCTAGAGCAAAGGCATCCAAATGACCCAGCAGTGTACAACCGTGTCAATGCAGTCATAGCGCTGGGAGGGAGGACCCTTCTCTGTCTGACCTATGTCTAAACCCAGTGCCAGCGGATGGGGATGGCCCTTCCCTGATAGTCTCTGCATTGACTGGAAGTTGTACATCCAAGATTTCCACACAGGGCTTGGGGCCAAGGAATTTGGGGAAGGCCACGATGCTGTAACTGTGGTGATGGTGGAGGAAGGCAGGAGAAAGACGTGGAGCACTGTGCTCCAGGGACAGCTACCCAGAGCAACTCACCTCAGTGATTTGGTAGCCAGAGCTACTGGAGCGGCTGAACAGCCCTTTCCAGTTGCCTTGGGAGCAGCTACTGTAGCAAGGAATGGTGCTCTTTCTACAGCCTTCATCAAGTAACACTAGCAATTAACTGATTTGTAGATTTGGTTTAAAGTGCATCTCTCTTTTATAGTTACATATGTAGCATTTTATTAGTGCCTACATGACCCACAGCAATATAAACATGAAATGTAATTAACATGGAGATTTATGGATCCCTGTTACCCCCTGAGGCTGCATGTAAAAACTTAATGTGCGGCAAGGTTCAGACGTGCTGCACTGATTGGGATGGAGTCTGCCTGCCTCTCTCTTCCAGGGGCCTTTTGATCTTGCTGAAGTCTGCCCAAGTAGCTTCAACGTTTGCAAATCCTTGTACAGTGCTGCAGTCCTGCGATCCACAGCTGCAGTCCTGCGATCCACAGCTGCAGTCCTGCGATCC
Source organism: Sphenodon punctatus (assembly GCA_003113815.1). Classification (NCBI taxonomy): domain Eukaryota; kingdom Metazoa; phylum Chordata; class Lepidosauria; order Sphenodontia; family Sphenodontidae; genus Sphenodon; species Sphenodon punctatus. Next base: position 449,878 of record QEPC01012362.1, read on the forward strand.
ACAGCTTCCCTCGAATCAGGGGTCTGAGGCAATCGAAGGGAGATGCGTGGCCTGCTAATCAGGAAGTAAGACAGGATCAGGACAGTGGTGTGGTCTGGTTTTAAAACTCCATGAATTTTAGAGTGAACGTGCCGAATGTGCAGAGGCCCAGTAGAAAGTCAGGCTGGTTCTGCACGCTCCCCTAGTACTAATGACTTGTTGAGTGATAGTGGTTGGTTTTCCATTGGGGACTGGAGCTTCTCACATGAGAGGCCACACTAGCCAATGACTGCAGTGAGTGGATGAGACTCATTTCCCAAAAGGCCAGTCATCTTTTTCCTGATGCATGTTTCACCACCGTGTCTCCTTTTTGTTTTAATTCCCATAAGCTCTTGCATGTGTTATCTTTTCAGAAGAACATTCCCTTCTCATGCTGTGAGCTGCAGTGAATGTGGGAGGGAGACTGTGTCACTGAGCACCATGGGACTCCACTTGTTACTGGCTCAGGGGCCACCTGGGAAGACGAGATTCCAGGTGAAGACTGCGTGGACCGGACAATCGAAATCAGTTCTTTGGTTGCACGCTCGCGCCCGTCTGGCGCAAGTGAGTTTTAAGAGCGGATCCTGCCACATCTGACCATGCTAGGGTCCAAATGTTACTGTTGATACTGGGTTTTTGGATGGTTCTCCTGGCACAGCTGCTAGCGTGTGGAGCCCTGTCTGCTTCCTAATCGAATAGACTGTTCTTGCTCAGGCCAGTGTGCTGTCAGGATTTTATACTCTGAATGGAGCCAGGTTTAATCATTGGCCACTTTTGGGACCTTCTGCCAATGCTTTCTTCCCCCTCTCATTTTTAGAATTTAATATTTGGTTCAAAATCTGCTATGGAAACAAATTATATACATAGAAAAAGTGAAAATAAAGACAAAGGACATTGAGTCACGAAGGGTAACGAGAGTTCAGAATAATGTCAATCTTTAGTTCTTAAAAACGATTTGAAATCGTACCCTGTTAAATTGATTTTTATTTTATTACACATTATGAAAAAATTACAATAACGCAGGCACTGTTTGAAAGTGCCTCGGCCGCTCCGCGCCTTGGAAATCCTCAAAAGCTCGCCCTAGAGCACAGCTTGAGCTGTTCATTTTCCAGTCACTAAAATAGAAATCTGTGAGGTTTTTTTAGATGCCATTTTTTCTAGTTGTTTGCAGCTTGCACCTGTTGGGGCCAGTTACAGTGGTTCCTAATGATTAAAATCCATCACCATATGTACTCTAAGCAAGCTGGTTGTGTGTCTGAGGGGCTCCGGTGCCTGCTTTTCTGGTGTTATGAAGTGCTCGCAGGCGCTGGCTTTGGTGAGACGAAGTACTCCGAGCCTCGAGAGAGCGTTTCCTGAGACTTGCCCATGCAATGGGCACTTGAGCAATATGAGAAAGAGAGGAGCAGGAGCTCTGATAAATGGACTGTTTAGAAGCACTCTCACTTTATAGAGATTTCCACAATGGTGCTTGCCGTTTTGACCTTCAGAAAGAACCAGAGATGTCCTAGTAAGTCTTTAGTTGCTAACTGCATTGTCCAGTTCCATTATTCTCATTCACCTTCTCGAAATAGATATCTTTGTTCCTGGGCTTGCTTGATTTAACTTGTACATGAGAAGTTTCTTCCATTATTACCTCTTGTTGTGTGTGTACTGATCCAATGTAGCTTAGTGGATAAGGTGTTCACGTTGGACTTGGGGGACCAGGGTTTAAATCCTGTCATTGCCATGAACTCACTGGGTGACCTTCGGCTAGTCACCATCTCTCAGCCTCTGTTTCCCATCTGCAAGAATGAGAATAAAGATGACCTAGCTCACAGAACTGCTGCAAGGGTGAACTAGATAAGGATTGTAAAGCACATTGGACACTGAAGTCACTATACAAATTACTAATAGCGATAATACTGCCTCTTTGCTACTTAGGATGAGAGCACTTTCCACGGTCTCTTCTGGCCGTGGTATGTATGGATGTAGAAATGTCCAGTAGGAGTCTTGCAAAAGCCGCATATTCCCAAGAGCTTCCTTCCATCTTTCCCTAAGGAGGAAGCTTTCTTGCTAGCGCAGTATGTCTCCGTGGCAATTGTGCTATGCTGCCAGGCAGCTGCAGTCCTTCCCCTTTCCCTCTTAGGGATATAAACAAAATAGGAAAGCTAATACTTTGTTTTTCGGTCTGGAGATTTAGTATGCATCTTTTTCCCCCCTCACTGCTTCTTCAGGTAATAAAACCAGATGGCAACGACAAAGAAACAGAAGCCACGCATGAATCTGATGTCCCCGAGGAGCTGTTGAGGACTTGCCTTCTTCATGAGCCAGCAAAGGGAGACGTGGAGAGTCCTGATGTTGTTGTAGAGGCGCAGCTTGATGATAACGATGCGGAGAGCGGTCAGGAGAGCTCACAGGCGGTGTTGGCCAAGGGGGTCCAGAAACTGTCCGTGGTTCCCAGTGAGAAGGGTGAGTAGGTTAGCTTGCTGCTGTGCACTTCCCGCCACACTCTGTCGAAGGATTCCTTCCCCCTTTCAGTTTTCTCTAAGATTTAACCCAGCAGGGAAGCATAAAAGATTCACCAGCTCTACCCTCCCAGGCTAAACTGTTTTCATGGAGAGGAGATTGGCTGGCTGGCTGCAGCTAAACTGGTCCAATTCAAGTCACGCTGGGATTCTCTGGGCTTTAGTTTGGCCTGTGGTGGTTTGACGCCCCTCCCACCGTTCGCCTCCCAAATCGTATTCTAGGGCTTGCAGTGCAGGCAGATGGTTACGGGTGCGTGGGGGGAGAGGTTACTCTTGTTCCTGGAGCACTGTGCCCCCCTCCCTGGACAGCAAGCAGTCCAGTCCTGTGTATGGCACTGCTGTGTGCATTCTCTCTCAAGATGCTGGTCTGGTTCCCCCCGCCCCGCTGTCCAGGGCTGGCTCACTGGTACGTGCCCCTCGCTGTGAGAATTAAACTAGGCCGTTTTGAGTTGCACGATTGGGTGCTCTGTAACCCGGCTCTCAGAAGAACAACTGGAATTTTAAGAAAATACAGCCTGAAACGGGCATTGGGTATCTCTTTAAAAATGAGCAACTTCTCTGCCAAGGACTAAATTCTGCTTTGTGGCCAGACTGTTCTACAGGAAGCCATTCATGCACATCTCGCCATAGTACGGACCTCAAAGCTGGATCCTCATCCTTACCATACCCGCAAGAAGTCTCTTTGGACTCAGTGAGATGACTCAGCTGAGTAAGTTAAGCGTACACACAGGAATGAGGACAGGTCCTGCACAAGCTCCTAGTCTTTACCTATAAAGCTCTTCACAACCTCGCTCCCCCATACCTCTCAGCACTTAACGCACTCCATACTCCAGCCCGTGCACTTCGCTCCTCCTCTGTCCCTTCTCTCACCCTTCCACGCCTTCCCTGCTCCCCTAAGCGCCTTCGTCCCTTCTCACTTGCTGCCCCCCATGCCTGGAACTCCCTCCCTGTCCACATCTGCCTTGCCCCCTCCCTTCATACCTTCAAATCTCACCTTAAAACTCACCTCTTTCGCTCTGCTCTGTCTGACTCTTTATCCTGCTGAGCCACTATTCCTATACCTACGGTCTGTTTACCCTTATCCTTGTCACATGGACCTGCCTGCTGTCATTCTCATCGTAACCAAGCCAAGTACGTGCACTTGAGACCTCGCATCTTCATGAATGTTAGACCCCTTGTCTCTCCCTCTGTTCCCCTTCCTAAGTCTCTCCCCCAGCTCCTGTCTCTCAGATTGTAAGCCCTAGGGGCAGGGACCGTGTCTATTTTATTACTTAGTAAAGTGCCAGGTACACTGCTGGCGCTATATAAATGTTTGTTAATAATAATAATAAGGTCCTGGATCTCTCGTATGTGTCTTTGCAGTATAGAGAGAACCATCTATTTTCACTTTCCATCAGGCGCTTCAGTCTCCTATTAAGTTGCTGTATCTTGGCTTTTCCAGATGAAATCCCTCCCTTGCAATAACCGTTTCAGCAATAGCCCAGACAGAGGAAGGGAATGCATCCGGGGAAGGTTGAGCCAGGTGCAGAGGGCCTGCACCACTGAAGTTACATTCAACTTCCCCATTTGTAGGGCTGAACTGATTCCCGGGTCTTGGGTGGCCACTCTGCATGGGGCGAACCTTGCCCTCTGGGACGAGTGGCACAGTGACAGGGACGCATCACCGAGCAGTGTGAATTTGAGTGGGAGGAACAGCTGAGGGGTCGTATGGGCTTCTCCATGCAGAAAGCGTCAAGGCCTCAGACTAAGAAAAGATACCATCCAGTCCGGGCCTGGGTAAAACAAGAAATACCCTTGCGGTGTGAGTCACCTGGGGAAGCTGATAGGTATTGGCTTACCGGAAGGCCTGTTGCAAGCAAGATTATAAACCCTACATACGTGAGTGAAAACACAGGATCAGCACCATGTTCCAGGCCTGGAAACGGCTGGATCACGCCTTCTACCTCCTCTTTGCCATGAGAATGAGTGTCTTGGTTAACCCTTGTTTGACCTGCCGCTGGAGGTCAGAATGAGCAAGGGAGAAGTTGGACCGCGGGAACGCGGCAGACAGCTCTATGAACGCACATTCTCGGAGACGCTGTCTTGAGCAGAGCATGGAGGCTTCTTCTGCACTTTTAAATTTAGTTATATAAATGTATATGCTGCCCTTCAGGGCGGCTCACAACAATAAAAATATATGAAACTCATACAAAAAAATAACCTTAACCCCCCCACCAGAACTACCCAATTCCATCTTCCTGATTTCCCATATCCAAACCCGCCTCACAACCCTACCCCAAAACCACCTACCACAACTCCCCGGTCCCCCCCGCCAAACACTTTTTCAAACAACGTCTTACAGCGCTTCTGGCAGACACACTGGCCCAGACTCAGTCGAACCTCCCGGGGAAGGGAGTTTCATAACTTTGGGGCAGCGGCTGAGACTTAACTCCCTGTCAGCCTTTGTTGTATGAACAAGAGCGACAGACGCTCCCCACTGGAAGGCACTCCCGGATGGTTGCGGGGTCCGCAATGGGGCATGGAGGGACCGACAGGCCGTCTTTCAGATAAGTGGGGGTCAGGCCATTTAGGGCTTTTAAAAGTCTCAGCCAGCACCTTTTGGCCCTTGCGTATTGATGGCTTTTCTGTCCATAGTACTTGGTGCAAAGTCTTCACTCTTCTACCTTTTAAACAGATCTGCTTCTGGTTTGCTGCTGTCAAGGGCCAGCTCTTAGCACCAGGCATATAGAAGAGACCCAAACAAGTGCTTACCCCCGATCTGTGCTGGCCGTTGTCCTTTCTTGGAAGACCTCTGTTTGACACTCCCAAACGGCGTGCTTTGGCTGTCGGTCTCCATCATTTGGTCCTCAGCACGGTGTGTCGTATGGTGAAGTGTCCCATTTCCAAACTGTACGGTGAGGGGGGGATGCATGATCTGCTTCTGGGGCACCACAAATGGAATTCCCAGCCTTAAACTATGGGAGTTCACTGGGGCATCGCTGGCTTGGAGTGGACCCTAGTCCAGAAGATGGAATGGGGCCTCCCTGTTCCCCTCCCAGCAGCAGGGGGCACAGCCAGGTCATGGCCCCCGGGGCAAGCTGTACACCCTGTCTGCTGATAGCAAGTGTTTTGAGGGAGGCGATGCTACAATCATGCTTATGCTGTTAGAAAAGAATATTTTCACTCTGTTCCCATTGTAGTTGCAAGTGTGAGAATTCTGCGAAGCTTGGAGTGTCTTCTGTGCCCAAGTTCCGAGGGAGTATGGAATGCCTTGTGCACAGTATTGACACTGTGAAAGAAGGAGTATGTCCTTGAAGGCCAAATGAAAATTTCACAGGCACCTGATCCACACCGTATCTCCCACGGAAGCAATGAGAGATAACTGCTGATAAGGGAACATCGGCATCGAGCGCCGCAGCGCTTGTTTTCCCAGCTGAGAATCGACCCTGGCTAGTAAACACACCTTAGCGTTTCTGTATTGAAAGGTCTAAATAAAACTAATGAAATGCTGTCAGCCTGCCAACGGTCCATTCTTGCCAGACTAGTCTGCTGCCGTAATTCCTTGATCGCTGTGCCAAGAGATTTTGCTGTGTGCTGACCAGATGCACAGCTTACCCTGTTTCTGCATGGCTAGCTAACAGCAACTTGGTTTAAGAGCAGCCGTTCTAGTTACTGAGGTGGCGGTGCAATGGTTTAGGAGTCATTCATGATTAGATGGTGGACTCCGGAAGATCTATGTTAACGCATCAGCTTTGTAAGAAGGAACATTTTATGTGTTACTAATATAGACGTACAAATTATCATGATGATTTGATACCAATGTCCTATGCCATCATGTGGAAATATTGGTGGTATTAGCTGCGCAAGAGATTATGGTAGGAAGGTATGAAGTTGGACTATAAGGTGACACAAGCAGCCTTCTGTTTTCTTAGAAATTGTTGAGAGTTTTGTCTTGATATTGGCAATTAGTGGACAGAGCCTGGATAAATCCTGCTATTGATTTGGGAAGCCCTACCATCATGCTGCCTCTGGACCCCATTTAGAGCCCCCTTGTTTGCAGCCTCCTGCTAACAGATGTGACGATAAAAACGAAGTCCTTTGGCTGCTGTTCAGAAGCGGTCTCGCTGGCTGCCCGCACCGTGGTGGCAAGGAGACTTTCCGCAGCTCTGAGAGAGTGGTTTGTGGTAGCGCAGCATGGCATCTGCATAGTTGCCCAGGCAAGACTCGTGATACAAATTCAGTTTGGTAATATTTAAACCGGTAAGCTGCTACGCCCTTCCTTCCGTGTTGATCTTCTTGACCCCACGATAACACCTTGTTCAAGGCAAAATATTACTCATGCAATTAGGTACCTGGAAGTAAATACTGTTACTGTATGTGACAGATTCACCTGTGCCTCTCCGTTTGCTTACAAGCTGAGGCTGAGTCGACTAGAGAGCGTGATTCTTGGACTGGATGGGGAATCGGTTAGGAAGTGGGCAACACGCAAGGTACCTTTTGGGCATGAATTACAAGGATTAGTTCAGTTGAAGGGGAGCAGTCATTTCCATTCAGATATTTTTTGCATAATCACAGACTTGTTTCTTTCTTAGTAATACACGGATAAACTACTGAAACTAAAGCTGTGGAATCAAATGTTTATGATTAATTTATAGTGGCAGCAATGTGCCAACAGTCATGATTAGGGTTCCCAGTTTTCCGTTTCACATGGAAAAACGCAGATTTTGCCTTTTAGGAGAGAATCCCACGGATTTTGCCTTTGAAAGTGACAGGCCCGAGCTGAGGCTGCTGCAGAGCCCAGCTCCACAGAGGTTCTGGCTGGCGCCTGTCACTTTCAAAGGCCACTCTCCCCCTCTACGGTGGTGCTCACCTGATGTTAATGTTAATAGCAGAAAAACTAGGATCTTTCAGTTTTTTATCAGAGAATTTGTTGTTGTTTTTTAATCTGAGAATTTTCCATTTTTTGTCATGGAAAACTAGGAACGCTGATCATGATTACAGTGAGAGATCCCTGCCCCAAGGGACTTACAATCTAGACTAGAGAAGGAGAGGGTGACAAAGAGGAGAGGCACATAGGGGAGGGCAAGGAGACATTCATGAAGCTGTGAAGTTGCAGGTGCACGTGCTTAACTTAGTTACAGGGAACAAGTGGGGAATCCTCAAGGATGAGGCAGTATAAAGAGCAGCATAAAGGAGCAATCTCTGGGGTGTGGAGCTAGGGAAGGCTTGAAGGGTGAGAGCAAAGGAGGAAAGCTAAACTCATCGTTAAAATGCCTAATAGCACTTAAATATTTTGGAAGTTATGTCTCCTGTTCCTCCTATTCCATACTTAAGTGTGGCTGAAATTCTCAAAGTCACACAGTGTATGCGATCATGATGAAGAAATTGCAGCTGTCTCTCGATAGCTCTCTGCTTCCTCAGACTTCATTTTCTCCCTCTGTCAGATCCGTCAGTGACGCTAGGCATGCCGTGTAAAAGAAGCGTATTTGAATAGAGCAGGACACTCGTTCTGGGCTCCTCCTGCATCAGAATTGCTCTGATTCACTGTGGATCTTATCGCTGCTTGTCACAAGCCATTTATTCCTGCAGGTTTATTTTATCAAAAATAGTCCTTCCAGTCTTTTAACTCCACTCATCCTTTGACATCTGGCAGCTTCTGTTAGGTAGGTGGGGAGGGAGGTGTGTAGCACGTTCAGGAATTGGGAATGGGTGGCTGGGGCTGGGAGAAATGGCTGAGAAGTGAGCTCAAAGGCAGTCCCCTTAAGGAAGCTGCCTGTGTCTTTAAAGAATGCACAGTAGCTGTTCCGAAATGCCTTGGGGGAACCCCACCTGGCTTGGCAAGGCCCCGCTCCTTGAGCAGAGACATCTCGGTAAATTGCATGCGTGGAGGTGGGTGCGTCTGCAGTGCTGTTTGGGGGAAGCAAACAGCCGCGCGTTTCCCAAACGACCAGGCAGGCAGCGCGGCAAGAGGGAATTAGGCATGATCCCTCCTTGAGCGATGGCTTTCACTTACGTTATAAGGCACATGTGGGTTGTCAACTGTGTGTTTTCCCCACCATGTTGCGTTCTGGAGTCAGGCTTACGGTGGCTAGTATTGGCAGTGCCATCTCCCTCAGGCTGGATTCGGCCTTGCTGCTCCACAGTAACTCTCCAGCGGTGAAGATGGAGGGTCACGCTCGGGTGTGTGCAGAGTGAGAGTGACCAGAGCCGTAGGTCCATTTCTGTGAACAGTGTTGAGTCGCAGAAGACAGACATCGTTGGGCTTGGTGTGAGTTCGGGTTTGCCACGGTTACCACAACTCCCTCCACCAAACACGTCGGTGACTTGTCCCTTGTGGGGGCAGCCGCTCTGTGCAGCTGCCCATGTTGTGCACTCATTGTCTTGCCAGTAAACACCGTAGCAGTGTGAAAATCTGCCATACCGGGCATACTTGTACGGCTTTTGTGGGTTTCCTTTATTTTACTATTTGTGGCTCGCTAACGTCGGTTCAGAAAAATCTTTCAGAAACTCCTGCATTTTAAAATGGTAAACCCTTATTTGATTTTAAATCTAGAAGCAATCGATCTCTTCTGGTTAAATCCCATTGTTTATATCCCACACCCAGATGCCCAACATGCTGATCACAGCCCATTTAAACACCAGAGGAGCCAGCTCAGTTGGTTTATTGCCAGTTTTCTGGCTAAGGAGTCCGTGTCTGAGCACTTGAGTTTGAACTGAAGTTTGTCTCTTGAGCTGCGTATGTTCCATCCGCTGGGGGGGTGGGGGGCAAGCCAGGCTAGGCTGCTTTTCCTAGGATTTCTGACTGAAGTGGTGAGTGTTCACTCATTGTTCCATCTTTCCATTCAGGGAAGGAGATTCCCGCTACCCCAATCAGCTGTCTTTGAGATCCGAAACAGTGATAGATTTCCATTTGCAAAAGGATATTGCATCCTTAATTGTATCCTTCTTGGAGAGAATTGCAGATTTCCATAGTGACCAACGCAAACCTGGAAAAAAGTAACTTTGGCTCGGTCAAAGCTTTTAGCATGACAGCTTTTAGAGCCACCTTGGCTACTTTTTAGTGTCAGGATAATCTAATTGTGCAAAGAAAGTCGAAGGTTTTAAAAAAAAATGAAATTAGACTGAGAGGGGCTGCCAGAGAAACTGGCTGCTCCACACCGATGAACTGTTGACACCGATCTCGTAGAGTGGGATGCGAATGCCACAATTGCTGGATCTAATTTACTGGTAATAACATAACTAATTTCAGAGGTTTTTTGCAGTTAGTGCCTAATTTTTTAAGTAAAGCTATTACAATTTTGGTTTGTTAGATAATCGCTGAAAGGAAAACAAAAGGATTAGAGCACAGTTCCACTGGATTCTAGCTGCTGCAGTGTGTTTTCACTGTAAGATAAGCTTATGAAGTATTGCCCAAGCTAACATAGTAAATCTTTCTCAGAAAACATGTCATTGCATGGGCTGGAAATATTGAATGGTCATTGGATAACCATTGCAGTAAAGGGTCAAAATAATTCACTTTTGGTTTGGCACGAGGCACAAAGCTTCCTCCCACCCCTGTTGCCCCCAGTTCACCTCCTCCTAGATGTTGGCTTTGCCGGGAGCGCGTTGCTTCTGTTGGCTATCCCGCTCCCTCCCCCCACTTGTGTGACGTGCCAGTATCTGTTAGAGCCCTTTGGAATAGCAGTCCTCTCCGGGGCCACGTTGAAGGCCCCATGTCTCAGCTGGAGCTGAAAGTTTTGGAAGGGAGTGGGGTGCCAACTCACCAGTCTGTACCAGAACTGTTTTCTAATGAGCTTGGTATCGGGGCCTTTCGGGGTGTTGGTAACCGCAGTTTTCCTCTTGGTTCTCGCCCCTACAGCCGAGGCGTTGGAACCGGCAGTATTTTAGAGGTGGACGTTAAGGTCTGTCATCTGCTTCGTGGCGGAAGATGGTGTTTTCCCTTCCAAACTGGACAGAGGCTTGTGACTTTGGCCGTCTCTCTCTTTTTCTCTCACTCCCTTGATATGTCCTTCCATGTCAGCCATTTGTCCCCTTGCAGAGACAGCTGCACTCTGCCTCTCATGGACTTGGTCATTCTAGGAAAAGTCTGTGCAGCTTCTACCCCTCCTCCATCTCCTCTTCCAGGGCCAAGTTCACGTGGGGGAGAGCTGTGTGCACTAGGGTGAGCAAGTTTAGAACTAGTTTTCTCTGCTTGTGAAGACAGTGTTGCACTCTCCAACATCCACTGGACAATGCTGGGCACGCTCTGGATTCAGTGCTTTAACTGCTCTCAAGGGGATTCAGGTGTCTCCAAGATGGAAGAATTCACACGCAAACTCCGCTTGATTCTGGCAATGTCTATAAAAGGCAGATGGTCTCTACCAGGTACTACTGCGGGATCTCCCATTCTCTGTGAAAGAGGTGGTCTAAACAGACAATTCTGTCCTAGGCACTTCCATGCTGAGTGTGTGTAGAGAGCCAGTGGAGTTCAGTGGATAAGGTACTGAACTTGGTTGTGGGAAACCAGGGTTCAAATCCTGACCCTCACCATGAACTCGCTGGGTGGCCTTGGGCAAGTCACAACCTCTCAACCTCAGTTTCCCATCTGTAAAATGGGAACGTGTGTGTGTCCGTCTCTCCCTGTGTTCTCCTCACCCATGTCCATCTTAGATTGTAAACTCACTGGGCGGGGACTGGTCTCCAAAATCTGTAAGGGTAAAGTGCTGGGTATGCCTAGTAGAGCTCTAGACATGATGACTAGTCGTGTGCACACATCCTAAAAGCATGGTCTGTTCCTATGTTGCTCTTCCTTTGTGTTTGGATGACAGGCAGCTCTATCTGCATTCGGACAGTTGAGAAATGTGTGTCGGTTGGTTCAGAAATGCGAATCTGCAGGCCAGGTGTACAAGATGCTTTGCCAAAGGTTTAACCCCAATCCTAGAGCCTTGTCTCTGGAAACTCTCCACTTATCTTTGCACGTGTCTCCATTCTTAGGGCGTTGGCTTCAGCTCTCCCGTCATGTCACGCTGTGAAAGCAAGGAACTTGAAGCCGAGTCTCCAAAGAGTATGACTCTAATCCCTCTCCATGCTGCACTCTGTGAGAGCGATCCCATTCCAGGAAATCCTGGGGCTTTTGAGACATGCGTTAAGGTACAGCCTCTGGAAAACTACCAGGATGGCTGACCTTCATAACCTGCCAGAGTTTCTTCATTTTTGATCATCCCATCCTTTGTGTAAGGATAATTGTCCTCCCTATTTCTAAAGCTCCAAAGTCAGGGAGGCGCCCTCATTTGTAAAAGGATTGAATACTTCTCCAAGCAGTTTGTCCAGGTTTGCTTGTAAGGTGGCCAGATATGCAAATATTAGGGGATACTTATGAGAAATACAGGTTGCAGGGCTACAATGGAGCCAATGCAGTCCTGCAATTTGTATTTCTCATAAAGGTCCTCTAAAATTTGCATATCTGGCCTCCCTACTTACTTTTCTCCATAACTTCCCTAAAGGCCACCCCTCACTGGGCATGTGCCTGTTTCAAAGGGCAGTTGATTCTGAATTAAATGTGTCTTTGGTGGAGGGGGGAAAGGGGACAGTCATTTCCAAGAGAAGGAAATGAGGGAATATTCCCCCTCCCCCCAAATGCAAAATTTGAGAGGATTTTCTTCCCAGAAATATCAACTTTTGGGGAGAGCTGATGCCTGGAGGACTCCAGCCAAGAAGACCATTTGGGGGAGAATTCTGCCCAAAGTGGGTTGGTTATTCTAGCTGCGACAGTCACTGCCAGGAAAGCACAAGCATAATGTCAGGGAGCATGACCATACCCTTTGACGGCAGCGCGCTGCAACCTCCATGACGGTAACTGGAGGCCAATTCATCTCTGTTCCGTGTTGGCTCTTGCCTGGGTCTAGAGACAGACTTTACTTGTGTGCAGCTGCCTGACTCTTGTGCGCTCCTGTCAGCTGCAACCTATCTCCCCATTCGTCCACCAAGTCACCAACAACGTCCACTGAAGGGAATTTCGTTGTGCAGATGAACGGTCTCACGTGTGGGCCTAAAGATTCTGTCCTGGCATCTTTCTGGTGCACGTATGAGCATTTTGGCGTCCTGGAGCATATTTTTCAATAAAATGTTTTATATCTTTCTTCTGTTTCTTTGAACCATTGACATCTACTTTCCCTTCAACGTTTGGCCAACGCGGTGGCTCTTCTTGGAAAAAATGCTCTTTCGAGAGCAATCAGGGTCCTGCTTTTAAGTGAATGTGCAATAGGCAGATGGAGTTTCAAGACCAGCAGGGAAATGAAGGTGGGGTTTTTTTGGATTTTTATTTGCCTTCTCTAGCCACATTGTCAAGGGTGTGTCCATGTTTCCATCCTAAACACGTTTCTCCAACTGGTAAAAACTGGCTTTGGGCTGGACCTCAGTGGACAGTCACAACCCCAAACTTCTTACCAAATGAAAGGCCATTTTGGCAGTTAAAATAATGAGTACCACGATCCACAAACCACTTACTCCTGAGTAGCATTTCGGGCTTCAACCGGGCTACTCCAGAGTAGGTATTTGTGGATCATGGCCTAAAGCGCTCAGCTTGCTCCGTCTGTATGTAATGGATACTTCCAATCTAGAGTATAACATCTTGGAGTCCAGAACTGAAATTTGTTTGGCAGTTGGCTTAGGCACTCCCAATATCGGGTGAAGGAATCTCTCTTTAGAAGGCGGCTAATTCAGCATACGTAACTATTACTTTTCATAAGGCTTTTTAATATGGCTGGTCCGCAGCCGAGGAGTATCTCCTTGCGAGATGCGGTTTTGGTTCCTAGGATAAATATGCATTTTATAACCTTGCATAACATTTTTTAAAGGAAATTAAATATTTAATGAATGCAAGTACTTAAAGGACTATTTATATAATGTTAAAGTTAATGACACCAACTAAGAAATGCCAGGAAATTCAAAGGGTTTTATTTGCATTTAATAAATAGAATGTGTTTTCCACCATTTTGTTTATTATGGCCAGTATGGATGTTCTTGTAAAACTTAGGTTTATTTTGGTTTTGTTTTAGTTCAGTAGATGTGCACAATATGGGAACATATATCTGCTCCCCATTGTGGCCTGGAGGGATCCTAAATAAATTTGTTCCTTGGGTATTTTGACATGCAGACAAGTTTTGCTCCATTCAATTTATTCGCTAATCCTTTCAGCTTCAGTTGTAATTTGCTGCAAAAGAGGAGTGCAAATGGGGGAAGTAAAGCATTGGCCTTAAAGTCACTCTTGTGCCCATTTATCTCTGCGTTTCTTTTGCTGTAGGGAGAGACCTGGAGAGTGGTGGGGCCCCTGGCACAAAGCAAGAGGACTCTCTCAAGGGGACCGATCCTGGCAAGTTTCTTCAGAGAACAGCAAAGGTAACTTCCTATCAGAACCACAACTGCCTTCCTCACTTCCAAAGGCCGTTAACACCATTGCTCTGTGAAGCAGCGCTGCAAACTATGTCACCATCTCTACCGGTATCTAGCGAGCCCAGGCTCCTCTAGGAGCATTAGCTTCTTTGCAGTGGGATCAAATTTTGGTACTTATGTTTTGCCTGTTTTTGCTTAGTGTTTCTTTTTTTAATCCAAAGCACCATGTAGAGGTGAATCTTGGGCTGGGGCGTGAGGGGAGTTAAGAACTTGTCGGAGTCTGAATTTTGGCTAAATCAGGCAATCTTAGATCACTACTGTCTGCTCTCCAGTTGCCTTACAATATCTACAGAAAATATTCGCTTCTTAACCCCTGCAATTTCCTATTCCCGTATGAAGCTAAAATAACTCCTAAATTCAGCGAAGGGCCGAGAGAAAATGTCTCCCCCATGGTGCTGCAGGGGCTCCTCTGTGGCTGGCAGACTTACTGCCTTGATAGCATTCTAGGATTGTGGAGCTAGAAGAGTCTTTAAACGTCTTCTAGCCACCTGCCCCTCTGCCCTTAAGCAGGACTGGTTTTTACATAAAGCTTCCCTGGCCCTCATTTATCTAGCCTGCTTGGAGAAACATCCGACAATGAAAGACTTCACAGCCTCCCTGGGTCATTGGTTCCATTTAACCCAACTATGATGTTAGAAAATTCTTCCTGTTTAATTAGCCTAAGTCTTTCCTCTTAAGCCCTATTGCATGGATGTTGTTGTTTGTGTATTATTATTATTATTATTATTATTATTATTATAAACATTTATATAGCACCAGTCATGTACCTGGCGCTGTACAGAATATAGAAATAGATGCGGTCCCTGCCTGTGGCTTACAATCTAAAAGACAAGGAGGGGGAGACAGGGAGAGGGGACCATGGGAGAGAGAGGGGAGAAGACAGACAAACATTCAAGCGGATGCGAAGTCTCAGGTGCGTGTACTTGGCTTGGTTACAAG